>JAMJFZ010003163.1:15452500-15912500 GCA_026225945.1 Cricetomys ansorgei
GACAGCCATTGCTACACTGCCCAGTCCCTACTGTGTAAACCAGCCTAATAAAGCCCCTGTGTAGCATGTGTCTCCCTCCCCTCCCCCAACACACCATCAATTCTGTCCTCTAGAGAACTCTGGCAATGCAATTGCCCACTCCTGCTTCATGTTTGTTGGGAGCCACTGAGGGGAGGTTCTGCTCATCATGAGCTTTGGTGAAACAGCGACTTTCTGGAACATTCTGCCTCATTGTTTGTGAAGCTCGGTTAAATGCAGTAGCATGGGAATGATGTCTGTAAATTCCACTGATCATTTCTTGGCTGGGAGTAGTCATACACCCCACCAGATGGATAGTACTCACAACGCTAACTTTGTACCTCCTAGGGTCAGGGCAGAAAACACATGATCAGTAGTACCATGAACTGCACCACTTGGGAAAATCGAATTCATGAAGGTGGAGTGTTTGGAACGGTGCCTGAGAAGACACTTTTAGGATTTTGTATTTGTGTACAGGTTTCAGGCAGTGGCCAGAGGTGAACCCTGGGGTCATTCCTCAGCTGTCATGGTCTCTGACTTGGTGTGTGTGTGTTTGTGTGTGTGTAGGGGGTAGGGGTGCTGTCCCATTAAGCTAAGCTGCTGGACCAGTGAGCCCTGGGGATTTGTGTGTCTCAACTCGCCCTGCACTAGGATTACAGTCACGTGCCAGCATACCCGGCTTTTTATGTTGGTTCCAGAATTGACAGTAGATGGAAATATTAGTATCTATGATGGGTTTCAATAAAGAGAAAGACAATTCTCCAAGATGCAAAACATGGCTGGTGTAGGCAAAGGGTCTCGCCTCATGTGGCTCGCCTGCCTCTAGGCTCTTTACCCATTCAGAGCTCCCTCTTACTCACACAAAGGCCTTATTTACACAGACAGAACCTAACACCCTGCGGAGCCTGCCAGCCAACCTGTCACCTCTCAAGGCAGGTGCCAAACTGAGAAAGCCAGGGTCTTCTGTGGGTTCCACCGAGGGAGGCTGCAAAGGTGATAAGGACCCATCATTTGCACTAAGATAAACAAATGGCCTTCTATGTGAAGGTTTTAGGGGGCTGCATCCATTGTTTTTAGCACAGAGGTGTGAACAGGTCCAAGAAGCAAGTCTTACAGAGTGAAGCAAGCTGCAAAGCATCAGGGAGCACCCTTCCCCCACACAGCACAGAACCCGACAGTGTACACAACTGTACAATATCTAGTGCAAATATTCCACTACAGCTGACACCAGGCCTGTGCCCCGAGTAGTTTACCAACTGAGCCATCTCCCAGCCAGGTTCTTATGCACTTGGGATCTCTGTGAATTCCGAATTCAGGGCTAGCCAGGGCTACATTGTGTGTCCTCAACTAAAAAAACAAGCAAACTACAAAATAGTGTAGTGGAATCTTTGGATCTTTCTCCAGATAGTGTAGGATTGTATGCTCTGCCTGTGCAGTGCGTGCTCCTGTAAGAGACTTGCTTTTCGCACCAGCTAGGGCAAGGGCGCTTCCTAAAGCTTTCTCAACCTGCTTCTCTCTGCGGGACTTGCTTCCAGCACCTGCTCACAGTTCTCGGCCAGAACAATGGATGTTCAGAATGTAATAATTACGCATGGAGGTGATGGACAGAGTTTAGACAGACACTGACAAGTTTTAGCAAAGGTTTATTAGTTATGGGAGAGGGGAGGGATGCTCAGTTTGGTAGAATAGGACCCTCAAGACAGAGAGAGAGAGAGAGAGGGAGGGAGGAAGGGAAGGAGAGAGAGAGAGAGAGAGAAGAGACAGGACAGGGGGCGCTCAGAGAAAGACAGGGGGCGGCAAAGAGAGCAGGGCATAGAAAGAGAGGGAGAAAGAGGGGCAGAAAACAGAGAGGCAAAGAGAGCAGGACAGAGAGAGGGGTGCAGAGAGGCAAAGAGAAAGAGCCCGAAGCCCACTGGGGTTATATGGGAATAGGCACCAGTCCCTTGCTGATGATCCAGGACAGGTGTCTGGGGGGCGGGTATAGCACAGGTACAGGGCTCAGGGGGCAGTACCTGATGAAAGAAGGTGGAAGTGTCACTGCCCAGGCAGCTGTGCAATTCACAACACAAAATACCTAGTCCTCTGAAATCTTCATGTTAAAGTGAGGTAGTCCTGCTATGGCAGCTCAGCAAGACAGACAGGAGGCATATTCATATCTGCAAACTCTGTCAGACCTCAGCAGAGGGAACCACCATCATGGCCAACACCATACTCGACAGTGGAACCCTGAGCATCTGAGCTCAGGTGTTTTTATTGATTCAGAACTCCTCAGGTGCAGATCATAAGCAATTAAACATGCCCAACAGAAATCCAACACCTGAAGACAATACAAAATGCCAAAACCTAGGCAGGCCCTCACCCAACAATGCACAAAACAATTATTTTAAACACAACTAAAAATAAACTTCCACAACATTAAAGGCATTTGTTTATGATTTTGCAATTAGGAGTCCTTATCAACTTTGCAGCCTTCTGTAGCCTGAACCCAGGGAACACTTTGACTTCAGCCTCTTCTGCCCCAAGTTGGCTGGCTGAGGCTGGTGGGTGAGTGGTTCTGTTCATTAATGCAAATAAAGCCTTTGTGTCAGTAGGGCAGAACTTTCAATCAATAAATTCCCTGGAGACCACGTGCTCTGGTCAAGATAATATTTACACCTATAAAACAGAAAGACAGAAAAAAGAAAATTGGTCTGAGGTTGGTGATGCATCTGTGACATTGGCAGTGGGCAACTGGCCAGAGGCTTAAACATGTCAGCATGCTCAACCACTGAGACTCAGGTTAGGGCTCTAAGGTGCCTGACCTTGAAGTTGAATTAGACTACAGAGCTCTGCTACGCCTCTCAGAGCCTCCTTTTGAGGGCTAGTAGACTCAGCTGGCAGTGCAGGACACAGGCCCTGCAGCCAGTTTGCTGCCCTTTGTGAATGGGGGCTTTGCTGGCTGTTTTATGTCAGCTTAACACAAGCTAGAGTCATCAGAGAGGAAAGGAGCCTTAATTGAGAAAATGCCTCCATAAGATCTGGCTGAGGGGCATTTTCTCAATTAGTGATTGATGGGGAGAGGCCAGCCCATTGTGGGTGGTGCCATCCCTGGGCTGGTTGTCCTGGATTCTATAAGAGAGCAGGCTGAAAAAGCCACAGGGAGCAAGCCAGTAAGCAGCGCTCCTCCATGACCTCTGCATCAGCTCCTTCCCCCAGGATCCTGCCCTGCTTCAGTTCCCGTCCTGACTTCCTTTGCTGATGGTGATACGGACAGACAGATGGACATGAAAACGAAATAAACCCTTTCCTCCCATCTTGCTTTTTGGGTCATGGTGTTTCATAGAAGTAATAGAAACCTTGACTAGAGCAGGGGCTCATGCCTTTTTTTTTCTGGAGCAGCTGTACAACTGTCCCTTATGAATCAAGTCCCTCCAGAGAGAGAGAAATGAGTCAGTTTGCATTTTTAAAAAGTTTTTAGGGCTGAGTATGGTGACACATCTTTAATCCCAGGCAGAAGCAGGTAGAGCTCTTTGAGTTCAAGGCAACCTGGTCTACAAGTTCTAGGCCACCCAGAGCTACATAGTAAGAGCTTTAAAAGATGCTTAATAGCTTGGTGGTGGTGGTGGTACATGCCTTTAATCCCAGCACTCAGGAGACAGAGGAGGCAGATCTCTGAGTTCAAGACCAGCCTGATCTACAGAGCAAGTTCCACTACAGAGTAAGTTCCAGGAACAGAACAAAGAAACCCTATCTCATCAAACAATAACAAAAAACAAACAAACAAGCAAACAAACAAAAACTTAAAAGGAGGAGTTTGGAGCTGGAAAGATGGCTCAGTGATTAAGAGTACCGGCTGTTCCTGCAGAAGACCCAGGTTCAATTCCCAGCACAACTGGCTCTCACAAGTGTAATTCCAGGCCTAGGGGATATGATGCCCTCTTCTGACATCCATGGACACCAAGCATTCATGTGGTGCACAGACACACATGCAGACGAAACAAACACAGAAAATAAAATAATAAAATTCAAAAATAAAAAAAGGTTTTAGGTATGTGTGGGTTTACATGCAAATGTGGAGCCTGGAGGTCAAGGCAGGTGTCTCCCAGTTGTCAGACATCTACCCCGATTGCGCTCTTCCTTCTCTACCTTCTCTCTCAGTAAACCCAGAGCTCATGGGTTAGTTAAACTGCCCGGACACCCAGCTCCTGTCTTTGTGCCATTGCACTAGGTTTGCAACACCTGCAAACACACTGGCTTTGTTTGGTTTTGTTTTACACGGTTTGTTTCTTCAGTTTTACAGTTTTACTCCGTCTGGGGATCCAAACTCAGGTACTTATGTTGCCCACTGAGTCATCTCTCCAGCCCTGTTTTGAGTTGTGAGTCAGGTTCCTGAAGTTCAGGCTGGCCTCAAACTCATGGAGTAGCCAAGGTTTGCCTTGAACTCCTGATTCTCCTGCCTCATAAGTGCTGAGATTTCAGATCTGCAAAACATGATCCCATGTGGCTCTTCTTTCCTTTTTTCTTTCTTTCTTTTTGTTTTTCTTTCTTTTAAAACAGGTTTTCACCACGTAGCTCAGGCTGGTCTAAAAATGATGATCCTCCTGCCTCCACCCGCTGAGTTGGTGATTACAGGTGTGCACAGCCATGATCAGTTTACAAGGTGCTGGAGTAAAATCCTGTTGCTGAAGAAACAAAACACACTCTTGCTGCAGGACATAGAGTAATGAGCCAGAACCGACTGCGAAACTTCCTCCCTGATGGCTAGTCTTCATAGTGCAGGAGGATACTATGCATGCAGCTAGGGGAGCGATGTCTTCGGTGGTCTTACCCGGTCTTACCCGTCATGCTGCAACACCGGCTGGACAGACAGGATGTGCTCACTGGTGCAATAGTGGCATGAACATTATGGGCGTAACCAGTCATTTTTGCATTGGATTTGAGGCCGGCTCCACAAGAGGAAATTCATACCTCGTTCTGTAATCCTATTGAAAAGTCTATGTCAGGGTAGGCTGCAGGCCATGGCAGGGAACCCACTACTGTTGCTTTGCTAATTCTCATGTTGTCAGACGGCCTTCTAAATGTATCTGTGCCCATAGATTAATGCTGCTCTCAACCGTGGTCACAGAAGTTTTTTATGCAGACAAGCCATGCAGAGACTCATAACTAATCTCTGCCAAAGTGCTGAGAATAAATAACTGTTGAGGGCTCAGCCCTAAGTGGGACATTATATCAACACCATCACCTCCTCCATGAAGGCCCAGGGAACATCAAGGATGAGGGACAGGAAGAATGTAAGAGCTGGAGGATGGGGAGGCATCCTGTGAGATGCTGACGCTGGACAGGACAAGGCCATCGTACGCAGGGACTCGAAGCACCTGCACAAGACCTGCAGGTCCTCTTGCTTGCACGGGAAGCAGTTTTACTGACAGGGCTATTTCGTAGGACCCTGTTTCTCCATCTCCCCCACCCTCCAGTCAAGCAGCTCAGGAAGCTCCATCCCTAGCTGTGGAGAGAAGGAGTCATTTTTATTTGGGGTTGTGGCTCCTGTTGCCAAATGTTCGTGAGGATGGCTCCACAACCATACATTCCAAGGCAGCACTAACAGAGCACAGAGGACTATTGAAAAGAAAAGAGGCCCGGTGGTGGTGGTGGCACATGCTTTTAAGCCCAGCACTTGGGAGGCAGAGGCCCGGATCCGCCTGGATCTCTGTGAGTTCGAGGCCAGCCTGGTCTACAGAGTGAGTTCCAGGACAGCCAGAGTTACAACAGAGAAACCCTGTCTTGAAAAAAAAAATATTAAAATTATATTAAATTAAAAAAAGAAAGAAAGAAAGAGAAAAAAGAAAAGAAAGAATGAAAGTGGGAGGCTAGTCCTGTCAATTTGACAGAAGCTAGAGTTATGACAGGAGGGAACCTCAATTGAGAAAATGCCTCCATAAGATCCAGCTGTGAGGCATTTTAATCAGTGATTGATGGGGGAGGTCCAGCCCATTGTGGGTGGTGCCATCCCTGGGTAGTTGGTCCTGGGTTCTGTAAGGAAGCAGGCTGAGCAAGCCATGTTAAGCAAGCCAGTAAACAGAACTTCTTCATGGCCTCTGCATCAGCTCCTGACTCTAGCTTCCTGCCCTGCTTGAGTTCCTGTCCTGACTTTCTTCAGTGATCAACAGTGATATGGAAATGTAAGCCAAATAAACTCTTTCCAGAAACCCCTAGGACAGAGGGAGAGGTACTGGGAAGGACTGGGAGGAGTGAGAGGGGACTTTGGGTTAAATATAATCAGAACATACTACATAAATATATGAACTTGCCACAGAATAAATAAAAATCTTTTCAGAAGAACAAAGATAACTGGGCAATGGTGGCACAAACCTTTAATTCCAGCACTCAGGAGGCAGAGGCAGGCAGATCTCTGTGGTTTAACCCAGTCTAGTCTACATATTGAGGCTGTGAAGATTTCTATCCTTCCTTTCGCTTTCCCTAAATAGAGGGTAAAAGATTGTAATGTACTGCCACATAGGTATCAACAGGCTATATTATACAAATGAGGTTTTTTTTCTTTTTTAAGAGGTATAAAAAAAATGGCTAACCTTATTGTGATTAGGGTAGGTTGGACTTCAGTGCCCAAAACAACGTCACCAAATTCTAACCCTGGTATACTTGTAGGTGACCTGATTTAGAAACAGGGTCTTGAGGTAAAGACATTTGGGACTTTAGGGTAGGCCTACCTCTGCTGACCAATTTCTTAAGGGAAAAAAAAAAGAGAGAGAGAGAATGAGCCAGTACAGTAGTGGTATCTTTGGCTCCAGGGACTGGTAGGTTGAGGCAGGGGTATTGCTTGAGTTCAGGAGTTTGGGGTCAGCCTAGACTACATTGTAAGACCCTGACTCAAAAAAAACCAAACCCTGGGACTGGAGAGATGGCTCAGCAGCTAAGAGTGGTGGCTGTTCTCCTAGAGGACCTGGGTAAATAGCATCCACCCAGTGGCTCACAACTGCTGTAACTCCAGTTCCAGGGGATCAGACACCTTCTTTTGACCTCTTCAGACACTGCACGCATGGTTCACAGATGTACATGCAGGTGAACACTCATACATATAAAACAATAAAAAGTAAATTAAAAATAAAACCAGAAAACTAGTGCTGGGAATAGGACTGAACTGGTGGAGTCCTTGCCTAGCACACACGAGGCCCGAGCTTTATCCCTAGCATGGCATAAACCAGATGGAAGGAGGCAGGAGCGTCAGAAGTTCAAGGTCATCCAGGCTATGTAGGAAGCCTGGGGACAGCTTGGGCTATATGAGACCCTGCTTCAAGTGAAACAAAATTGCCCAAATATCCCACAATGCCCTATTCCTCTGGGACCACCTGAGGTCACCAAGAACTCAAGGAGACAGTTCCCAAACAAACTCTTCACAGATTCAGCTTGACAGGATGGCAGCCATTTTGAGTTGTAACAGCTCTAACTAGTGGTGTAGGCTCTGCCACACGGCTTCCCATAGTACACGTAAGGGAGGGTGTGGGCCTTCCGAGAGAGGCTGGGACTCCAGCTCTGCCTACATCAATCATCCACGATGTGGTATGAGTGTGTGTGCACACCAAGGCCAGCTTTGCTATCTTTCTCCAGCTTCTCTATTATTTACTTATTTATTTGAGGCAAGCTTTCTCTGTATAACCCTGGCTGTCCTGGAACTTGCTCTGTAGACCAGGCTGGCCTGGGACTCAGAGATCTGCCTGCCCCTGCCTCCAAATGTTGGGATTAAAGGCGTGCACCACCACCGCCTGCTCCTTTTTTTAAAAAAATTTTATGTGTGTGGGTGTTTTACTTGCATGTATGACTACTTACCATGTGTGTGCCCACAGAGGCCAGAAGCAGGTGGTAGGTGTCAGGTCCTCTGGAACTGGAGTTACAAATGGTTGTGAGCTGTCATGTGGGTGCTGGGAATGGAACCAGTTAGAGCACCCAGTGCTCTACCCTGGGAGCCATCTCTCAGGTGGGGAATGGGATGGGACTGTAGCTCTATCTAGCATGTACAAAGCCCTGGGGTCCACCCTCAGTCCCACATAAAGCCAGATGTGGTGGCACTTACCTATCGTCCCAGCATCAGGAAGTGAAGCCTGGAGACCAGGAGTTAATGTTATTTTCAGCTTTGTAGCAAGCTGGAGGCTAGCCTGGGCTACTGGAGACTTTACCTCGAAACAAGCAAACAAAAGAATGAATGATAAGGGAATGTGGTGGCCCCTGCTTGGAATCCAGCGGTATGGGAGTCAGCAAGATCTTGAGTTTAAAGCCAGCCTGAGTTATAGAGGGAGAGCCAGCCTCAAAATAGAAGAGAAGACGGGGCTATTTTTCCTTGAAAATTACATTTATCGTTTGTTGTGTGTGTGTGTTGTGAAGCGTACCGTGTGTGTGTGTGTGTGTGTGGTGTGTGCATACACGTGCATAGCCCAGTCTAGTCTGCGTTTCATTCCCAGAACCCACAAAATAAAGCCAGGCAGAGTGGCTCCCACTTATAATAATAAGACCGTGTCTCAAAAAAACATGATGATGATGATGACGACGACGATACAGAAAGACACCCAGATGTCAGTTATCCTCTCTGCACACACACAGAAGAACTAGAATAAGGTCACGTTTCCTTGGTGGTTCGTGGAACCTACCGGTCAATGCAATCCAGGATGCAGGGGCTCCCACCATGTCCATCCTTAATAAATGGCTGCTTCACATCCCCTGATTCCTCTGCAAACAGGGACTAGGGCAATGCAGCACTTCCATCAAGACAAAGGAAGGGCGCCTCTCCCTGCCCTCCAACCCCCATTTTGATTTCAAGGGCAAAGTCAGATGCTCTTGCTGGCCAGGAAAGTGAGGCTGAGTTCTCGCAACACTTAGATTTTTCTTTTAATTTTTTTAAACGTTTATTTATTGATTTATGGGGATGGGACACAGAGGTCAGAGGATAACTCTC
This sequence comes from Cricetomys ansorgei, assembly GCA_026225945.1. Classification (NCBI taxonomy): domain Eukaryota; kingdom Metazoa; phylum Chordata; class Mammalia; order Rodentia; family Nesomyidae; genus Cricetomys; species Cricetomys ansorgei. Next base: position 15,461,460 of record JAMJFZ010003163.1, read on the forward strand.
CTTCTGCCAAGTAGGCCCAGGGCATTGAACCCAGGTCATCAGACTTAGCAGCAGGTACTGCCCCTGCTGAGCCTTCATGCCGGGACTACCTGTGAACCTGGGCCACCTCTCCCCATTTTCCACTTTTGTTGATCCAAAAGGCTAGGAAAGATTCCCAGGAGGACAGTATCCGGATACACACAGCTTAAGAACCACTCACAGCAGTCAGAGGAAACCACACACACACACACACACACACACACACACACACACAATCACATACATATTTTTCAGACAGGGTCTCACTATGTAGCCCTGGCTTGACTGGAACTCACTTCGTGGACCAGGCTGGCTTTGGATTTACTATAGCCAAAGAGGACCATGAACAACACCCCCACCCCCCAAACCCCACCACCACCCCCCACCTCACCCCCTCCCCGCCAACCTCCCAAGTGCTAGGATTACAGGTATGAGCCACCTATGCCAGTTACACCCTGTGCTGGGGATGGAAGTCACAACCGGCTCTGTGCAGTTGAACATTTGAGCTACATTCCCTAGCCCTCTGACCTCTCATTTTTAGGAATCTAGCTATCTCTCCACATGGACCAATGGGCCACTAGGCAGAAGCAGACGCAAGCCAAAGCAATTGTAATAAATTAAATCTGAGCCAGCCACAACAGAGGCCACCAGAGCGTGAGCCCAGAGGTTCATGAGCTCAAGGTTATCATTAGAGACAGACATTATCTCCTCCCACCCCCAGAACTGCTGGGTTCCGGGACTGTGACCATGAAAGGGTGTGTTGCGTTAGGTGCCTTACAATACAGCAAACTCAATGTCAAGAGTCAAGCGACTTTCCAAAGGTCACACAGCTAAGAAATGGAATGACGACAAGAAAACTCAACGCCACCTTCCTTCTTGACAAGAAAGCAGTCGCGTTTTGCGTGCTTGGCCGGGCTTCGGATCACCTTGGGATATCAGGGGTGTGGGTGGTGTCTTGGCAATAAGTGAAGCCAGGGAAACCAGTCATCCTCCTGAGGCGACTCTCGCTCTTGAGCCACAGCGCAGCACCGGGTGAGGTGTCATTCCAAACACTTGGCCTCCTGGATCCCCGCTTAGGCCTGTCGGAAGAGTGGAGGGGCCCGGGGCTCTGGGGAGCCCCCGCCGCTGCTGCTCATGCGCAGTGCGCGGGAGCTCGGCTGGCGAGCTGCGGGGTCTCATTAGCACCACCATCATTACGGCAGATTTATGTGCGATTCCTCCCGCACTCCGGGGCCGCTTGGCCGCTCCCGGCTCAGCGCGGGGAGGGGACGGGCCGCCGCGGGCGCGGCTGCGGGGCAGGAGTGCGGGGCGGGATGAGCAGCGGCAGCCAGCGGGTTCTAGAGCCGCTGCTCCCTTTCGGGCCAGAGCCAGAGCTGCGTCCGGGTCCGCGGACCCCGAGGTCCGCCTGCCGGGCTGGCGGGATCCGGGGTGGCGCCGGCTCACCCCAGCGATCCCCGAAAGCTCTCGCGCCCGGGCGTTGCGGGGGGGCCCGGCTGGGCGGAGAGGTGGCGGCGCGGGTGCCGGGTCCCCGCCGGGGAGCGGGCGCGTCTCCAAACACCCCGGCTTCCTTCCCCCGCGCCCGCCCTCCGCCCGCGAGACGGCTGCAGCCCCGCCTAGGGAGAGGGGGACGAGAGGGAGGCGCTCCAGGGGAGAAGAGGTGGGAAGTGTAGCGGGATGGAGGGAGCGAGGGCTGCGCAGTCCCGGGAGCGGGAGGCAGTCCTAGGAGGAGGGGGTGGGGAAGAGAACCCGGCTGGCCGGGAACCCGAGACACGGAGCGGGAGCGCCGGCCGGGATGGGGGAGGCCTTCAGGGGTGCCGCGGGCTAGGAAGAGAGGAGGGGGACCTGGAAAGTCGAGGCAGCGAATGCGACCTGGGCAGTCCCCAGAGGAAGACACCTCTGGGGCCCCCCCTCAACTATCTTTAACTCCAGGCAGAGTCCCCGGTCTCTACCCTGGTTCCCATCCTCCCGCATGGAGGCGGCTGCACACATTGGCCTGGCTCTCCGCTCACTCTCCTTCCCGCCCTGGCATCCGGGGTGCCAGACTGGGAGGCAACACGCCTCTTCCATCTGTCTCCCAAGTCATCCGCCTCCCAAGGCCTCCAGGGCTGACCCTGAGAGCCCTTTCTTAGGAGAGACCTATGTTTAAAATCAGTAAGCACCTCTGCACCTCTGTCCTACCTTCTGGTTGGGGCCTGCAGAGGTTCCAGAGAGGGAAACTGAGGCAGAGAGCAAGGAACCAACATAGGTCTCCTAACGAACCCTGTATCTTATCTTTGGACCCTAACCAGCCTCAATCTCTCCTGCTCTGGGCTCTCCTGTTCCTCCGTGGGCAACCGTGGTGGCGGTTTCAAGGCCCCCCCCCAGCCCAGCCTTCCTGCTTCGCCACGGGGAGCTCCCAAAAGCCTGAAAATATCTTTAAATTAGGAAAAAGAGCTAAGCCGCCAGAGTCCTTTGGTCTATTAAAGGAGGAGTAGAGGCCACCGGCGTCCCCACCCCCCTGCTCGGATTTTGCATTTGAAGCGCAGACGGCGGGTCCAGTCGGCTGCTGGCGGGGCCGCCAGGCCGGCCAGCCGCGTGCCTTTCAGCGCCCGACCCCCCGCTAGCCGTGCCGGAATTAGGACGCTGCCCCTCTCCGTCGCTTTCATCCCCCAGGGCGGCCAGGGCCTCTAAGGCGCTAATGAAGCGCCTGAAGCTGCTCGGTTTAAAGGAAGAGACGGGAATTCTGGGCACGGTCAGACGAGGGGGTGGGGAGTGGCGTTTGGAAACCTGTCTCGAAGTGCCCCAGGACCTTGAGGTCCGCCCTGGGCGGAGCGGGACTGTCCCTCGATTCCTGCTGGCCTCTGGAACCTCACCGACTCCCGCCTCCTCCCAGCCTGCAGCTGCTGGTTCAGGTTGCCTGGGTTCGCTTCCCAGCTCCACTGATTTGGGGGTCAGGAGGACCTCAGGCAGGTGACTCATCGTGATGGGACATGCCTGCGATCCCAGCGCTAGAAGGAGGAGGCAGGAGGACTGTGAGTTCTAGGCTGGCTTGGACTCCAGACTGAGAACCTGTCTGAAAAAATGTCAGGTGACTGTTGGCTGCCGAGAGGTGCTCACGGGTGCACAGGGTGCACCGGGTGCACAACAGTACGTACTTAGGCTTACTGCCCCATCACAGGGTCCCCTCAGAACACCCCAGATACATTCAAGACGTGCCCACCCGAAGGGTTCCACTGCCAACCTGCTGATGGCCCCTGATGGCCCCCTGGCTACCCAGCAGGCAGCCCCCTAACAGCTAGCCGTTCCTCTTACTGTCACCTGACATTTAGCTGATCTCAGGAGTGTGAGAGCCTGGGCCTGGATTCTGCCTTTATATGATAAGCTGTGTGAGCTTAGATTTAGGTGAGAGACCGTACTCTCTTTGAGCCTTGTTTCTCATTTAGAAAAGGGTGGATAGCAATGAAATCTACCACACACCACTGCAAAGATAAATAAATGGAAGGCCGGAGCCCAGTGCTCCACAGTGCTAGCAGTCCCTACAACTTGGGTGTAACCTCCCCACCTAGGTCCATCCACACAGAATGTAGCTCTCCTCAGAGAATTTCATATGGGTTTACCATAACATCCGAGTGCCCAAACAGTGTGATACATAGTAAGTGCTCAGAAAATACCCGTTAATGACCAAATAAACTAGGGACCATCTCAGTCTGCTTCAAATCTGTAAGATGAGCTGACCACAGGCTGGAGCTCAAACATGAGATTACCTAAGATGGACACTCTTATAGTTAACTTTAAAAATTGGTGAGGCTCACCTTTAATCCCAGCAACAAGGAGGCAGAGTCAGGAGGACTTCTGTGAGTTCAAAGCCAGCCTGGTCTACAGAGTAAGTTCCAGAACAGTTAAGACTACCTAGACCCTGTCTCAAAAAAAAAGAAAACAAATCAATCAAACAAACAAAAAAATGTCGTCTGAGATTGACTTCTGACCTCCACATGCAGGGAACGCACAAATGGATGTCCCCTACACCCCACCACACACACACACACACACACACACACACACACACACACACACACACCAGAAACTTGCTGCTCTGGGCCTGCACTTTTCTGATTGTAAATTGGGGCAGTGACAGCCGTCACTTTGAGAATGAAATGAGAACATTTGTCCTGTGAGCAGAGTCATTCAATCATTCATTCATTGTCCTGTGACATATGCATTCAGCAATTGTTTAATGAGTGCTGGGCACTCACATGGTGGCTGTGAAGCCCAGGTTGACCCCTGGTGTGAGGAAGGATAGGCAGGGAGCTCCATTTGAGGTCCAAAAGTCAGCTCTGGTGACCTCGGACTGAGGGTCATGAGAGAAACCTGGTCTAATCTCACTGGACATCTTCACTGCACTGATATTGAGTACCTACTGTGTTCCAGGATTGGTTTTATGATTTAAAACAGCAGCTGTGGGGCTTGGTAGACAGCACAGCAGCTAAGTGAATCCTAGAAGACCAAAGTTCTGTTCCCGAAACCCAAGTCGGGCCGATCACAGTTATCTATAGCTCCAGTTCCAAGGGATCCGATGTCTTCTTCTGAGCTCCGTGGGTACCTGCACCTGTGTGTACATAAATACACACACAGACACTCACACATACATATTTTAAAAATGAAACAACAGGGACTAGGGAGAGTGGCTCAGCCATTCAAAGCACTTGCTGCTCTGGCAGAGGACCCAGGTCCAGTTCCCAGCACCCACGTGGCGGCTCACAACTACCATTCCAGGAGACCCAACACCCTTATCTGGCTTCTGCAGGCTCTGCATCCATACAGTGCATGGACACACATGTAGGCAAAGCATTTCCATATAACACCCCCTAGCCCCCCAAAAAGCTAGACAAGCAAAGCTCCTGAGCTCTGAGACGGAGAACAGAGGGTGCTCTGGATGGAAGTGAGACTTCGCCTGGGTTGGTAGCAGAGCCTGTAGGGGAAGGTAGACTTGGAGCAGAGATGGACAGGTTCAGCCACAGGTCCAGATACGAAGAGTAGGGGGAACGGGAGGGTGCAGGGCCTGGTAGCTGTCTGCCACTCAGCATTGGCATCCCTCCCCCGGGTCCCTGTGGTGCTCAGCCATCCTTTAGACATGGTCTCTATACATAACCCAGGCTCCCATACCAGCAACATTTTCAATTCTCTAAACCATGGATAAATTACTCCAAAACTTGGTGGCCTATACCAACTGTTCCGTTTGTTTTTTGTTTTGTTTTATTGGTTTGTTTGTTTTTGTCTCATGCTGTAATCCTAGTATTTAGCAGGCTGAGGCAGAGGATTGTCATGAGTCCAAGGTGGCCATTGGTGCTGGTTAGTTTTTTGACACAAGCTAAAGTCATCTAGGAAGAAGAAACTTCAACTGAGAAAATGCCTCCCTTGGACTGGCCTGAAGGCCAGTTTGCGAGGGAAGGTTCTTGCTCGATGATTGACATGGGAGGCCCAGCCCACTATGGGCGGCGCCATCCTTGAGTGGGTTGTCTTGGGTTGTATAAGAAAGCAGGCCGCACATGCCACGAGGAGCAAGTCCGTACGCAGTGTTTCTCTATGGACTATGCTTCAGTTCCTACCTCTAAGAACTCTGCTGAGTTCCTGCCCTGACTTCCCTCAGCGATGGACTGTGATCAAAACGTAATTGAAATAAAACCTTTTCTCCCAATTTAGCTTTTGGTCACAGTGTTTATCATAGCAATAAAAACCAGATTATTAAGATACCTGGTCAACAGAGTGAGACTCTTCCCCGCATCAAAAAAAAAAAACAAAACCAAAACTTAATAAACAAACAATAATAAACAGTACTCATTACTCACTTCCTTGGCTTAAAACCACCTGCGTTTTATTATTACAGCATGGGGGCTGGGGCTGAGGGTTTCAGGTGTGGTGTGGCTGAGGCCTTCTGGCTCAGGGTCTCTCACTGGGTTGCAAGAAAGATGACAGCTGGAAGGCTTAGAACAGAAGACACAGTGTGGTTAAGGGAGCTTTGGACAGTAGCCATATCCTATAGTGATAAGTCCTCTGAGTTATAACAGAGAGATAGACATGACCTCCCAGGGACCCACTGCCTTAACTAGCCCTGCTTCCTAAATCTTCCAGACCCACTTTCCAACAGACCAGCAAATGATCACCGGTGGATCAGTCAACACACGAGACTTGGGAGACCTCTCAGATCACAACCATGATAAAAATGTCAGAGGATTCAAAACACCGGCAACACAGGAGGAACAGAAAGATGGGTGACAACAATGGTGCTTTTACTTGTTTTTTTTTTAATTATAATTATTTGTGTATATGCATGTGTATGCACAGAGGTCAGGTGACATCTCGGGGGAGCCGGTTCTCTCCTTCTACCGTGTAGATCCCTGGAATTGAACTGGATAATCAGGCTTGATGGCAAGCGCCCTCACCAGATGAGCCCCTCACCAGCCCTCTTTGTTGTTTGTTTTATTTTGTTTTAAGACAAGGTCTCAGCAGGGTGTAGTGGCGCACGCCATTAATCCACGCACTCAGCAGGCAGAGGCAGGCGGATCTCTGTGCACTCAAGGCCAACCTGGTCTACAGAGTGAGTTCCAGGACAGCCAGGGCTACATAGTGAGACCCTGTCTTCATCCCCCACCCCCCGAAAAAAAACCCACAAGGTCTCATTATGTAGCTCAGACTGGCCTTGAACTCACAATAATTCTCCTGCCTCAGCCTCCCAAAGGTTGGAATTATAAGAGTGAGCCACCACTCCTGCTTCATAAACAATGTGCTCTAGGAGACACGCTAGGATATTTAAATGTTCTTTCTATAAAAATGAGAAAGGGAGACAGTCATAAAACCAGAGGGAAATGGGGACAAGTGAGATACAGATGTTCTTCAGCTTACAGTGGTAATATCCCGGTAATCTATTCTAGGGTCAACATATTACACACGACTTAACCTTACTTATTTGGTGTGTGTGTGCATGTGAGTGCATGTTCACACATGTGTGTGTGGGCCAGTGCACGGGACCAGGGGTCAACTCTGGGGCCCTTCCTCAGTCTCCCATCTTGTTTTTCTGTGACAGGGTCTCTGATTCTGGAGCTCACCAACTCAGGAGCCTAGCTGGCCAGGTGGTCCCAGAGATACCCTGTCCCAGCTTCCCCAGCCCCGGGACTACAAATGGGCCCTCACCCCTGACTTCTGTGTGGGTTCTAGTGACCAAATTGGGGTTCTCATGCCTGCAAGACAGGGCCCCACCCCCGGCCCTGAGTTTAACGATAATTAGATGTGTTTAATACACCTAGCCTACCCAACAGCCTGGCTTAGCGACACAGTGCCCCAGAGAGGTCTGGGCACCTCCTGCTGCTGCCTCAGAGTTCTGGTATCTGACTGACAAAGAACACTGGACTGTACATCCCTAGCTTGGAAAAGATAAAAACTCCAACTCCACACTGCAGTTTCTACTGAACTCATATTGCCTTTGCTCCAAGGCAAAGTTGAAAGATCATGGTAATTAGCTCCGTTTAGATGCACCACAGTACACACATGTCAAAATACCACAGGGCAGGCTATAAATACACATGCAGTTTTTCATTTGTGGTTTTAAAAATTAAACAAGGGCTGGAGAGCTCAGTGGTTAAAAACACTTGTTCTTGTGTAGGACCCAGGTTCAATTCCCAGCACCCACAGGCTGTTCACAATCACTTGCAACTCTAGTTCCAAGGGATCTGATGCCCTCTTCTGACCTCTGCTGATATACATGCATGCAGAACACTCAATACCGCCAGGTGGTGGCAAAAGCCTTTAATCTCAGCACTTGGTAAGGTAGATCTCTGTGAGTTCGAGGCCAGCCTGGTCTACAGAGCAAGTTCCAGGACAGCCATAGTTACAACAGAGGAAACCCTGTCTCAAAAGATAAATAAATAAATTAATTAATCATTAAAAAACACTCAACACACACATAGTAAAATAAACAAATAAATAAAAATCAAAATTAAACAAAAGGCCAAATGGCCATGGATTCATTGCAATTAAAACAGAAAATGCAGCGATGTGTGGGTGGTGCTGGATTAGAACCTTGGCACCTAGGAGGTGGAGGCAGGAGGTTTACCTTGAGTTTGAGGCCAGCCTACATAGTGAGACCCTGAGAAAGAGTGAAAGAGCAAGGTTGAGAGAGGAGAGAGATGTATACAGAGAGAATCTCTTTTTATAGCCTAACTTCAGCAGTGACATCCCACCACGTTTGCCATGTTCTCTTGGCAGATCGCAGAGTTCCAGTCACATTTCAGGGGAGGTGTTTGCACAGGGACTTCCAGAACTTCTAGAGAATTCCTTCTCCCTATTAGCATACATCAACCCCATCAGATGACAAGGATCCCATTCTCTCATGAAAGAATGTCAACTTTGCCCTGGAGGTGCTAATGGGCTTTAAGACCTTGGTCTCCCAGGATAACTGGCTCATCCCTTGCAGAGGATCCATCTGTGAACCCTGCTGCACTGAGAGCCTCTGGGAAACTGTGCTGGCAACTTGACACAAGCCAGAGTCACTTTGAAAGAGGGAACTTCAATTGAGAAGACATCCCCACCAGATTTGCCTGAGGGAAAGCCTGTCGTGCTTGGTCAATGATGAACATGGGAGAACCCAGCTTACTGTAGGCAGTGGCACCCCTGTGCTGGTCCTAGGTGCTACAAGAAAGCAGACTGAGCAAGCCAGGGGGAACAAATCAGGAAGCAGATCCCCTTCATGGTCTCTGTATCGTTTCCTGCCTCCAGGTTCCTGTCCTTCTTTGGTTCCTGCACTGAGTTCCTTTAGTGATGAACCTGAGAACTGTAAGATGAAAACCCTTCCTTCCAAGTTGCTATAGTCACGGTGTTAACTCACAGTAATAGAAATAGGGGCCTCCACAGCCCCTGTGCCTTTCCTACCAGTATTTCTAGAGTTCACCTCACAGGCAAACCACCCTGCTACTCCTATCCAAGTCTTAGGACTTACTTTGGGAAAACCCAACTGCATCTTTGAGCTACTGCCATAAACTTGAAAAGCTTAAGGCAATAGCGATTTATTCTCCCTGGCTCTGGAGGTAGAAATCCAGAGGCCCTCTGTTGGCTTGCTTTTTATCGAATCTATTAGAAGCTTCCCACAGCCATGGGTGCTCCATCTGGAACCTGTCTGGTAGGAACAGAGCAGCTGCAGAGAGAGATCAAAGGACCCAGGATCCCGGCACCTAAGAAATGGCTATCTGGTAGAGCAAGGTGGATCAGGACTGACGGATGATGCAGGACAGCTCAAGCTCCCTATAACTCTTAGGACTCTGCTGGAGGAGGAAGTTGTATTGATCACTTAAATAATTATGTTTATTTTGTGAGTGTGTCTGCATTCAGGCACTGTGTGTGTGTGTGTGTGTGTGTGTGTGTGTGTGTGTGTGTGTTCGGGATACAATTTTCAGGAATCAGTTCTATCTATACTCTGCAGGATCCAGGGATCAAACTCAGGTCCTCAGACTTGGCAGCAATCACCTTTCCCTGCTGAGCCCTCTCAGCAGCCCCTTTGCATTGCAACACCTTTGCATTGCTGCGACAGAATTTCTGAGACAAACAACTTAAAGGAAAAGAGATTACTTCTGGGACCTGGGGATGTGACTTAGATGACAAAGTGCTTTCCTAGGATGCTCAAGGCACTGGGTTCAGTCCCCAGCAAAGCATAAACTGGGCATAGTGGTACTTACCTGCAATCCCAGTGCTTAGGGCGTGTGAGCAGGAGATCAGAGAACCAAGTCATCTGCTACGGAGTGATATGTGTTTGAGGACGAGACTACAATGAGATCCTGACTTAAACTTTTCTTTCGTCCTTTCTCTCCCTCTCTCTCTCTCTCTCTCTCTCTCTCTCTCTCTGAGACAGGGCTTCTCTGTTGTAACTCTGGCTGTCCTGGAACTCACTCTGTAGACCAGGCTGGCCTTGAACTCACAGAGATCTGTCTGCCTCTGCTTCCCAAGCACTGGGATTAAAGGCACGCGCCACCACCTCCCTTCTCCCAACAGGATCTTATGTGGAGATTCTTAATTATATGCTTTCAAAGACCCCATTTTCCCCAGAAAGCTCACACTCGTTGATTCTAGGGTATAAGAATACCTTGAAGGGGGGCTGCCCTATACCCCATTGCAGGAAAGAAGGAACAAGAGGGGATGGAGAGGAAGTACTGTTCTCAAAATGTCCATGTTCCTCTTAATTTCTGAGTTGAAACCGCTAACCTTCCAAGGTCATGGAATCACAAGGTGGGGGGTGAGGACATTTACACCTCCAGAGTGGGGCTGTGACCTCATGTTGGTGGTCGTGAGTTCTCACCTGTGGCAGTAGAGCAAAGACTCCATCTCTGTCTCCAAGTCAGGCTGGCTCCATGAGTGTGAACTTCCAGATTTCAGACCCAAAAGCAAAACTGTCTGCGATGTGGAAACTGCCTGACTTATGATATCCTGGGAATTTGAGACAGGGTCTCATACAGCTCAGGCTGGCTTGGAACTCACTATGTAGCCAAGGATGACCTTGAACTCCGGAGTGCTGGGATTGTGCATGTGCCACTACCCATCCCCACTGTACCCCACCCTTCCATCATAGGCTCCCCAGATAGGAAAGCATAGTGAGGTGGACTTTGCATAGCATTTATTTATTTATTTATTATAATCGTACGGGGGTACGGGCATGCCACAGTCCTTCATGTGGAGATCAGACATGACTACTTTCAGTGAACACTTTACTGAGATGTCTCCTCCATTTATGTATTCATTCATTTAGAGACAGGATCCAGTTGGGATCCAGTAGTCCACATGATGCAGTCCCCCCAGTACTACAATTACAGGGGTGCTTAGCATCTCCAGTATGAATTCTTTGCCAACATCGCTGTCTTCAGTTTCTAGAATATGCAACAGGAAGGGCAAAGTTTTGGGAGACTGAATGCTCCTACCTAGCTCAGGCACGATACATCGTGCTCAGTAAACGAACTCAGATGTTCTCTAACAAACCCCTTCGTTGCAGGTGGGAACGGGTTCCATGGGGCTCCAAACAGCAACACTTAAATAGAAAGGTCACCTGGCTGGGCCAGGGTTCCAGCTCAGTGGGTGGAGTGCTTGCATAGCATGTACAAAGCCCTGGGTTTGATCCCCAGCTCCACATAAAACAGATGTGATGATGCATGCCTGTGATTCTGGCATTTAAGAAGCAGAGGCGGGAGGATCAGAAGTTGAAAGTTGTCTGCAAGTACGTAGTGTGTGGGAAGCCAGTCTGGACCACGCAGGTGTGGTGGTGCACATCTTTAATCTCATCAGTCTGGAGACAGAGGCAGGTGGAGCTCTGTGAGTTCAAGACCAGCCTGGTTGACATAGCAAGTTTCAAGCTAGTTAGGGTTACATAATAAAACCCTGTTTATAATAAAATTAAACAAACAAACTAAACATAGGGCCAGCAAAATGGCTGAGCAGGTAAAGACACTTGCTGCCAATCCTGAACACCTGAGCTCTGAGTTCAGTCCCAGAACCCAGACTTCAGAAGGTGAGGCCCACACACACGCTGGGAGAGAACCTCTTCCCGAGCATTGTTCTCTGACTTTCATGTGGATGCTGTGGCACACTAATCTCCCTGGGAAAGAAAGAAAGAAATGTAATTTTAAATTAAAAATAAGTAAGCACATAAATAAATGAAAGAGACGCCATTTGGGATTCCAATAGGATGTTCTGGAATGTTCTTTGGGGTTACAGGAGCATTGTGTACACACAGAGTCTCTCTCTTTCTCTCTCTCTCTCTCTCTCTCACACATACACACACCCCACAGAATGAGGCCCCTGTCCTCAATATCTCCGTGGAATATTTTCCCTCCCCAGGTCACTAAGTGAGCCAATATTAACACCTCCTGGTGAGCAGCTAGCAAAGCCATTTGCTGGGATGTATGTTACACGTCCCCTTGGCCCAGAAGACACCAGAGGAGAGTGGGTGTGAGCAGTGAAAATCACAGGCAGAACAGATGGAAAAAATGTCTCCTCCCCTCTCTCCTGCTTTCCAGGTTCAGAGTGAGCAATGGCGGTCAGCCACGGATTCACTCCCAGCAGTGCAAAGTCTCAAAAGGTGGCCTGGTGGGACGTGTGGGACCTGGACACCGTCCTCCTGCCCGCAGGCGCACGCCAGGGCCTCTGTGGCAGCCCGAGTCTATGTCTTTCCTTCCCGGTCTTGTTTTAGTTTTTCCTTGTTTGTTTTATTTACATTTAGTGTGTGCACCTGTATGGCCACAGCATATGTGTGGCTTTGTGAGGAGGAAGGGCACCGGCAGGAGGGAGAGGATGATGGGGGCATTGTTTTCTGAGAACACAGAGCACAGTATACTTCTGGCTGGCTTCAAACTCACTACACACTGTGATGTCCTTCAGCTTCTGACCACCTGGCTTCCTCAGAGTTGAGACCGCAGGTGTGTGCCACCACGCCAGATCTGAGAGGCAAATGTGACCAATGTGTTCGCGAGAATGTCACAATAAAACCCGTGATCATGTGAATATAAAATAATGAAAGGAGAAATAAAGGAAGAGAAGCCACCCCCGCCCCCAGAAGACGCTATTACTGCGAATGGAGAGGCCAGGTGAGCTGGAGACAAAAAGGAAAAAAAAAGTTTCTCTTGGCTCCGGGGAGCACTGTCTCTTAGCCAGACCTGTCAGCCCTGAAAAGATAGTATCTGAGGGTCAGAGGCCAGCTCATGCTGCTGGCTGGAAGGGGAGAAACGACAGCCGCTCAGTCAGACCAGCAGGGGCCGCCTGGGCAGCTCAGGGCTGAGTCTGCAGTGTTGAAGTAGAGAGAAGGCTTTAGAAGGCCTGGAAGCCAGGGGTGGAGGTGGGGTAGGGTGGCCTCCCCCCGTCAGGGGGCGCCAGACGATGGCCACTTCTCCCGCCAAAGAGAAAGTCAACCACATCCTGACACCTGTGAATGTCACCTGCGCTCCTGTAGTTATAACAAAATGTCCAAGTTCTGGTCATTTATGTGTCGTAGAAATAAATATACTTACTGTTCAGCCAAGCAGTAAATGGGATGTGTACATGTTATCCCAGAATTCAGGAGGCTGAAGCAGGGGATTGCCATTAGTTTGAGGCCAGCCTGGGATCCATAGTTCCAGGCCAGATTGATATAGAATGAGATGCTGCCTGCTAAAGAAATAAAGAAAACTACGCCAGGCTCCAGTGGATAGCACCGAACCCAGGGTCACACAGACGAGCCTGGTTAAATTCAGTGGCTCAGGAAACCAAACAAAAAGTCACAAATGCAGCAAAGAGACATTTAGGGGGAAAAGGGAGCTAATGGGGTGGGGAGGAGATAAGAGAGGGCAGAGGCAATGATCAGAACGCACTGCGTACATATACGAAGGACAAAACAAACAAAATGTAAGTCAAGAGCCAGGCTGTGGTTCAGTGTTAGGGTGTTGACCAATCCAAAGCCCTGGGTTCCAGGCCCACCATCAAAGAGAAACGAAAAGTACAACTCAGTTGTATGACTGTCCCCTCAATGCTAGGGCACGCTCTTTCCCTCAAAACAGCCATTTATTTTCTCCCTTTTCTCCAGGCCCTTGCAGCCTCTGATCTACTCTCTGTCTCTCCATGGTTTGTCTGTTCTAGAGACCCAAACACTCAGCTCTTTGGGGTCTGGCTTCTTCCAGTTAGCGTTATGTTGAGGTTGAGGGTTGTCTCCGTGTCGGGTTGACTCGCGTGTTCTGATTCACATGTTCTTGTTTGTGTATTTCTGATTTCATTTGAATTACAAAAGTATGTATTTGTATTTTGCATTTCGGAGGCTGGGATGGAACCCAAGACCACACAACGCCAGGCAAGTGCTCTGACACTGATTTACAACTCCCAGCCCAAAACAGAGAAGAACTGGTTCTGGGTCCCCTCTTATGGCAGTGGAACTTAGGGCCAAAGACCTTAAGCAAGTACCTGCTACTAAGTAGCACTGCCCCTCACTGGAGGATTCTAGACAAGGACTCTACCATGCCCTCAGCCCCTCGGTGGTCCTCAACCTTCCTTACGCTGCGGCCCTTTAATATAGTTCCTCATGTCCTGGTGACCCTCAACCACAAAATTATTTTCATTGCTACTTCAAACTGGAATTGTGCTACTGTTATGAATCATAATGTTAATATTTAATATGCAAATGGTCTTAGGCGACCCCTGGGAAAGGGTCGTTTGACACACACCCCCAAAAGAGGTCTCAACCCACAGGTTGAGAACCGCTGCTCGAGACGGTCTATCACTGAGCCGTGCTCTTCTCCTCGCTGGTAGACTCTAGGCGTGAGTTCACCGGTGATGTGCTCGAGGACAGGTCTGTAACTTTTCCGTGGGGATGTGTGGATGTGTTCCCGTGGAGGGCAGAGGTAGACACAGTATGTCCTCAACTGCTGCCCACCTTATTATTTAACCTAATTAAAATTTTTTATTGCATTTTGTGTGTATGTGTGCACACACGTGTGCACACGCACAGACGCACGTGCGAGCACACACTCGAGAGCATGTGTGCTGTGCCATGATATGTCCGTGGAGGTCAGAGGGCAGCTTTGCAGAGACGGCTCTCTCCTTCCATCCCTCGGGTTCTGGGTATGAACGGAGGTTGTCAGGCTTGGCGCAAGTGCTTTACCTGCGGCGTCTCCTGTCTCTGTGCGCAAGGCTGGGTCACAGTGCACACTGTTGTCCCACTTTTCACATAGGTACTGGGGACTGGACTCAGTCCTCGCAATCATGTGATCTTAACAACTAAGCCATCTTCTCAGTCCTTTGAGGGTTTTTACCCATATTCCGTACTAATTACCACCATCTACCTAACGATCGGGACCATTCAAAACCCCAGAAGTCTATGTTGCTGTGAATATTCTGTACAAAGTCTCGCTCTCCTCCGAGAGTATTTTCACCTCTACCCCTGAAAGCTCCTTCTCACAATTAGGAGTATGCTCCTGGCCCAGAATGCACTGGGCAAGTCTTCTCCCAGACTTAATCAGCTGTAAACAACCCTACTGCTGCATTTGGGAAACCCTGAGGCCTGCAGTACCATGGGGCTACCCCAAGCTGAGGTAAAGTAGAAGGGTGCTTGGAACCCCAGGATTCTCATTTCTGAGAGCAGAAGGAGTTCGGCTGTTCCATCACTGTTCCCTCACAGGAGCTCTGACAGACCACAGCTATGCTGCCTGCTCCCAGAGAGGCATCACCCCCTCAAAGGTATAAGACCTGATGAAATTGATTATCTGGAGCTGTAACTAAATTCTCCATTTAGGACCATATAAGGTCTCTCCCTCTGGTCCCCAGAAAATACCTGGGTCCAGGCTTTGGCTCCCCCAACATGCAAATGGAGCTGTTGTATACCCTCCCACCCCCCACCCCTGCACTATCCTAAACCAGTGAGCTTCCCCTGACATCTCTGGATACCAGAAACCCTTCCTCTTGCTATGTAAGTAACCCTGTTCCCAGAATAAAATGAGTCACGCCCACTGCCGCTGTCTCCCTGGAATTCCATATATTCCTACCGGCTCACAGTTTCATATCGAGGACCAATGGGTCCACCCTAGAGCCATGTTGCATGGTTTCCCTGCTGGCTAGCAGAGCTACATTACGGGATGGGAAGCCACTTTGGGATCAAACCTGCACGCTACCCTTGGAGAGCTTCTGCCTGTCCTCCAATGTCACAGGAGAGGAATTACGTGATGTGTTTGTCCCCACTGTGAATTAGTCCAGCGGTTCAACTGCTGCACGAAAGCGGTTTTACTCAGTAGGTCTGAGGCTGGGGGATTCTGCACAAGCTACAGATCCAATCTGGAAGGCCCCCACCGAGGGCCCACATGTTAGAAGCTTGGTCTCCACCTTGGTTCTCATCTCTAAGCGAATACTTTAGGGCAAAAAGATTTATTGGGCTCACAGTTTCAGAAGGCTCCTTCCATGTTTGCTGGGCTGTGTGCTCCCGGGCAGAACATGAGAGCCTGAGCTGGGACTTGCTCACATCATGACAGACAGGAAGCAGAAAGAAAGCGGGGTAGGGGGAACTTGGTAGAACCTTCAAGGTCACATCCTCCTGGGTGAGCTAATTCTTCAAGTTAGGCCTCACCTCGCAAAGTTTCCAGAATCTTCCAAAACAGTGACACCAGGTAGATGGCCACTTGCAATGCATGGGCACACAGGGGTGTGCTCCTGGTCCAGTGCGGCCTCAGTTCCCTCTCTGGCATGATTGGCTTTGCAGTGTCACATGCTCCATTGCTGCATCACGAGCCCCAAAGCAACACAGCTAACAGGTCATGGTGACAAGTAAACCTTGTCTCTCTCCAAGCCAGACATTGGCTGTGGTAACAAGGAGCAGACACACACACAGCCACCCTGACTTCTGGTTTCTTTTGCAGAATCCATTTCTCCTACAGAACCGGTTCCCTCCTGCGTGCTAGCATCCAGCTGGAGCTGCAGTGACTGGGCTCTCAGAGAGGTGTGTCTTCTACTCGCCCTCCCAGTCCACTGCTGTGTTTTCCTTCCTGGGTCGGTGCTGGCTTTATAACTCCTCTAATGGGCCTGGGCGTGATGAGGAACCCCTACTCCCTGAAGCCAGACCCCAGCACCTCGGAAGCCACCATGCCCTTTCGTGTCCTTTCCTCTCTCCTCCTCACCCTTAGGGTCCTTCCAGTCCGGTTAGGCCCTTCCATGCTGCCTCAGACCCCGCCACTCCCTGCTGCCTGCTGCAGCCTGGAGGCTGCTTATACTCTCCTCGGCACCACCCTCAGGACCTCTACACTGAAATTCTTCTCTTCAAAACCAGAAAAGTTTTCTATCTTTAGTCCTCCAGCCTCCAAACCCTCTGGATGAGGAAGACCCCGGGGTCCTCTCTGATCTCTACCTGACTTGCACTTTTCTTTGGGGGCTCACTGAATAGTCTCTCTCTCTCTCTCTCTCTCTCTCCCTCCCTTTCTCTCTCCCTCCCTTTTTCTCTCTCCCTCCACCCCTCCCTCTCCCTCCCTCCCTCTCTCCCTCCCTCTCCCTCCCTCCCTCTCCCTCCCTCCCTCTCTCCCTCCCTCCCTCTCCCCAGCCCTGCACTTGGTCATCTCAGCCGCCCTGGGCACCACACAAATCACCCCAGTACAGCACTCAGGCAACCCCTCCAGGCCCTTTGCTTTTCACCGGCTCACCGGCTCACCCTCACTGTCTGGATCCCTTCTGCTCCCTTCTGCTACTACACCCTTGATCTCGGCAACACTGAGCGGTCTTCCTGCCTCCCACCCTCTCCACACATGTTCCTCTTTCCCCAGTCCCACTTCAGACACGCTCCGCAGTCTCCTTCGCTAGAACCTGCGGCCACCGTACCTTGGCTTTCTCCTTCTCCAGGCCCTCCCGCATACCTGGGGAGACCAGACCGCACGGGCCGCCTCACCTGGAGGCAGCAGAGCAGTAGGACAGCGGCCCCTAGTGGCCGGGGAAGGAAGCGCGGTCCAACTGGGTTCCTGTTAAGTGCTTGTCACTCAACCTGCCCACCTACCCACTGCTCAGACTGAAACCAGGTCCGCAGCCTCATGGGCTCTTGCTCACTCCCTTACCTCTTCACAAACTCCTACGAGTTCCCTGGAGCAGTTATGGACTGTGGGCTTATAGCAGTGGACAAAGCCTTCAGATACCCATCAAAGAAAACACACACACACAGACCACACACACACACACACACACACACACACACACACACACACACACTCCTGCAGATGTGGCTCAGTTAATGGAAGGACTACATGACATGCACTAAGCTCCATCCCAAGCATCGAATAAGAACTTTTGTGGTGGGGCCTATCTGTAATCCCAGCGCTCCCATTTGGGAGTTAGAGACAGGAGTTCAAAGTCACCCTCAGCTATACAGTCAGAGGCCAGCCTCGGTTACATGAGACCTTGTCAGAAAGAAAAGAAAGGAAGAGTTCCTCCTAGCGTAGCTGCGAGCATCTATCTTCAGACTCCAGCCATGGGTTTGACTCACCATGGACCCCAATTGCTCCAGTGCCTGCTGTCCCAAGTGCAGAGTTCACATGCACCCAGTGTAGCAAAGCTGCTGCACCTGCTGCCTGCAGGCCTGCATCTGCAGAGGCACCTGACAGGCGCAGCTGCTGTACCTGCTGGGAGACGGGCCTACAGCCACCTGTAAACAGAGTGATGTGTACAAACCTGAAGGTTTTGTTTGTTTGTTCATTTTGTTTTGTTTTTCAAGACAGGGTTTCTCTGTTATAACTCTGGCTGTCCTGGAACTCACTCTGTAGACCAGGCTGGCCTCGAACTCACAGAGATCAGCCTGCCTCCTGAGCGCTGAGATTGAAGGCATGAGCTACCATCTCGCAGCTTGAAATCAATTTATAAAGAGGAAAGGTGGTTCACTTGTTGTAGTGATGGGGACAGAACCTAGGCCTGGTGTGTGGAAGGTAGACACTCGACTCGCTATGCTGCACATCAGCCCCAGAGACAGGTCTTTTGGCCCCCACCTTTGGAGGTCTCCTCTACAGTCATACGGCCGGTGGCAAGGCAGCACATCTTTCTTGGCAGGAGCAGTGGGGGGTGGGGTGGGGTGGCATGGGGGGTGTGGACGGACAACATACCGTTTATTTCCTAGACAATAGGTGACAGGGGGAGACAGGAAGAGAGAACCTCACAGTTCCACGCAATGTCATCCTTAGCATGGTGGTTGAAATAAGAATGACCCCCAGAAGCTCATATGTTTGAACTCTTGGTTTCTAGTTGGTGGAACTGTTTGTAAAGGATTAGGAGGCGTGGCCTTGTTGGCAGTGTTTCACTGGGAGCAGGTTTTGAAGTTTTAAAGTCCGCACCACTCCCAGTTAGCTCTCTCTGCCTTGAGCTTGTGTCTCAGATGTGAGCGCTCAGCTACTGCTCCATGCCTCCCTAAATGTTCCCAAGCTCCCCACCATGGTGGTCATGGACTCACCCTCTGAAACTGTGAGCCCCAAATAAACTCTTTCTTTCTTAAGTCGCCTTGGTCATGGTGTCTTATCACATAACAGACACTTTGCGACTCACAGGCCTTTAACAATGCTCCACTTCTGAGTGGTGTATGCACCACACCCCAACAGCACCGAGCTGGGGACCAAGCGTATAACACACATGCCTGCTGAGGGCATGTGCAACAGACAAGAGCACTCTAAGGTGGGAAATGCTGTGGAGAGGGGCTCAGGGATGAGAAGGATGGGGTGGGCTTGGGGATGAGAAGGATGGGTGCTAGGCACCACGGAGGTGTAAAGGCTAAGGGGTACCCCCGACTCTGTCTCTTCAATATATCATAAACCCCGTCACTCTCCTTTACGAGCTATGCCAGCCTCACTCACAACCTCCCACCTGATGACCGTCTTCCCAGTCACCCCATCTCTCTCATCACCCCTATAATTTTTAAAATTTATGTTTAGTGTGTGTACAGCTCAGAGGACAGCCTGTGGGGGTCGGTTCTCTCTTTCTACCGCGTGAGTCTCAGGAATTGAACTCAGGTCACCATGTTTGGTAGCAGGTGCCTTGACTTGCTGAGCCGTCTTGCTCCCCTACCCCTATAATTTTTTAAAATGAGGCAAATGTAAAATGAAGTGCGAGCCACTCCAGAATGGACAGCCCAGTGTCTGGTTAGTATATGTGTCTAGGTCCACGGGGTTTCTACCAGTCTCCTCCAAAATGAGGACTCTGCCTTTCAGCTGCCCGTCCCTCCTCTCCCATCTCAGGCCACCACACATCGGCCTTCTGCCGCTATTTTTTGGACATTTCACACCAGTGGAATCATATCACACCGCATGACTTCAAACTCATGGCAGTTCTCCTGCCTCAGCGTCCCTGGTTCTGTGGTTACAGACGTGTGCTACCTCACTCAGGTTTTAACTCCGATTTTGTAATTACTCTGTGAATTCTGGAGCCTCAGCTGCCTCTTCTGTGAGATGGAGGAGGGGGTCTTCTCGAAGTCTTGTCCTACAGTGCAGTTCATACAGGCCCCGCCCCTAGGGCCCACTTTGCTGTAGCTTGCTTGCTGGTTGGTGGCTCCAATGCGAATCTTGAATCTGACCTCCAAGTGTCCCTCCCGCACCTTTCCCAACCTTCCTGATGTTCAGCTGTACTCTGATCTGCTTCTGACCTCTCTATTTCCAAGTCATCTGTTCCACTCGCTTGTGGTGCTGGGCGCAGAACCACTGCCACAGATAGGGTCACCGTGGCAAGAGCCCAGTGGCAAGAGTCCCGCCGGGCTCCTCCCTGGAAGAGTCTATGCCAGTGCTCTAATAGCGACTTAACAATCCTAGCCCCTCACTTAGGGAATTTAGGCTGGTGCTTTAATGCAGAGCCACACCCCAGCCCCCCTCAAATATCTCCCCCTCCCGCCTCCTTTGCCACCTCCAGGGTCCCACTATCTCTGGTGTCTACACTATCTCTGGCGTCTGCTCATTCCCCACAGCGGCCAGAAGGACCTGTGAACACCTGACTCAGTTCTCACCCTTTCTTTCCTCTCTCAACAACTTCCCATAGTTCCCACGTCACAGCCCACCGAGCCCGGACTCAAGGGACTACCCCTCCCTTGGACTCTTCCTTCCTCATCTGTAGGGGCCTTCAATATCCTGCTCAATTTCCTCAGGTCTCTGAGAAAGGCTGTTCACTCTGCCTGGAAGGACCTTCCTCCTATTCCCACCCATCCTGTGGCTCCTCCCTTTTCTCAGATCTTTGTTCAAACCCCATCTTCTCAGAAAGCCTTTCAGGGACCTCCCCTAACTAAAGATTGTAGGCCAAGGGATATGGGAGGGTGTTTTCCTGACGGGAATGAAGCTGTAGGTCCTGCTCCTGCCCCGCAAACCTTGCCCCCACCGCGGGGGAGTCAGTTCCCTTCCTTTCCTCGGTGGCACTTGTATTCTTGCATCGTTTATCTTTTATGCATTTGCAGGACCTTGTATTTGCTTCACCAATTAGAATGTCAGTGCCAGAGGACACGTTGTTCCCCGCCATTGAGCTACCTGAGTTCTGGGGTTAAAGGTGTGCCCGCAATGCCCAGCATTCTGTGAAGTCTTCATCTTGCTATTCTCTTGAGTGGGTCCTGAGTGTAGTACTGGATGGAACTCAGAAATTGCTCAAGGGATCCGGTACAGGGATCCCCCAGAGACCGCAGGAGCTCACAGAATCCCAATCACACAGCTCTCGTGACAGGTTCAGGTACTCTTGCAGGTGCAGCAGACGTTCCTCCCCCTTTCCCCCGCAAAGGTGCTGAGCCTCAGACAAACAGATATGGAGCACTGGGGACAAGGGTTCACTGAGCCTGAGCCCCTAGGTGCCACACATTGAGGGCCCAGGAGGGTACCCTTACGCCTAGGACTAAGGTGCCTAATGTGCTAGGCGCTCAGGATATGGGATACCAAAGATGCAGGAGGAGTACATTGGGTACCTTCGTGCCAGGACACTCTGGGCATAGGTGCCCTCTAGAACATAGGTGTCGTACCTATAGACTCAGGGGTACCTAAGACGCGGCACAGCCTGTGCATGAGGATCCAACTGAACCAGATGTACAGAATGTAATATCAAGGAACGCGACACACGGTCACTCTGGATAGGGTCCCGAAGCGAAAAGCAGGATGCTAGAAGCGAAGTGCGCGTGTCAGGCTCTCGGATACCACTAAGGAGTGGGGGACGGTAACGGCGCCCTCAGGGGCGAGTCTGCGCGCGCAGAAGCTTTGGTTCCCTGAGCCTGGCTGCCGGCGCAGCCTCCACTGCGACTGCGCAGGCAGAGAGTCGGGGTGTGGGGGTGACTCTTTGCTTTTACAGCCTCCCTGCATCCCTTGCCTGGTGAGCTTTCTGCCCAAGAACCCAAGAGCCACAGATAGGATGGAATCTACAAACCAATCCGGCCGCCACCAGGGGCGCACCACTGACCACTAGCATCGGGGGAGAGAAGGGATCTGAGAAGCAAGAGGGGGAGGGGACGTCCTGCCAGGATTTTTCCAAACTGAGCCTTGATCCTTAAAAAAATGTGCCACGACTTCTCCCCATAACGGAGAGTGCTAGTTCGAACTACCTCCTGGGTTGCTTTTGCAATAAAGATGGGTGAGCTGCTGGGGGAGAAAGGAACCTCCTCTCCGGCTGGAGGTGGGACCCAGGCCTTTACACTTGCTGGGCAACAGTTAGGCCACCCTAGACCCAGTGCTACACACACACACGCACACACACACACATATACACACACACACGTGGGGAGAGCAAAGCTTTCCAGAGGTCCGTTGATATGTCAAAGAGGGAATCTGAGGCACAGAAAGGCATTCATAACCATCATTCAGTCACAACAGGATGGGATCCTTTCTGCATTCAAGATGTATCTTTGGTTCCCTGGTCACTTAGGTTCATGACCGATGCTCTTCAAACCCGGAGTCTTCTCTATGTGTGGCTGGGGGTGGCGGGGGTACAGCATCCCACATAAGTACTCCTCCCTGAAGTTTGGGCACCATAGGTTTTAGGTTTTTAAGAGTCAAGAACCTCCTGGACCCCCAGTCCTGGAGAAAAGGTGTGTTTTGAAAGAAGTAGAGACGAGAGTTACAGTGGTGGCGTCTAGTTGCCCAGCCAGCCTAGATATCTAGTGTTGCTACGCCTATCCACCCAGTTCCACCACCAGCACGTGCTCCCTAGAAGGGATTGTTGGAAACTGGATTAATAGCTTACCCATATGCATTCAGGCTTTCATGGATAATCTTTGTTCCTATTCAAGACCCACTCAAGTTCCGTGTAGTGACCGCTTCAATCCCTTCCTTCTCTCAAAGCCTTTCCTCACTTTCACCCATTCAGCAGACAGCCTGGTCAGCAATGCGTCGCCTTCCACGGACACAGAGACGGACTTTTAACCCCTGCTCTAACCTCAGCACGTCCTTCTTTCTCCGAAAATCCACATCAGGATTTATGTGCCCTCCTAAGGCTTCCTGAATGCTAAAATTCAACCGGACTTTGAACTTGAACAAGCTGCCCGATTCGGTATTTAGGCTGCATTTGGGTGGACTCCCTTCCCCAAGGATCCAAGCCCGGGTTTTGCTCCTCCCCAGCCATCAATCTTAAGAGTTGAACCCATCTTTCCTAAAACGGACCGCAGCGCGGTAGCTTCCAAGCTCGGCTCTTACCTCTCAGGACTCGCCCCGCCCCCAGCTCCTACCCTGCACTGAGTTGTCTATACGGCCGAAGTGCCTGTTTTTGGCACGAGGCCCGGTTTTATAGCCCCCACTGTGGATCTTGGCAGTGATAGCTTTGGCTCCAGGGATTTGGGCCAGGTCGACAGCCATCCCCACCATGAGAGGGAATCCTAGGCCTCATCTGCAGCCGGGGCCTGAACCCAGCCTCTGGCCTCCCTCATTAAGTCCGATGCCTAGGAACCCAAACCCGGTCCGGTCCGCTGCCCTACTTCTCCGAGTCCATCATCTGCAGTGTAGTTCTTTCGTTGTGAAAATCTGCACCGGGGTTTTGCTCCCACCAGCAACCTAAAATTCAATTTTTTTTTCTTCTCTACCCACCCCCTCCAAAGCCAGACGCTTGAGGCGTTTATAGATACTAACCTCTCCTCCGCTCCAGCAGCCTGGTCAGCTCCAGGCCCCTGTCCGGTTGCCAAGGCTCTCTTCTGTTGGGGGTGTGTGTGGGGGGGGTCCCCTCATCCCATCCCGCCTACGCTCCAGTCCTGGCTTTGCGTCCCTCCCTCGCTTTTTATTGTAGGTCTGGTCTCCCAGGGTAGCGGGATCCACACTTTGTCCCCTTCCCGTCGCATCACCCAGAATCCAGAAACCGCTTTTACCTGCCGGCTCCGTTGCAGCCAGCGCGCGGGATCCCTCCATACCTCAGTCCAGCCCTCATTTGACCCTCCCCCTCGCACGTCGCTGTCAGGAAGGTGGGGGACAGCCTACGCTGTTGACAGTCGCTAAGCAGCACCCCCTCCGACCCTCCAGCAGGCCCCAGTCGGAGGAACTCTGGTCCAGATCTTGCAGGTTGCCACTGCACAGGCCTGACGCATTACTCCGTCTCCCCGGGAAGAATCCGGCCCGAAATTTGCGTGCCCCGGGTGCATCCGGCCCTGTCGCAGCTCCTACACACCCCACCCACCCCCGCCATCCCTGCCCGCTCCGCATAATCCGGGCCGGGTTTTGCGCAGTCTTTGCACAGCTCTCCATTTATCCCTCACCAGCTAGGAGCCTTTCTGCACAGCACGGCTGCAGAGTCCGCTCCGGTTCTTCCTGCCGCCCGTCGCACCCCACCACCCCGCCGGCCCAACTAGGGGATCTAGCGCGTCGCTTCCCTCTGCCCACTTTTCCTTGGGGGAGGCGAATGGAACTCCAGGCCGCGTTTCCGGGCCCGTCTCCGGGGCGCGCGGGAGGGCTGCGGGGGCCAGTCCCGGGCGTCTAATCCAGGCCAGGTTTTGCGCTTGCCCGCACCCCCCCTCCCGGAGCCGGCGGGCCCGGGAGCGCCGAGAGCAGGCGGCTTGTCATTGCTGGTGCCCCGCGCCCGCTCTCTCAGCGCGTCCTGCGGTGCCACGGGCCCGGCCCCGCGCCCCCTGCTCCGGCCACCCCGGGGGCGCGACGCCGCCGCGCCTGCCTCCAGCCGCCTAGCTCCGGCCCCCGGCGGGCAGTGCGAGTGGTCGACGCGGGAGCTGTCGGCGCTGCGGCGCCCCCGCCCCGCTGTCTGCCGGAGACGCCCCGGCGGATGGGGCCGCGCGGGCCCCGGAGCGGCGCCGCCGGGCGGCGGGGGCCTGCGGGGCCGCCCGGGCTGCCGCGTTAACCCTTCGCCCGCCGCCGTCCAGGGGCGCTGGGAAGTCGCCTGGGCACACACGTGCCGCCTCCTTCGGGGCCGCGGAGCTGCGGGGGAGATGCGGGCAGCCGGCGCCGCCTCGGGGGGCTCCGCCTCGCCCCAGCCCCCCGAGCTCTGACGCCGCCCCCGCCCCTCCGCCTCCACGCCTCGCTCCCCGGGAGGGGCGCAGACCCGCGCGCCCGGGGCCGGGGCCGCCTCCGGAGCGCCGCGATCCGCCTTTTCTTTTCTTTTTTCTTTTCTTTTTTATTCCTCCCCTTGTAAATTTTGGTCGGTGGTGGCAGTGCTGGGCCCGAGGAAGGAAGGAAGGGACACGGAGGCCGCCCTAGCTCAGCCACCCCCTCCCCGCTTCCCCCTGGGCCGGGCTCCGGGAGATGTGCCGGGCGGGGGGCCCGGCTTCGCGGAGCCGCCGGAGGAGCGCGCACGGCCGACCCCGAGGCGCCGCTGGACAGGTGAGTGTGCGGGAGTCGCGGGCCACGCCGCACCTGGCCAGGTGTGCGCGGCGGGAGGGGCGGGGGAAGCACCCTACCCCGCCCGCCGGGGGCTCGGTGGGGGTGCGGATGGCGGCCGCGGGGTGCCCTGCAGGGGGAGGGGACCGCGAGTGTGCCCGCGCGTGGCTGCGTGTGCCCGCGCGCGCGCCAGCCTTTGTGGGGAAGCGGCGCGGCGGTGCCTGCGTGTCCCCGGTGCGTGTGCGCGCGGGTGCTTGGCGCCCTGTTTGTGTAGGTGTCTGGGTGTGAGTGGAGAGGGTGCGTGTGCGTGTGCGCGCGGCGCGCGGGCCCCGGCTCCCCAGAGAAACCATGTCGGGGGGCTGGCACCGCAGGATGCTGGGCTTAGGGTTGTTGTTCTCTGGGAGGCAGTGGCGCGGGGGGTTGGGGTGGGGGGATGGGATGGGATGGGATGGGAGAGGTCTGTCTGGGTGTCGAGCGGGGTGGCAGCCCGGAGGGGCGCCGTGGCATCTTCTGTTGGTGGTCCTGGTTAAGCGCGGATGGAGGCTGTCAGGTTGGATCTACCGGAACGAGCTCTCCCCTCTTCCAGGTGTTCCTGAAATAGAGCTGTGTGGCTCAGTTGTCATCGTCCCATTTGAGGGATGAAAGTCCAGTTCGTGTGTGTGTGTGTGTGTGTGTGTGTGTGTGTGTGTGTGTATGTGTGTGTGGTGGGAGGGTCATACGTACTCCAGCAGGGGCCAGAAAATGCCCTCAGTGGCATCACTTCAGTGCGCCCCAGGTATCTATGTGAAGACGGCGCCCCGCCGGCCATCAGCCCCGAAGCTCACACATCCCAGACCGTCCACTTCCCGTCTAGGTCAGCTCCCGGTCCTATCCTTGCCTAGCATCTTACTGTACCTTCCTGCCCCCACCCCCACCCCGCCTGCCTCCTTCCCGATCTTGGCATCTTCGTGGGTGTCCCTCCTGTCCCGACGTGAACTAGAATCCCTGTCCTTCCCGGCTTCTGTGGGACCCAGAGCCTGGGTTTGTCTTCCCATCTCCAAACATGTGGTGCGTTTGGGGGAGTTGGGGGAGGGGTTCAAGATGGCCGCCAAGATGGCTGGCAGCCTCTTTATCTCTGTCTGTCTCCCCCTCTCTCTGCTTACCCTCATGCCTCCGATGGAGTGGGGAGGGGTTCACCGTGGAGAAAGAGTTGGACGGTGCAGGGTGTGGAGGACACTTAAGGGCGGATGTCTGTTCTGGGCCTGTTGACCTCCGGTGCTGCTGCTGTGAGAGGCCATTGGTACCTGCTTCTCTTTCCTGCACCCCAAGGGCAGGCGTGAGTCTGTATTCCTACCCCAGACCCAACTCTATTCTGGCCCACAGCCTGATGGCTCTCTGTGCTCCACTTGCTTCCTGGACCCTGGCACTACCCCCATCAGTCAAGGAATGTCAGGGTGTTCCGTTGAGGGTCCCCACTAGCATCCTTAGCATCCTCTTCTCCATCTGCCCAGTTAGGAGCTGGGGACCTTGCTGTGTGTGTTGGGGTAGGCTGGCCAGGACAGGTCCTAGCTTCAGGGGCAGATGACTTCCTTCCTCCCCACACCCTCCCCACTAATGCCGACTTTATTACTTAAAAGTAGGATGAAAATGGGGAGAATAAGAGACAGAATACAACCTTCATTATCATATCGAGAAAATTATCTGTGATTTTCCAAACTAGCAATTTGCCTGCCATGCTGTTCAGATATGACTTGCCCATTAATTACAGAGATGAAAAATCATCCGGAAGGCGGAAAAAGGAACTAATTCCATGGCTGGCGGTGAGGCACCTTTGCACCGAGCCACAGCCACATATGTGAATGTGTGGGTACCGGCCCTCCTGCTGGCATGCCACATCTTCCTCCTTTGGCTTGGGCCACTCTGTGCAAGCTGCTTCTGCCTTCTGACATGCTTCCTGACTCCCCTTAGTGGAGACTGGTGTACCCCAGTATCACCTGTGCTGCTGGACACCCTTGGGTGTGGAGACAGCCTCCAGAGTTGAGGGAGGGTGGGGAGCTGGGGACTAGTGCACCTGGGCCACGGAGCCTGGGAGGAGGAGGTGGAAGACCAGAGACCGAAGCCAGGCTTCTATTCCCAGCCTGCCCTGGGGAACCCCCTTCTCCTAGGGGGCGCTCTGGAAGCCCCAGGAGGGGCGGGGAGGAGCCTGTGGACGCCAGGCCCAGCCGGAGGAGTCTGTTTGCATCAGGATCTCTGGTCTCCACCTGCACACCAGACTGTGTGCAGCCTCTGACTCTGTATATTGGCCATCCCACCAGCAGCAAGAAGACCCTATGGTGCATTAGCCTCAGTGTGGGCATCTAGCCCAGGGGAATGAAGAGGGTCAGGCAGACCCTCCAAGAGCCCCTGGAGCATATACCCCTAAAGAAGAGTGGTAGTGCTGGGAGCCACCTCCCACTCCACCTCAGATGGGGAGCGTCTGGTCTCTCTTCCCGCCCTGTCGCTTCCCCATCCAGACATGGCCAAGGACACTGAAAGCTCTGGTTTCTTCTGTGTGGGCTTCTCTTCAGGGATCAGATTTCCAGTTGCCAGACACTTCCCCTCCTCCAGCCCCTCTGTGGGGATACTGGGGGAGGAGCTAGCCGAGGTGGGGGTTCCCTGGTGAGCCGGAGGTTCCCAGCAAGACAGCCTGCCTCTCTGCCTGGGACAGAACCAAATGGCTGCTCCCCAATAAGAAAGTGAGGTCCTGGGGTGGGGGCTAGACTCTCCACAGCCAGGGGGAGGCCCAGCCGGTTTCCACTTCTTCTTGTTGTATGGTTCAGACCTAGGCTAGTGGCTGCTGTGATTCCCCAGGTCTGTAGCTACTTGTCCCTGTGCTCAGAGGGGGTCTGAACCATGCTTTCCTTGGTGAGTTTTGCTGAGGGATAACTCCTGGGCAGCTGTCTGTGCACAGCTGTGTATCCTAGAACTGCTTGGAGCAGGCAGGGCTGATGCACCTCTCTGAGCAAACTGCAAACACTTTCGAGTGCTTTTTCTGTTGGGTGCCAGGCTTGTGGTACTGCGGGGACGGTGACCCCTTAATTCCTACGGCTCATAGTCTGACCAAGTGGAAAGTTCACGTGCACGTGTGAGTGTGTGTGTTTTCCAGGGAGCGCAGCCCTAGACTATGAACAGAGACAGACCCTTAGCTCAAGTCCCAGTCTTAGAGCGTGGAGTGTGCTGTCACCCCCTTTTCTCTCACCCCAAACCCTCTTCACATTCTACCACGCTCTTGAAGACCCCCACCTTTACAAAAGCAGCTCCATCCAGAGTGCACAGCCCGTGCATTCTGCTTCATACTGCAGCTCCCACAGCCCTCCGGCTTTCTGTGGAGCCTATGGCTTTCACACCTCTGTAATTTCCTGATTTATTGTGCCTATGTGTTTACTGTCTGTCTGCCTGAGTAAGATCCACAAGTCCAGGGATCTTGTTGCTGGGCTTGCTTTTGGAGCTCAGGTGCTCTGAAAGGACTCTCAGCTGAGCTGTGTTTGCCGTCCCAACGCTCGGAAGGCTGAGCATGAATTTGAGGGCAGCCTAGGCTATGGAGGAAGATATCGCAAAAAAGAAGGGGGGGGCTGCTGGAGAGGTGGCTCAGGGATTGAAAGCGTGTACTGCTCTTGTAGAGGACCAGGATGTAGTTCCCAGCACCCTCATCAGGCGGCTCAGAGCTACATGTAACTCCAGCTCCAGAGGATCTGCCACCTCTAGCTTCCGTGAGCACCTGCACTCATGTTCATCCCCACACGTATAAACATGATTACAAACAATAAAAATATTTTTTTTAAAAAAACACTAAGAAAGGAAGGAAATAAAGAGCAGGTGGCACACTTGGTTGAGCGGGAGGGTCCTCTCCGTAGAGTCGGAGACCCCTGCGTGATAACCTTTGACCTGGGCTGCCTTAGCTACCCTCCATTCTTTTGCATGCCTGTGCCCCTCGGTAGCAGTCTCAGTACTCACAGGCACCTCTGTGTGGGAGAGTGTCTTTGTGGCACATGGCTCCCAGTGACTGTATGCTCCAGGGTTCAGGTCCCGGAGGGGTGGATTCAAGGAACCCTTGCCCTCACCAGGAGCCCCTGAGTCGAGGTCTGAGCAGTTGCTCCCAGGGTCCTGTGGTTTAGGTTTCTCTGGGCCCTGGGGAGCTAGTACCCAGAGTTCCTTGTCTTACTCACCTCCCACTCCAAAGCCAGGGGAAGATAACAATTCAGTCAATAAACTGGAGACTAAAAATAGCTTTTGTACCCCAGAGCTAAAAATAAACAATGCCCCGCCCCCCAACACACAGTGGCTGAAAAATAGCCTAAAAGTCACAAGTGGACTGTGGCCCAATGGTGTCCCTGATGTTGGATCCTGTTGTGCACCATAGCTTTCTCTCTCTCTCCTCCCTGGGTGTTCCAAGCTGGCCACACAAACCTCCTACCCTCCTGCCTCAGCCTCCTGAGTGCTGGAGGCACTGGAACCCAAGGCTCTTTATGGGGCCACCCTGCGGTCTGTAGAATGCCCAACAGCACCTTAGGGCTACACCTGCGGGATGCCAACAGCATCCCACACAGGCGCCACCGTCGCATCCAGGGGTCTCTCCAGGCTGATCCCACGGCAGAATTGCCCAGCTGAGAAGTACTACTCTTCAGTTCTGAGCTCTGGTTTGACTATTGTCCCTCCCCGTGTGCCCCCCCCCACTCCCTGAAAGCAAGATGGGAATTTCTGTGGGCTTTGTGGACTGGCTCTGTTGGCAAGTTCATCATTCTCTTCACACTAAAAAATGTAAGAAGCCCTTCTTAGCTCACTGCAGACAAGAATAGGTAGTGACCAAGCCATGGCTGGCAGCCCCGGCCCAGAGCACCTCAACTGAGGGTCAGTCCCATTTAGGGAACACCCGAGTGCTTCAGGATAGTTGGGCCGTCTCTCCGCTGCTTTTGATTTTCTCGTTCTCCCTTGACCTGTTCTGTAAATACGGTCCAGCCCCAGGACCTTTGCACAAACGAATGGTCTAGAACCCCTTTTCCTGCCGTGGATTTCTGCATGACTCTGTTCTCTCCCCCCACAGCACTTAGCTGCGGTGTTTGTTTCAGTGTTCACCCAGAGAGACAGCTCTGGGTTAAGAGCACTGGCTGCTCTTCCAGAGGACCTGGGTTCAGCTCTCTGCACCCACATGGCAGCTGACAGCAGTCTAACTCTAGTGACAGGGGTCCCTCACCTTCTTCTGGCTTCTGTGGGCACACAGACATACACGTAATGTAAAAATAAGTCAAAATGCAAATCCATCCAGCCCCTCCCAGCTTTATCTTCCCTGGGCTAGGACATGACCAGTTGACTCTCCTGCACCGTCTCCTGCCCCAGGGTCCAGCTTACACATGGCTGACACTCAGGAAAGCAGGTGCAAAGACTACTTACTTATTTACTTTACGTCGTGGAGGGGACCCAGGACTCCCTGTGCTAGGCAAGTGCTCCGCCGTGAGCTGCTGCAGCCCCAAACCAAATGTTGTTTCTGAGCCTGACAACCACGCTGTGCCGCTCTCTGTGCCCCTGCTGAGACAGGATTCCCAAACCATGGCCTGCATACACATCTTGTCATTTAGCCAGAAGTGTAGCCATCAGGATTTGAACCTTGGACCTGAGGATGCTGTTCTGGGGTTTTGTGTCTTTGCCCTACTGAGAATCCTGCTCTTTACCCTTGCTGGGCTTTGCACTCTCCACCCTGCCAGCAGGCAGTCATCAGGGGGACAAGAGCGTCCTGTATGCCCTCTACCTGGGCTTCTGGCACTGATTTCAGCTCTGCCGTGGCATGGGAGGTGAAGCTGGGGCTTCTCACCACATCTGTCCTGGTACTAGCTTACCGTAGTAGAGAGCAGAGTGGGCAGGCAGGTAGTCAGAGCTTGGGGGGGGGAGCACCCCCGCTGTGGCCTGGAGGGGAAGCTGTGGCTAGAGATTCTGAGAAAGAAATCTGTGAGAAAGAAGCAGGGCTCACATAAGGAAAGAAGAGGTATTTTGTGGCTGAGCATGATGGGAAGCGGGCCTGGACCTCAGAGTTGTCAGTTGGGTTAGAGAGGTCTGGGGTCCACCTCTGGAGGGTCTGCAGCTGGCTGAACTGAAGAGGTGAGCTGCCAAGGTTTGGTAGGGTTCCTGGGTGGCCCCAGGTCAGGCCACCCCGTGGGAGGAGCCCTAGGGAGAGGAGAGTCGTAGCCAAAGGCACCAGAGCCAGGGCCAGGAGGCAGCTAGCTTCTCCAGTCCTCGAGACACGGAGGTGAGACAACACGGGATCTCAGAGGCAGAGTTGAGGACTGGGTTGATGGGCAAGGCAGAGGGTGAGGAGAGCGAGTTTCCAGCTTTGTTGGGGGGACAGGAGCAAGAGGGGGAACAGGGTGATGTGCCCTGCAGTCCCAGGACCACCATATTCTGCAGCAGAAGTGACCACTCAAGTGGAGTCTCATTCCTTTGCTTAGAAATGCTTCCACCTCGCTCAGGACCATTTCTGGGGCCCGGAAGGGCCTGAGTAAGCTACATCAAGTGCCACCCATCCTTTGTCCACTCTCCCCGTCATTTGCCAACCACCAGCTGTTTCAGCACATTGCTGCCTTAGGGCCTTTGCACACCCCGACAGAGATGTCCCTTCTTATGAGGCGCTCCGCGGCTGGGGTGCCCTAGGACTAGATGCCCTGGTCCTGGCTCCTCCTGAATGCCCAGCTCTTGGCACCTATTTTGTTTTCATTGATCAGTGAAGAAGCACCTACTCTGTGCCCAGGGCTGGCTAGGCAGTAGCTGGAGATAGGGCCTTAGCTGGTGGGAAAAACAGACACAGGGCGGCACAGTATGGGAAAGAGGGTGGGTTACTAGCAGTCCTTGCAAGGAGGACCTTAGGAGGGAGACAGGTCGGGTGTAGGGATACCAGAGCTGCACGTATGAGGGGTTGGAGGAGGGCAGCCAGCAGAACAACTGGCATGCCATAGGTTCAGTCCAATATCATTCCGGACTGAGGGCAGAGACTGGGTGTAGCGGAGGAGGTGGATTCATGAGAGACTAGAGAAAAGGCATCGGGGATGCAAGGGGTTGTGGGTAGCTCTTGCCTCTCTGTAATCCAGGGATACCTGATGGCCGGCTGGGGATGGACCCAGGGCTTGTGAGTGCTTGGCAGGGAATGTCTCACCAAGAAGGAGGCACCGTCACTGAACCATACCCCTAGCCTTTACATTTCCTGAAATTAATTCATTTATTTATTTTGAAACAGAATCTCACAGCCTACTTAATCCCGGGTAGCTTGGAATTCGCTTTATAGACCAGGTTGGCCTTGAACCTGTGACACTCCCATCTCTGCTTCTAGCTAGGACAGCCTTCTGAAGCTTCTCTGCTGGGTGTCGGGACGCAGACTCATACACAACCCTGAAGCATCCAGTGAGAGAAAAAAGAAGCACATAATAAAAATGTCAGATTCCTTGACATCAGAACCATGGGGAAATAAGGAAATAGAGGCAGGGAGGAGCACTGGCATGCAGGGGCTGGCAGGCCTTTCTGGGCTCTGAAGAAATGTGAGCAAAGTCCAGTAGACAAATAGAAAAGTCCAGTAGTCTGGGTTAGTTGGGGGTGAGGGGGGGGAGTCTATTCAAAGGTCCTGGGGTAGGGCCACATGTGGATGCTCATGTTGCAGGGTTTGGGGGCTCAGTGCGGGCTTTGGAATTTTGGTCTGAGGAATGTGGGAGCTGTGTAGTGTTCTGAGCAGAGAGACAGATGATTCAGGTGCTAGCTGGCTAGCTCTGGCCTCACTGTGGAGTGTGAGGGCAAGAGCCAGGGGTTTAGGGAAGAAGAGACTGCTGGACAGAGATGGCCCTGGGATCCAGAACAGCTGTGTATGGGGCAGGGCATTTGGAAGGACTAGGCTGCTGTCTGGCGAGTCTGAGGTCCTGGATGTGTAAAAGGGGGCTCTATCCTTGTCCTGACCCTCTTGGAGAAGGACTGTGTCCAGCACTCTCAGGCGCCTGCTCCATCTCTGCAAGACACTTTTGTTCCCATGTAGGGCCCAGGAAATGGGCCCAGGAAGGCCAAAAGTCCAGTCAATTGATCTAGACCCAGGGCTCCACTCCAGGCTGGAGTGGTACCAGTTCTGGTACCTGCCACAGTGCCCACCAGCCCTGGCTTCCTGCAAGTGGAGGCAGACGTGGGCTCAGAGCCAGGAACAGGAGACAAGGTACCCAAGAGGCGGGGGCAGGAGGGGGGGCTGTTCCAGGGCCGGACAAGTGAGGCCAGGAGCGGCCCAGAGCCCCCTTCTTGTTGCCTGCCACCCCTCCTCAGACACTCAGACTCCCACCCACTCAGCATACAGGGTTGCCGTGGCAACTGCAGGCTAGGGCAGGCTCCAGGCGCCCCCTCTCCTCCAGCAGCCGCTTCTCCTCCTGTCGCACTCCCCGGCCCCACCCTAGGGCACTCGAGGACAGACCCCGCCGCACATGCCCTCTCTGGGCTTAAGACAGCTGTAGAAGTCAGACACAAACATGGAGGCAGGTGTGTGGCCCCTGGGGGACACGCCAGGGTCGAGTTCCCACTGAGGGTAGGTCGCCAGGTCTGTCTCCTCGGGGTCACATGGCACGAGGAAGAGATGAGCTCAGGTGTGTGCACACCTGGTTCCATGAGCCGCCGCCATAGTGTCCCATTCTCTCATAACACTTGAGCGCAGCTGGGGCCTGGGGGGGCTTCTTCATTCTCTAGGTCACCAAATCGCTAGGGCTCGTACTTCCTGCTCCGGGCGTCAGTGAGATGGGGGCTTTAAGCTTCCGGTCTAAGGATGGCGGGAGCCATGGAGTGTTCCAAGCAAAAGAGGGACAGAAATGATTCAGAAACAAGTGAGCGCCCTCTGACCCCCAGAGGGCAAACATGCTGTAGCCGGGGAGGGCAGGGGTTCAGGGAGGAGGTGGCTATACTAGACACAGATGCCACCCGGGCAATCCTAAGAAGGTACCAGATTCCATAAAATGCACACCGCATCCCCTTGCTCCGTTGTGGTTAAATAAGATGCGGTAGCCGGGTGTCATGGCACACACTTCATCCCAGCACTGTGGAAGCAGAGGCACAGGGATTGCCACAAGCTCGGGGCCAGTCTGAGTTTGAATCCCCGGAACCTACACAAAACCCAAGTGTGGCTGTGTGTATCTGTAACCCCAGTGAAGACAGAGGGTCGAGGTGACAGAGTTAGTGAGGAGCTTGGTAACCCCAGTGAAGACAGAGGGTCGAGGTGACAGAGTTAGTGAGGAGCTTGATAACCCCAGTGAAGACAGAGGGTCCAGGTGACAGAGTTAGTGAGGAGCTTGGTAACCCCAGTGAAGACAGAGGGTCGAGGTGACAGAGTTAGTGAGGAGCTTGGTAATCCCAGTGAAGACAGAGGGTCGAAGTGACAGAGTTAGTGAGGAGCTTGGTAACCTCAGTGAAGACAGAGGGTCATGGTGACAGAGTTAGTGAGGAGCTTGGTAACCCCAGTGAAGACAGAGGGTCGAAGTGACAGAGTTAGTGAGGAGCTTGGTAACCCCAGTGAAGACAGAGGGTCGAAGTGACAGAGTTAGTGAGGAGCTTGGTAACCCCAGTGAAGACAGAGGGTCGAAGTGACAGAGTTAGTGAGGAGCTTGGTAACCCCAGTGAAGACAGAGGGTCGAGGTGACAGAGTTAGTGAGGAGTTTGGTAACCCCAGTGAAGACAGAGGGTCATGGTGACAGAGTTAGTGAGGAGCTTGGTAACCCCAGTGAAGACAGAGGGTCGAAGTGACAGAGTTAGTGAGGAGCTTGGTAACCCCAGTGAAGACAGAGGGTTGAGGTGACAGAGTTAGTGAGGAGCTTGGTAACCCCAGTGAAGACAGAGGGTCACGGTGACAGTTAGTGAGGAGCTTGCTAGCCAGGCACCCTGCACAGTTGAGAGCTCCAGGCTCAGAAAATAAAATGGAGAATGAAGACACAGCGTAGTCGGCCGTGCCCTGGCCCTTATAAAATACTCATTTAAGGGCTGGAGAGAAGCATGGTTCACCTATTAGTGGCCTGTCTGCTGCTTTTCAAGAGGACCCAAGTTCAGTTCCCAGCACTTAGGCGGTCGTCTCAGGGACCCAGTGCTCCTGGCCTCCTTTGGCATCAGCTCTCAGGTGTACATAACCCCACACACACGTGTAATTAAAGTAAAATGCAAATATATATATTTTAAGACAGCATCTTACTATGTAATCCTGTCCTGGAACTCAGTGTGTAGTCCCGACTGGCCTCAAATTCACAAGAGACCTGCCCGTCCTCCTAGCTAGCTGGAAAGGCAGTCCTGTGTCCACTGCCTCCCTAGAGACAAGGTTTGGGGAGCTCCTCGTTGGGCAGCTAAGGTTAATTGAGATCTTGTCATGGGCCCCACCCAGGGGGAACTGGTAGTGTCCTTATAAGAGCACAAGAGGCACGGGGACCTCTCTCCTGCACACCCAGGAAGGCTGAGTAGGGATGTGTGAGAAGGCAGAAGCCCAGCTTGCAGGCCTCTTTGTCTCATGCCTGGCTCTCAGAGCAATGAGAAAGTAAGTTTCTGCTGCCCGGGACTCCAAATGCCAGAGTCAGTGCTCGAGGCTAAGTGTGAAGTCGTGTAGCCTGTGTGAGACCTGCGCACCCTGTCCTGGGACTGCGTGCTTCCTGACACAGCGTCAATGCTACAGAAGATGTAATTGTTGAGGGGATCCAACACCCTCTGTGGGTTCTGCGTGCGCGCACACGCACACACACACACACACACACACACACACACACACACACACGGACATTTTTTCATTTATTTTGTTTTGTTTGTTTTTTGAAGCAAGGTCTCACACTGTAGATCTGGCTGTCCTACAATTTACTATGTAGACCAGGCTGGCCTTGAACCTGGAAAAGCCTTGAAGTGTGGGTCAGTTATTTGTCTAGCACAAGACTTCCTATTCTTTACTACTCACAAACCTTTTTTACCTGAGAAATTTATAAATGAATCCAATATATAGATACACAAATCAAACACTGGTTGATCATAAACCGTAAGGAAATTTCAAAACAATTGGTGTACATATGATTTCACCAGTTTTAAGGGATGGAATCAAGTGTGTGTGCAAATGAGACGGGCACGCTTGATGGTTTTTACAGACAATAAGAGCTTGACTGAGTGGTTATGGCAGGACACAAACACAAAGTGTCCTCTGTGTTGTCCAGGGTCGGTCGGTGCTTTGACTTTAGAATCTCTCCATTCTGAGAACCAGTTTTACATGAATATACAAAATGGCAGAAGCATGTTTGGGAGTGTTCAGAACTTGTTAAATTCTGTCCTAATCCTGAGCCAGAATCCTTCAATAATTTTTGTCCCATGAAACTCAAGTCAGCAAGTTTTAAAAGATTTATTTTTATTATTTTTAAATTATGCATCTGTATATGGGTTTGCGCATGTCTGTGCAGGTGCCCATGGAGGCCGGAGATGTCAGGTCCCCTAGAACGGTGAGTTACAGGTGATTATGAGCCACCCGATATGGGAGCTGAGAGCCGAACTCAGGTCCTCTGCAACAGCTGTACACACATTTTTTTAACAGGGTTTCTCCGTGTAGCCCTGGCTGTCCTGAAACTTGCTTTGTAGACTAGACTAGCCTCAGACTCAGAGATCTGCCTGCCTCTGCCTCCCAAGCGCTGGGACTAAAGGCGTGTGCTACCACACCCAGCAGCAGTGCACACCCCTAACCACTGAGACATCTTCCCAGTCCTTAAACAACAATTTAAAAAAATCAAACAACATAATACAGTCCAAAGACATGCTCTGCTTAGGGACAATGGTAAGGAAACATAAAGATGTTTTGTTTTCCTATAACAAAAGCACTATGCTTTTATAAATGCAGAAAACTTCATAAGAACGGTCAACACTGCAGAACCCACCTGTGGTGGTCTAGTTTGTGAGACAAGATACAGGGCTCACGGGTGCTAAGAGAGATGGCAACCAAGAGACACGCTGCAAACGCTGTGCACTTGGAACCAAGGCTACAGTGAAGTCACAGGGGGCAGCACGGGTGAGCACTGCCAGCAACACCTCAGGTTCATGGTGTGTTTGATTTGAATTAGTTTTGGGGCTTGGCACATTCAGACAGGTGATGAAAACTTTTTCACAGTCCCACCTTCAGGCTATAACCCATGGTTTAGGAAGCTGGCTTGTAGCCCACAGAGCCTGGAGTCCTGTCCTCTGCATTGCAAGGGAAAAAGAACTGGGCCTCGTGGAACGCGCTCACGCACACACACATGCAATCCCAGCCTTAAGAAAACTAGAATAAAGGGCTGAGTTTAGTTTCTTGGAAGAGCGTTTGCCTAGAGTGCACAGAACCCAACCCAACCCAACCCCAGGGGCTGCAGAACCAACAGCTACTATGAGAGTCTGGAGTCCCAGCTAGAGGGGAGGCTGAGGCAGAAGTGTCACTTGAGCCCAGGAGTTCACAAAAGCCTGGGCAGCAGAGTAGAACCCTGTTGCAAAATAGTATTACATGAAGGCCAAGTATGGTAGCATGCACTTGTAATCCTAG
Source organism: Cricetomys ansorgei (assembly GCA_026225945.1). Lineage (NCBI taxonomy): Eukaryota > Metazoa > Chordata > Mammalia > Rodentia > Nesomyidae > Cricetomys > Cricetomys ansorgei. Next base: position 15,499,245 of record JAMJFZ010003163.1, read on the forward strand.
CTCGCAGGAAATGGAGACAGGAGGGCTTCTGTGAATTTAAGGCCAGCTTGAGCTACTCAAAAACCAAGCCGAACAGTCAAAATGACTGTTAGTAATTAATACTATTTATTGCATGCTTAAGTGGCTTGGGGACTGGGGGTGCAGCTCACAGATAGAATGAATGCTTAGCGTTCAGGTGGCCCTTAGATTCCATCTATACACTAGGTATAGTTTAAATGGTTTATAGTGTGTCATATTTTTTATATAATGTATAAGGTATGTTTTACACATGTGCATGTGCGCCACCTCTGTGCCTGGTATCCTCAGGGGCCGGAAGATCCTCCTGGAATTGGAGTTACAGGTGGGGTTATAAGTTCCCGTGCAGGTTCTGGGAACTGAACCAAGGTCTTCTGCAAGGGCAAGTGCTCTTGAACTCTGAGCCATCTAGCCCCTGTATTACAGTTTTTAAAAAGACAGCGATCCCTCTGCCTGCGGAAGGCCAGAGTGTTAGGACGAGAGAGCACAGTGGGGACAGGCCCTTGACTCACTCCTGAGCTGGGTCAGAGTGAGGAAGAGTAGGCAAGGGTCTGGGCTTCTGAGATTCAGACCTGGAAAATGCTGTCAGCTGGATGAGGGCCTTCCTGGGTCTGGTCCCGCTGGAAAGTACACACGGTGTTGCCTTTGCTGTAGATGGTGCCTCGGGTTATGAGCTTCCTCTGGGGTATCTGCATCAAGGATGCAGCCTCAGGGGAGGAGAGGTTCCCCCCCCCATGATCACTCCCCACCTGATAAGGGTCTGAGCCCACTGAGCACATGTGGAGATTGTTCTTAAAACAGTACAATACTTTGCCTTTCTGAGGGAGTGGGGCTGGGGACGTGGTAGGATGTAGGCCCAGCTCTAGGTTGTTTCAAGGTGACCCAACTTTGAGGACCTAGACCCACAAGGGCAGGGATTCCCAGAGCATCCCGTGAGTGCAGTGAACCAACCCTTTGCAACTTCATTTCCTCCTGCTCCTGGGCTAGCGCGGCTAGAAGCGAGCTCTGGAAATGGTGGGTGAATGGTGGCTGAGAAGCAGGTGGGGGGCGGGGGGGGGATGTGTGCCAAGAAGGTCCCATCCCTGGTATAAAAATGACCTGGAAGTGCCCCAGGCCACCCATGTCTGGGCAGGAGTGGGGAGAAAGGTGGCTGGATGATGAGGGGGCCTGGTGGTAAGAAGAGAGCTGGCTGTGGTGTAGGAGGGTCAGGACAGACCTGCTACTGTGGAAGGTCCTTTCTGGGGTGACTGGGAGCAGGAGTTAACAGCCGAGCTGATGGTGTTGGTGAAGCGCTGATTTACCGGCCCAGGATCCAGGAGGGTTATCCCCAGCAGAGCCCCAAGTGAAAAGCCCATATCTGAGCGCCATGGGAGACCATCCCAGACAGTGTTTGGGGCAGGAAGGAAGGTGAGGTGGGGTGGACAAGCCAGCAGGGTGGCACGTGAGGAGTAGAGGGAAGTTGAGCTCTGAGATGAGCCTCAAACCTAACCCTTGGCTCTGGGGATGGGGGGCAGAGTGGGGGCTGTCCACAGAGGCAGACCTGCCATGGCACTCACAGGGATGGCGGGGTGTGGGGAAGGAATAGGCCTGAGATCCAGTCAACGGATATGATCTGCCAGTTTGTAGGGCCTGCTCCAAAAGTCGGGCCTGGTGGTAGAGAAGAAAGCAGTCTAGATTCCCAGGTGGATGGTTCCCTGCCCAGATAAACAGTTGCATCAGTGCAAAATGACAGCCAACCTAGGAATGACCTGTGAGCTGGAGCCGCATACGGAGGGAAAGACACACGTGCAAAGGCCCTGAGGCAGGGTCTAGGTGGAGCAGAATGGGGAAGAGGAGGTGGTTTCTCAAGGTTTCCAAAATGGGAGGAGAGACAGGAGAAGGGGTGGAGGCTGTGTTGAGGGATCCTGGACTGGGAAGAGGAGAATGGAGTGGAAGGGGCTGGCTGGGTGATAGCTGGGCACACCGTGGTGCTTCCTCTGGGGGCGCTTCCAGAGCGAGTGTTTCTAGGCTGTTGGCTGGCGAGGCTGATGGCGAGGCTGCACAGCCCCGAGAACTGGGTAGTGGACATCACAAGTGCGGGGGACAGGGGAGGAAGAACAGCGAGTCAGAACCAAGAGGCGCCCATGACAGAGGAGGCTGCCACTGCCAACAGGTCCCTGGTCCCCACTCCCCCACCTCAGCACTCCTCCCACCCCGCCTGTGTGTCTCCAACTCACCCCAGAGTCCTCTAGAAAGGAAAGAGGGGACTTGGGTGTCCCTGGTCCCCTATCTGTGGCGCCAGCCAGCTGGATTCTAATTAGCTGCCAGAGCAGAGAGACAGGAAGCAGAGGCTGGGGCGGGGCTGGATTCTTGCCCAAAGCTGAGGCTGGAATCAGGTTGGACACCTCTTGCCCTCCTTGAGGGGTGAGGATGCTTGGTGGTGGAGAGGAGTGGTCAGGGGCAGGGCTTAGGGATGAGGCTGAAGCAGCATTGGTGTGGGTGGGTGGGTGCTGGGCAGCCGTGCTGACCTATCAAGCTGCCCCCCAGGGAAGTTCCACTGGAGAAGAGGGACCAGAGCTGGTGACAGTGGCCCTGGAGCAGGGCAGTGTGCACCCAGGGTGCCGAACGGCAGGAAGGGCTTCCCATTCAGAAGAGACTTCTCTGGGCATGCCGAGGTCAGCTCTTGCTCTGCATCATTCCCCTCTCCTCCCTCAGGCTGGTGGGCCAGGCCGTGGTACCCTGGTGATGCGGGGCGAGGCCCCCCCCACAGTCCGCTGAGAGCCCTGCACCCACCCCTGGCCTTCGCCATGGCCCGCTTGGCTGCCGCACTCTGGAGTCTCTGTGTCACCACCGTCCTCGTCACCTCTGCCACCCAAGGTAGGTGTTGTTTGGGCTGGGGAAGGGCTGGGTCTCCAAACCCAGATGGGAGGGGTGGGTGACATGAATTCTCTGTGGACTACAGCTTCACCCCAGATGAAGCCGAACCAGGCCAGAGGGAACCTGGTGATGCCCCGTCAGGCGCCATCGAAGGGTGTCACACTTTGAGAAGGCCAGGGCACTGGATGCTGTCTTGCTTGGGCACCCCTAGAACCAAGACAGGCCTTCCGGGGGCCGACTGTTTCTCTATCCCTCCCCATTCATCACATCTCTGAGGCTCACTGGGACTGAGGCTTAATTAAAGTGTGCCTGCTGACGTTTATTTAAAAACAACTAATTACCCAGCTCTGGCCTGGGATCCTGCACATGCCACAATTAGTACCCTGTGCCCGCTGCCCACTGTCGCGATTACTTAGTTACCATGCCCAGGTTGGGTGCCAGCTGAGTGCAAGGCAACAGAAGCCAAGAAGGGGTCCGTTGGCTTTTCGGCCTCCTGGAAGGGCCCCCCTCCCCACCTTGCCAGCCCTGTCCTCTGGAAAGTCACAGGAACGAGGGCACATTGTCAGCCTTGTTGGGTCCTGCTGGCCGGTGACCCAATCTCCCTAGTGTCTAAGTTCTGGGCCCAGCCCCTGCTAGGCCGGTGTCCATGGGGGGGGTGCCTCCACCCCAGCCCCATGTGAGCCAGCCCTCCACCCCCGGCCTCCCTCCCTGACTAGGGAAGCTAAAATTAGAGGAGGAAGCAGACGGCGTGACAGGAGCACATGGGAAACTCTCTCTCAAACGGTGCTGTGCTCACTCCCCAAAACCCAAGGGCCCAGCTGCTATAACCTTGGGGACCCCATAAATACTAGGTGGACCCTGTTTCTGAAGAGGGGCTGGCTTGGCCCTGCCACCATGGTACAAGCACCTTTTGCATCTCTTAGCTTACTCTCAGCTGTGGCCTCCCCCAGACATCTGCAGCCTCTTCCTCCTGTGCCCATTGGCTGGGATGCACCAGCGTCTCAGGGTGGTTGCCAGGGCAGCCTGGCTCATGTCAACCCTGGATCCTGAGAAATACCCATAATAAAAAAAAAAATGTCCTGTCAGCACACCAGTAAGCACATTAACTATAGATTAACCTCTGTGGAAGGAGAGAGACCAGGGACCCATTAGGTTGGTGGGCCCGTCCGCCAGGCCAGGGAGCAACAGAGCTGGGACTTGTGTGACTCTGATTGTCACAGAGGGAGCCCTCATGAGAAGCTCTCTGGTATGAAGCAGCATGCTCAGAACTCTCTTCAAGATCATTCCCTATGATCCCAGATCTTGGGGATGGAGGGGAGGAACAGGAGTTCAAGGCTAGCCTTGACTACTTAGACTTTGAGGCTATCTAGGTATGTGCAAGACTGTTTCAAAAAAAAAAACAAAAAACAGAAAAATTCCTCTGGTCTAGAATCCCTGCTGTCTGATCCTGACCTGTGGGTACCCATTTTACAGCTTGGGAAAACAAGGACTGGGGAAGTTATTACTACTGGCTAACTAAACTTAAGCACGCAAAAAATTGGGCATGGTGGCACATGCTTGTAATCTCAGAATTAGGGGGAGGCTGAGGCAAGAGGATTCTTGAGTTTCAAGCCACGCTGGGCTACATAGCCAGAGCCTATTCCCAAAACAACAGACTAACAAAGCAGGCAGGTGTGGCTCAGTGGTAAGACTGAGCCTAGATCACCCTGCTCCTGCTGTGCGTGGTGGTTGTGTAGCTCAGTGGTAAGACGCTTGCCTGGGTTCCCTCCGCTCCTGGTAGCAGGTGTAGCTCAGTGGTAGGACGCTTGCCCGGGTCACCCTGATTCACCCTGCTGTGTGTGGTGGTGATGTAGGTCCCTAGGACCGCTCTCATTTGTGACAAACGCAAAGTTGGGAACCCTCAAAAGACCAGCAGCACCACGGACAGCTTTTCGCAATGGGAAGGCAGATTCAACCCAGCCTGGTGAAGGTGTTTGAAAGGAACAGAAAGTCCTGTGCAGTTATGCTGTTGACAGCATGTCCTAGTGTCCCCAGTCTCAACTGAAGCCCCATCATAGACTTGGTTGATGGCCCCCATGGCAGCCACCCTCAAGAGGCTCACCTCTTGACACCTGACACAGTCTGTCATCAAGGGACTTGTCTGCTAAAACTGCCATACTCTTCGTCCCACCATTCAGGAGAACAAAGGCCCATCATCGAGGCCTCAGCCCAGCTGGCTCCTGCTCAGGTCTCCTCAGCTTGCAGGTGGTACCCTCCCCCCATGTCTGCACATAGTCTTCCCTGGGTGCATGTGCGCATCAGATTCCCTCTCTTAGTGAAGCGTGCGGTACAGCCCTGCTGTCCTAGCTGTTCAGGAGGCAGAGGCAGGCGGATCTCTGTGGGTTCCAGGACAGCCAGAGCTACAACAGAGAGACCCAGTCTTGAAATACGAGGTGATGATGATGATGGAGGAGATGAGTGAGGCCTTGGGCTCTGTTACTGGTGTTGCAGCAGTAACAATAAAATATACTCAAACACCCCCTTTTGTTAGGGGCCTTGTCAGACTATGTTGGGGACCTCTTTGAGAGCCTCATTCTAAATTGATTTCCACTGTAAAAAATGTCATCTCCAAGCCAGATGTGGTACGCACTTGTCATCCCAGCATTTGTGAGGCTGAGGCAGGGAAGAAGGTTACTGTAGGTTTGTGGCCAGCCTGGGCTACCTAGTGAGTTCAAGGTCAGCATAGGCTATACTGAGACCCTATCTGAGGGAGAGACTAGCGTGTGCGTGTGGGAGGGGGAGTTTTGAGTGCATGCTGCGTACGATGGCACATGCCTATAGCTTGGGAAGTAGAGGCAGGGAATCAGTTTAAGGCCAGCCTCAGCTATTTTGCAAGCTTGAAGCTAGCCTAGGCTACATGACATCCCGCCTCAGTTGGGGGTTAGGGGAGAAAAAAAATAACAAAAAACGGAAAGACATTATCTCTAAGTACAGTTGGTACTGGGACGTAGTTCTTCAGTTCAGCATGAGATTTTAGAGGACAGGGCTAGTGAGATGGCTCAGATGGTTAAAGTGTTTGCGGCCAAGCCTGACCTCGGTTCAATCTCCAGTACCCATTGATGAAAAGGTACAAGTTGCCCTCTGACCTCTACATGCGCACCCTCGTACATACACACAAAATTAATGTAAAAATTTGTTTTGAAAGAATTTGGGGACACAGTTGTGTCTGGCCAGCAACCTCCTGGACAGTGTTTACTCTCTTACCAGGCATGACAAGATGAAGAAGGGTCAGCTCTCTGGGCCAGGTTACAACCCCTTCCTCCACAGGGGTTAAAACTCAGTGCCATTTTACAGCCTAACAGGCCTGAGATTCACACAGCCAGCTCCCCACCCGGCTGCCAGCAGGTTCTCTTTCCCGGTGACTGTGACACTGTCCCCAACTGTTCTGCAGGCCTGAGCAGGGCCGGGCTCCCGTTTGGATTGATGCGCCGGGAGCTAGCATGTGAAGGCTATCCCATCGAGCTGCGGTGCCCAGGCAGCGACGTCATCATGGTGGAGAATGCAAACTACGGGCGCACGGACGACAAGATCTGCGATGCTGACCCTTTCCAGATGGAGAACGTGCAGTGCTACCTGCCCGATGCCTTCAAAATTATGTCACAGAGGTGAGCCTGCTCTCTGACCTCCACGGGTCCCCTAGGCTGTCCTCACAGACAGCAAGTGAGATGGAGCTGCTTTCCACAGGCAGTCCCCCCCCAGTCCCCCCATCGCCATAGAGCAGTGGCTCTCAACCTTCCTAACACTGTGACCTTTAATACAGTTCCTCGTGTTGTGGTGACCCCCAACCACACAATCATTTTCATTACTACTTCATAACTGTAATTTTCCTACTGTTAGGAATCATAATGTAAATATCTGATTTGTGGATGGTCTTAGGCGACCCCTGTGAAAGGGCCGTTCAATCCCCAAAGGGGTCGCGACCCACAGGTTAAGAGCTGCTGCCATAGCCACTTGCCCATCTTTCCTGCCACCTCCAGAAACTTGTTCCCAGACCTGTTGCGGGCAGGTGAGAGCTTGTAAAATCAAAGCAAAGGTGTCATAGGGGTAAAGGGAGAGAGAGGACTTCCCCAAAGAAAGACATCTACTCATAGCTTACAGAAGCATGCGTATGAGTGGCTGAGGCAGGTGTGCAAATTGTCCTTGTGCATGTTGAGGGGCTATAACTGTACTGTGATTGCATGCCTGCGCATGTGTGTGCAGATGTACAGCTTGTTTCTCTGAGCAGGTGTGGGTGTGACTGAGGAGGTGTCCCAGGCTGGGGCTCCCCACGTGTGAAGTTGTACAACCTATTCAGATAGTTTCCCCGCAAGCACCTGCCCTGGGACAGGACCTCCTGCCTGTTTTCCTTGCCACCACCTCGTCTGTTATAGTCCATTCTTCCCTCTGCAGCCAGCAGGCATCAGTGAACACAGAGTCAGACGCTTTCCCTCCGCTTAGAACTTTCTCTGGTTCCCACCTTCCTCTGTAAAAGCCAATACCTTCCAGAGGCTTAGAAGTGCCCTGAGAGACCTGCCTTGACCTCTGACCTTCCTTTCCTATGCATTCCCTCAGTTCCAGCCATGGGAAGCATCTCTATAGAGTGCTTGCCTAGGTTCAATCCTTAGGCAAAATAAACACACTTGAGCATGCAGCCTTTTCTCCATAGTATTGTCAAAACTTAATCCTTGTTGTAATGTGAGTCAGCACCACATCCCCGTTCCTGGCCAGATTCCACCCTATCATGTGGGCAGGCCACATTGTACAAGCCGCTATTCCCAGTGACACCACCACCATCTCAACAGGCCGCATTTTGTTCAGCCATTCCTCCATGGGCGAACATTTGGGGGTTCTCCCCCTGATGGTGGATATGGACAGTGCAGATGTGAACGTGTATGTGCAGGCTTTGTTCACACATGCTGAGGGCCAGGATTGCTGTGTTGTATGAGGCCACTGCTATATTTTAAAGAAAGGATTTACAATGCCTAGTTCTCTACTTAGTCCTGAGCTTCCTGCTATTTTCCCTTCTGCAGTTCCTGGTCCCAGGAAGAACTAGAGGCAGAGTCAAGTTACTTTTTACATGCACACACCTTGCCTGGCCACCCAAGGACCGGGAATGGTGTTGGCTGTGATTCTTGTCTCTGTGACCCTGACTGTTTACCTACAGAAGCAACTTGAGGAAGAGTTCCTTTTGGCTCTTGGGTTCATTCAGTCCATCAGAGCGTGGGGGTGGCAGAACAGGGCCATTCACATCATGGCTGCCAGGAAGCAGGGAGGGAAGCACAGGCCTCTGCTGCCTTTCTCCTTCACCCACTTTTACTTCATCAGTCTAGGCCCTCGGGCCGTGGAATGGAGCTGCCCACATTTGGGGTGGATCTGTCTGCCTGGGTTAATCCTCTCTGGTAAGACCCTTGCAGACACTTAGAAGCATCCCTCCCCAGTCTCACAGGCAGTCCTAAACCCAGTCTAACTGCCAGTGAGGATGAACCGCTACGGGCACCGTGACTGGGCACAGATGGCAGGGACAGGTATCTTCTGGTCATTAAACAGGCCTTCTCTCCATGCTCGCCAGACCCTGGGAGGCCACCAGGGACTTGGTCAGGGGACTCCTCGTGGAGATTCAAGAGTCATCCTGGCTGTGCTGGCTGCAGATCTTCTCAGTCGCTGTCCAGAGTGCGGCAGTGTCCACGGGAAGGCCAAGTAGACACAGCAGGCACTGTGTCTTCTGTGGATGGCGCATTTGCTGAGGTGCACATCACGTGATATTGTGTGTTTTTAGCAACTAGTGCAGGGAACGTAAAGAGAAGTGCCGAAGATGTACTAGTACTGGCCAACCTGCCTTACAGCTGTAGAGACCTGTGGGGGAAAAGCAGTCAAGAAGCAAAACAGCACCCCGGTCCCCACCTCCAGAGCACGTCCCCAACTGGTGCTGTGTATTCGCCTCCCGACCCTAGAGCCTTCTGGGTCTGAGTCCCATCTTTCTCCCTCTCCCTTCTCTGCAGGTGCAATAACCGAACCCAGTGTGTGGTGGTGGCTGGCTCCGACGCCTTTCCTGACCCCTGTCCTGGAACCTACAAGTACCTGGAGGTGCAGTACGACTGTGTCCCATACAGTGAGTCATCTTGTTCCTCATGCTGTCTCTGGCCCTTCCCCCGTGGAGCAGGGAAGGAGAACCTTGACCCGGCACACGCGTGCACTCATCCGTGGGGCGGGACACAGAGGATAGCAGGCTTGCTCCCACTTTGACATTTTTTCCACAGACACTTGTCCACACTGGGTGGCTGCTCCCCCCCCACAGACTCTGCCCCCTCCTGGAGGGGTCGTCAGTTCTAGTCACCCGCCCACTACCCGCTTCTTCACATGTCCTTTGCTTGCTGAAGCCCCTTACAGCCACACTCCAAAGCATGCTGGCCTCTCTCGGGCCTCCCGGCTGCTCTGCTCCTGTTTCACACCTTTTCCTCCCGACTGGACGCCCCAATCTGCCCTCACCTTCGTCTCCTCCTTCCGCATCTTCTCCACACACCCTCCTGCCCTTCCACATCATGGAGGCCAAAGACATCTTCCAGGGTTCTTAACTACTCCTAACTACTGGTTGGTTTATCTATTACCCCAAGAACACTTCCTGTCTGTAAAGGAAGTACTGCCATGTTGGACTGCTAGTATCCCCTAAGAAGATGATTTTGGGGAGCCAGAAGCTTGACCATTCTGCACCTGACCAAGGGGAGCAGATAGAGACAGGGTTGCTCATCTTCAACACCCACCCCCAGCATCACCAGCCTTCCTGCCTACTCTCCTCCCTCCCTCCTTCCATCGCCCTCTGTCCTCTCACCTGGCTTCACATAGCCAGCCTGGAGGTAGGGAGGGCCTCTAGGCAAAAGGGGAGGAGGCAGGACCATCAGGGTATCCATGTGAGGGGGCAGGGGAGCAGGAGACCTAATAACTCTCCCTCCTCTCCCCTCCCACCCAGCTTTCCCCACCCCCACCCCCAACCTCTGATTTCTCCTTCCAGGTGAAGCCAGGATGATGGGTGAACAGGATCACTTACTGCTTGCGTAACTTTCTTCTTTTAGTCTTTGCCCTTTCCTTTCAGAGCCCGAGGCCTTCTACTGCCTGAGGGGGATGCCCATCCGCTCCCCGAAGCCTCCCCACAGCACTGGGGACACTGCCCACCCGCAGCTGGGGCAGCAGGGAGGGAGGCGGGAGGTGACAAGCCTAGGACAGAGGGCCGGGCAGGTGGCGTGAGGTTCAACCGCGGCTCCTGACTTGTCTGGCTCTGAAACCTGCAGCAAATGACTTAAAATTTCTCCGGGTGCTGCAGACGGAGTCGTGAGTCCTGGAGATCGGGAGTGACAAGCGCTCGGCCCTGCGGCCAGAGTCTGCTCCCAGGAGCAAAGCCCCGAAGGCAGAGGCTGCGACGTCACCCCCCAGCGCCCAGCCCCGAGCCTGGTTCAAGATGTGCTCAGTGATGGTACGGACGCTCTTTCCCGCCACCTGAGCCTCTTAACTCCTCTGTGATGGGGGAGGGGGTCAAAAGCCTGCCCTGAGTGCTTCAAGGGATAGAGACAGCGTGGGACCCAAGCTGCTTTGTACCCCAGGCCATAGGTCCTAAGGGAGTGGCAGCTGCATGGCCTCCTCTGTGTGGCTTCATCTCTCTGAACCTTGATTTCCCCAGCTGTAGACAGGGTCCTGGAAGGCCTGACTGCAAGGGCCTGCACAGTTCCTGCGCCCTCATGAGCACTGGCTGCTGTCACTGTGACTACACTTCACCTCTAACCAGTTACTATTATTGCCATGGTAATCGATATAAGAATAGCAACATATAATGAACGCAACTCTCCAGAGCAGGCAGGACACAAGACTGGAAAAAGTCCCTGGTCCAGGTCCAAAGACCAAAGATACAAGAAAAGAAGAGGTCCTGGGGTAGAGCTTAGAGACTTAGAGCCAAGCCCCCTTGTGTGGCCCTGGAGCGTACCCAGGAGGATGGTCTGTGGGTTGGGTAGGGCAGGGATGGCAGCTTTAGACTGAGGAGTGCAAACCTGAGCCTTGGGAGACAGTGTACCCTCAGGTGGGCGTCATGGGTAGGGCTGGCCACTGATGCTCTTGGGCAGGCAGAGCTAGTGGGCCCAGTTAAACTAGCTCCTGGCCCCCAGATAACTGGGGTTGGCGTTCAGGAATAACTAAAGCTAGGGAAAAGCCAGGGAAGCCAGACACATACTTCCATGACTTTCCCTGAGCATATCCTGAGTGCTAGGCCCTGGGCAAGGCGCTGGGGAGCCAGACAGGGTCCCTGCGGAACTCAAGCGGGGTACCTGGAGGGGATCAGCCTGGTCAACCACAGGGCCCTGGGCTTCAGAGGCTGGGGTGACCCCAGTGCTGGTGAAGGTGGGGCAAGGGTGTGGGGGGGGGCAGCAATCCCACAGCAGGGGGTGGGGTCACTGGAGTGTGGGAACCCCAGACATTGGACTAACACTGAATTTGCTTTGCAGCTGAGCACAGCCTAACTTTCCCTTCCTCCCCAGGTGCCACCCGTGCGTCATCAAGGGCGGTGGGCAGGGCAGGGCAGGGCAGGGTACAGCTAGGGCCCCTGGGCCCTTGGTCTGGGCAGAGCAGCTGAACCTTGAGCTCGTCCCCCCACCCCCGCAGGGAGTGTAGGAGCCTGTCTGCCACGTGCTGTGCAGCCCAGTCTGTGTCCCCTCCAATTCTGTGCCTCTTGTCTCCCTACCCTGGTTCTGTCCGAGGCCAAGGGCACCTGCCTGCCCACCTGCCTCTGTTGTTCTGTGTCTGGCTCTACTGCCCTCTCTTTGTGCGTTTCAGGGGTCTGGAGGGCTTAGGGGAACACAGCTGGACTCAGGTGGGCCTACTCTAAAGGAAAGGGGTCAGCCTGTGCTCTTGGCTGGGAGGGTACCCAGGCCCCAGAGACACTAAACCCCTTCTCTCGGCCCTGGTTCTAGCCGGGGGTCAGCACACAGGGTGGAGAGGAGCCCTGTGGTTCCTATATTCCCCACTGCCTGGCGTCCCCCTGGCCAGAGCTCGGCTCCTAGCTGGGATTCCTCTCTACACCCGGGGTCCCCCATGCCCGAGGGCTCTGTCCACCCGCCCACCTGCCTGTTTGTACCATACCCAGTCTCTTCGTCTCTTCCCTCCTGTGTGTCTCCCCTGCCCCTTCTCACTGTCTCCTCGGCACCCTCTCACCTCATCCTACCCCAGAAGAAGGGACTTGGGGGTGGGGGCTGAAATGATGCTACCGAAGGGGTTGGGAAAGCAGGAGGAAAGACAGGAAGAGGGGGCGTGTGGCCAGAAAAGAAACAAAAGCAATTTAATCTTTTTTTTTTTCTCTTTTTTTTTCTTGCACATTTTTTTTCAATTTGTTTTCTCTCTCTCTTCCGATGCTTAAAGTAGAAGTGGAGCAGAAAGGTAAACGCACTGTTACCAATGCTAACCCCTAACTCACACTTTGTTCCACCTGTACCATACTCATGTGGCCCACCCCTCCCGCCCCTTCTTCTCCCCCACCCCAACTTGGTCCAGTGATTTCCCTGCCCCGGGTGTCCTCCCAGCACAGCTGGGCTGGCCCTGGTGCTGCAGCACCACCAAGGCCAAGGTCATGGCCATGGGCTTCTCCACCCTCCAGATACTCACCGAAGCTCCTCTCTGAGCCTGGGCAAGATTCTCACCCCACCCTACACCCGTCTCTCTCTCTCCTCTCACCTCTCTCTGTACCTCTTCTGGTCCCTGGTCCCCGCAGGGTACCTGACCTCATCTCTCATTTCTTTTGCCTCCCTTAGGAGAAATGTGTAAGCATCCAGGCGGGTGGGGAGGGAGGGACCCCCCAGCCTCCACAGGCACCGGTAGAGGTCTCTCTTCCTCGGTCTCTCTGTCTCTTCTTCCCTCCCTCCCTCCTTCTCTCCCTTCCTCTCTCTCCTCTCCTTTCCCCTTGTACCTTTTGCAAAGTGTTTCTGGTAGGGGGTGGTGGGATGAAGGGGGCACTTTTTCCTTTGGGGAACCAGATTTCTCTTTCTCTGGCTCCTGGAGGCTTAAGTTCTTCTGGTTTGGCGTTTCCAAGGCCCAGAGCTGTTATGGAGCACAGAGAACCAGTCTCCTCACCCTCCACCCTCCTGACCAGCCGGGTCCAATCCTGGGGAGGGTTGCCAGCTATCCCGAGCCCTGGGAGGGGGCAGCCTGCCAAAACCCTGGGATGGGGTGGGGGCGGGCCTCCTGGAGAGGGTGGGAGGGGGTTCTGTCTCTGCACACTTGCAAAGCTGCAGTCAGGGTTTCTTCCGGGCTGATGTGGGAGAGGACCAGGGAGGGGTGGTGGGGGTCACAGACTTGCTCTGGGGACTTCCACAGGCCCCATAATTTCTTGCAGGGAGCCCCATGGTGGATGAGGCTATCTGTTACGGGCTAGGGAGTGGAGGGTGACCTGCTGGTAGTAGGGCAGAAGGCAGTGGACAATGAGCTGGCCTTTCAGGGTCCCTTTTGCCTTGAAATTAAGGTGGTCTGTGGAGGATCCCCTATCAGGGAGGTGGGTGGGGTCCCTCTGAGCTGCTCCCCTCCCCTCTCCTTCCCGCCTTGCCCATCTCGGAGGCCTGGGCACCACCCCTCCCTTGCTCTCCTGAGTTGGCCCTGCCTAGCCACTCTTCTTGCAGGCTTGGAACTACGGCACTGGATCTCCTCTCCGGGTCGGGCTGGGGGAGGGAAGAGGTGTTGGGAGCTGGGTGCTGAGGAGGGGTCCTTGCTGCCCAAGGTCCCTGGCAGACCCTTCCTCATCTCTCCCCCTTCCTTGGGATGACCTCTAACTGTGTTTTTCCTCCCCTGGTACCCTCTGACCAGCTCAGGCCTTCTTCACAAAACACACTCCTGGCAGGGGTTTCCATGGGGTAGAGGGGAGACTGGGAAACAGAAAGAAAGGGTAGGGACCAGGTAGTCTGGTCAGAGGGTACAAACCTAACTGACAGGAATGCCGGGGCTTAGAGCCCAGGCTTAGCACCTGCTAAAGGTGCTACTGGCTTGCCTTGTGCTTAGGGACCTGGTGCTAAGCTGCCCCAATGCTATAGAGAGGGCCATAGATTGCTGCCCCAACCAAGCTAGCCTGCTCATGAGCCAGGCTGGAAGTAGGCACTAGGTCTGGCTCCTACCCAGGAGTCCCTTACTACTGAGGCTGTCCACCATGCTGGTGCCAAGTTGTTCCAGCCCGCCCTATGCCCCTGGGGCTAGCTGCTTTGGTGATGGACCAAGCAGGAGCAGAGAATTCACCATAGACCCACACACACTCCCTACAGCCCTGGCCTGCATGTGAGTTCTGTCACAGAGAAGTGAGGGAGGCAGCAGCCCTCCTGGAGGGAAGGGCATCTGGCGTACAGTACACTCACGGAAGAGGAGGGAGCGGGCCACACTGATCTGCTGGATCAGTAGGAAGGCTAGGACAGGTGGTGCTGGGCTGTGAGGGGCAAGGGTGGCAGGCCAGTGGTGCCAACGAGATGCAGTCGAGGTTTTCCTCTTTTCAGGGAATGGGGGGGTGGGGCGGGGCCCCCCACCTTTCTGACATCAGCGCTGCCTTGGTCCCTCTTCCCAAGCCGGGGATGGTCACAGGTAAATCGGGGTCCGGGGGCAGGGGAGGTGGGGGGCTGGTTGGGGTGGGCTGGGCCTTTATCCTAGCACCTGGTTCCCTCCCTTGCCCCCTCCGAGCTGGACCTGGGACTGCCCCTGGAAGGGATTCTCAGTCGGGCCTGAGCCTTGGAGTGAATTCTCTGCTCACCCCCTCTCTCCTCGCCAGCACTAACCTTTTCTTCCCAGGTGGTCTCCAGAGCGCCTCCCTTGGAGCCAGGACTTTGTGGACACACACACACACCTCCTTGTCTCTCTTCCCTCTGCGCAGCTCCCTTACCCCAAATGTCCCGGGAGTCCTGTCATTCTCCATGTCCCCACTCCACCCTTGTGCACCAGTGTCAGTGTGTGCTTCTGAACCTGACCCCACCAGAGACCCTGCCGGCTGGGGCAGAACTGGACTCCTCCCTAGCCTAACCTAGGAGCTGCCTCCCTCCATCCTTTCCTCAGCTACCTACTTGGCGGGTACCAGCTGAGTGGAGCCCAGACAGCATCAGGGACCTGAGGAGAGAATAGCCAGCCCTAAGCCTCCCTGCCAGAGTGGGTGTGGAAACAGCACTCTACCTTGCAGCTTTTGGAGGAGGAAGAAAGTGAAGTTTAAAAAAAAAAAGCCCATCCCTGCATGGTTGGTGAAGGATGGGATCCCAGCCCCTGATTCTTCCATAGAGGCAGAGAAGGGAGGCCAGGGTGCTGACACCTGAACCTTAAGGCTAGGTGGCACTACCACAGAGGCCCCCACCCTCACCCCCTCATGCCCAGTCTGGGAGAGCTCTGGCCAAATCCTTTGTCCCCAGCCTGTGGGGTCTCTAGCAGCCAAGGAAGGGAAGAGGGCACCACCTCCCCACACTAACCCTGCTCTTGATGGTCTCCAGGGTTCACAGCGCCAGGGAGAGGGGCAGCTGGGCAGGGCGGGAGTCCCCGCCCACAAACCCCCTCCCATCACCAGCCCGACCAAGCAACCATGACTGCAGCAGCAGGAGGGGACAGCATGGTTTCCTCCCCCCACCGTGTGACCAACTTGCCTCTCTCTCCCCTCTCTCCTTGCCTCTGCTCCTCCCCACCTCCCTGCCTACCCACCCATCCGGCCCAGTCTTCGTGTGCCCAGGGACCCTGCAGAAGGTGCTGGAGCCCACTTCCACACATGAGTCAGAGCACCAGTCTGGTGCATGGTGTAAGGACCCGCTGCAGGCAGGTGACCGTATCTACGTCATGCCCTGGATCCCCTACCGCACCGACACACTGACTGAATATGCCTCATGGGAGGACTATGTGGCCGCACGCCACACCACCACATACCGACTGCCTAATCGTGTGGACGGCACCGGCTTTGTGGTCTACGATGGTGCGGTCTTCTACAACAAGGAGCGCACCCGAAACATTGTTAAGTATGACTTACGGACCCGCATCAAGAGCGGTGAGACAGTCATCAACACGGCCAACTACCATGACACCTCGCCTTACCGATGGGGAGGCAAGACCGACATTGACCTGGCAGTGGATGAGAATGGGCTGTGGGTCATCTATGCCACTGAGGGCAATAATGGGCGCCTGGTGGTAAGCCAGCTCAACCCCTACACATTGCGCTTTGAGGGCACATGGGAAACAGGCTATGACAAGCGCTCGGCCTCTAATGCCTTCATGGTATGTGGCGTCCTTTACGTCCTGCGCTCGGTGTATGTGGATGATGACAGTGAGGCAGCGGGCAACCGCGTGGACTACGCCTTCAACACCAATGCGAACCGAGAGGAGCCAGTCAGTCTCGCCTTCCCTAACCCCTACCAGTTTGTGTCCTCTGTCGACTACAATCCCCGGGACAACCAGCTGTATGTGTGGAACAACTATTTTGTGGTGCGCTACAGCCTGGAGTTTGGACCCCCAGATCCCAGTGCTGGTGAGGATGGGTTTGAGGGGTATAGACTTGTTTGCATCCATCAATCCGTGCTACCGGGATGTAGGGCCCACTGTAAACTCTTGGAGATTAGAAAGTAAAGAAAGCACAGCTTGTGACAAACACTGTCCACAGTTCTCAGGCGCTATTTCAACATGCCTTCTGTCTTCAAGGCATGGGATTCACTGCGCTATCTTACAGATGAACCTCATGTACTAAGTGACTGCGGGATTATCTTGCTTGAGGACTGAACCCCAGGATTCTGGGTTCTAACCAGTGATCTGGGCATATTAATGTGGGATTGCTTTGGTGGGTACAGAATTGAAAGCAGAAAGACACTTGCTGTACTCATTTTGCCTCCAGCTTCCGTCACCACCCCAGAGCTCCAGAGAACCCTCTCCAACCTTTGAAGAGGGCGTTGGGTACCTGAGGGAAGGTGTAGCCAGGCACCAGACCCTAACCAGCTGCATCACAGATGAGGGTGATTACACTCAGTAGCTCTAACACGCATCTCTAGCCCCAGCTCTGGGAGACATTTCATGGTGCACAAGAGTACATTTTTACCCTCTACTGAGTATATGGCCTCATGAACGAATGTAGAGGGCCTCGGAGCACATAAAGGCCAGGGGGCCCAGGATAGCTTCCCAATTCAATGGATAAGGAAGATCGAGGTGTCAAGGGACCCTGTACGTGGGCACATTGGTGGGGCTGAGGCATGGTGTGACTCTGCCCTGTATTCCCTCTATCTTCCAGGCCCAGCCACTTCCCCGCCTCTCAGCACCACCACTACAGCTCGGCCCACACCCCTCACCAGCACAGCTTCGCCTGCAGCCACCACTCCACTCCGCCGGGCACCCCTTACCACACACCCAGTGGGTGCCATCAACCAGCTGGGACCTGACCTGCCTCCAGCCACAGCCCCAGCACCCAGCACCCGGAGGCCTCCAGCCCCCAATCTACACGTGTCTCCTGAGCTTTTTTGTGAGCCCCGAGAAGTCCGGCGGGTCCAGTGGCCAGCTACCCAGCAGGGTATGCTGGTGGAGAGGCCTTGTCCCAAGGGAACTCGAGGTAAGTACAGGGGCTGCAGCTGACCAGGATGGGCTGGGAGACAGGCAGCTTAGCTGTATGGCTCAGATAAGGTGCCATCTGTAGCCTAGCACCTGGGAGGTGCAGGTGATTTGGCTCCAGGCCTCAGACTAAAGTAGCAAAACCAATTTCAGGACAGACTTGGGACAGATAAACAACTCATGCTCTGGGGTTTCCAGACAAGGCTGGGAGAGGGTTAGTGGAGGGAACCTTCCACAGCAGATCTTGCCTAGGGGGTTCTAACTCTGGGAGGCTCAGGGTGGGCTGCCTTGTGCCTTTTTCCAGGTGTCCCTCTCCTACTCGTCCTCTGCTCTGTCTCCTCTCCTTTCTTGGCCCCTCTTCATCTCCTTCTCTTTGGCTTTCTTGTCTATCTCTACAGGAATTGCCTCGTTCCAGTGTCTCCCAGCTCTGGGGCTCTGGAACCCTCGGGGCCCTGACCTCAGCAACTGCACCTCCCCCTGGGTCAACCAAGTAGCCCAGAAGGTACCAGTAACTTCTGCCCCTTGCAGGCAGGCCATCCAGAGCCCAGGGCCAGCAGTAGTAGTAGAAACAGCCGGGGAGACATATATTGCTGAAAGCCAGGTCAAGGGGTTTCCTTTTACCTGAAGCTCATGTGGGAAAGGCCAGCAGGGAGAAGAGGGCCTCTGCAGGCGGAGCATGTGAGAGGGAGTGTGGAACAGGCCAGGCCAGTGCCCAGCACACCTCAAGTCCCCTCCCCCCACCTCATGCAGATCAAGAGCGGAGAGAACGCAGCCAACATAGCCAGTGAGCTGGCCCGCCACACACGGGGCTCCATCTATGCTGGGGACGTGTCCTCGTCGGTGAAGCTCATGGAGCAACTGCTAGACATCCTGGATGCCCAGCTCCAGGCCTTGCGGCCTATTGAGCGCGAGTCAGCGGGCAAGAACTATAATAAGGTGGGCCTGTCGGAAGGGTCTGACTGGTGCCTCTGCACCTGCTGCCACCCACAGACTAGTGTGGGAAGTGAGACCCCAGGGGCTGCTGGGCTTCATGCTGCACTGCCCTGAGTGGTTCCTGAGAAAGATCTCTGGAAGGGTGATATACCAAGGCCCCAGTGTCTGAGCACTAGGGCTAGGGGAGCAGTGACTGGAGTCCCCACCCGTTACTACCTCCATTTCTTTCTCTAGATGCACAAGCGAGAGAGAACCTGCAAGGATTATATCAAGGTGAGCTCACAGGGTCCAGCTCTTGGGAATGAGGAAGCCTTGGCTTCCTGAGGGCTTTGGGAATGGAAAGGAAAGGAGGGGACATCAAGACTTTCCCAAGGAACTAGAGGATGTGGGGGATTCATAGCATTGTCCCTGCTACCCACAGGCTGTGGTGGAGACAGTAGACAACCTGCTCCGGCCAGAGGCACTTGAATCCTGGAAAGACATGAATGCCACAGAACAAGTGCACACAGCCACCATGCTCCTAGATGTCCTGGAGGAGGGGGCCTTCCTGCTGGCTGACAATGTCAGGGAACCCGCTCGCTTCTTGGCTGCCAAGCAGAATGTGGGTGAGTACTGTAGCCACCCAGGGCTAGTCCCAAACTCTGAGGATGTTTGTCCCCCAGTTCCTGGGCTTGCAGCTTTGCTGCAAGTCTCATGGTGTAGCATGAACCCCATCTGGGGATAGACACTGATAGCGTGTCCTTTCTGCCTCTGCCCCCACAGTTCTGGAGGTGACTGTCCTGAACACAGAGGGTCAAGTGCAGGAGTTGGTGTTTCCCCAGGAATACCCCAGCGAGAATTCCATCCAGCTGTCCGCCAACACCATCAAACAGAATAGCCGCAATGGTCAGTGTCTCACGGGGTTTGTCTGCCCGTGCACACTACCCACTAAGCACCTTGATCTTGACTCTGTTTGCAACACAACGGTCACATGCTTTAATCATGGTTTATCTGCTGCTAGTGTGGATATCCCAAAGCCCTGCAGAGGCCTGGGTTTGCAGAGCTGATTGCTGGCTCTAAAAGGCATTGTACCATTTGAGACCAAAGCACAGAGAGGCTAGGGATCTGCCCAAGGTCACACAGAGAGTAAAAGTGGGTCAGAGTGCTAGCCTGCAAGTCCTGGCTACTATGCTGTCATTTGAACTATCCATTGTTGAACAAATGAATGGCTGTGGGAATGGCTCCTGAGCTACGACTTCTCCTGGGCCACAGCTGAGTTTCAGTATATCTGAGAGCTGTGGAGCTAAGATGGAAGGGTATAGCTGAGGATGGTCACTGAATGTCCCTGTGCCCATCTTTCTCAGGTGTGGTCAAGGTTGTCTTCATCCTCTACAACAACCTGGGCCTCTTCTTGTCCACGGAGAATGCCACAGTGAAGCTGGCAGGCGAGGCAGGGAGCGGTGGCCCTGGAGGTGCCTCCCTGGTGGTGAACTCACAGGTCATTGCAGCATCCATCAATAAGGAATCGAGTCGTGTCTTCCTCATGGACCCTGTCATCTTCACTGTGGCCCACTTGGAGGTGAGCCCAGGTGCACCCCTCCCTCCCTGGAGGTCCCAGCATCCTCTGTTCTTGGACTGCATATCCCCACCATGTATTCACCCACCTGAGAGTAAGTTTCAGCTCCTCTGCTTCAGCTGGGACCATATGACATAGAGCTTGTGGTCACCTTGGGCCCTAGGCACTTCCTTCATGCTTGTCACTGTCCTTGTAGCTGGTATGAGGGCAGGCATAGGACTTGCAGTCTTGACACCCTGTCTACCACTATATAACAGGCCAAGAACCACTTCAATGCAAACTGCTCCTTCTGGAACTACTCAGAGCGCTCCATGCTGGGCTACTGGTCGACCCAGGGCTGCCGCCTGGTGGAGTCCAATAAGACCCATACCACATGTGCCTGCAGCCACCTCACCAACTTCGCAGTGCTCATGGCTCACCGAGAGATCGTAAGCTGGCTGGCGCTCTGCTGCTCCGGGCGGGCCTGCTTGCTGCTGGCCTGGCTTTGCATGGCATCCTAGAGAGCATACAACATGGGTGATGCCTGCAAGGCCAGCTCATGGGCATGGGGGGCCACCAGTCTTGCCTGGGGCATGAGGCCTTGCCTCTGGCTCCCTCTGGCCCTGAGGCACTCTAGAGAAGCAAGTTGGTGTCACATTTGTCATCTCTCCACAAGCCTTCCAGAGCATGAGGAAGTGAGCCTGCACTGCCTGCACAGGGGTGGGGGCCAGCTTGGTGGCTGGTGGGCAGCACTGGAGGGCCTTATGGCCCACAGCCTTGCCTGGGTCCTTGCCTGCTGCACGCAACTGGTCAAACCCTGAGTGTGCCCCCCCCAACTCCTGTCCCCTAGTACCAAGGCCGTATCAACGAGCTGCTGCTGTCGGTCATCACCTGGGTTGGCATCGTCATCTCCCTGGTCTGCCTAGCCATCTGCATCTCCACCTTCTGCTTCCTGCGGGCCTACAGACTGACCGCAACACCATCCACAAGAACCTGTGCATCAACCTCTTCCTTGCAGAGCTGCTCTTCCTGGTTGGGATAGACAAGACTCAGTATGAGGTGAGCCAGGCTTGGGGGCCAAGACTCGGCAGCGGGAGGGGGCATGGCTGATAGAACAGCTGCTTACTGAGCTGCTCTCCCAGGTTGCCTGCCCCATCTTTGCGGGCCTGCTGCACTACTTCTTCCTGGCCGCCTTCTCCTGGCTGTGCCTGGAGGGTGTGCACCTCTACCTGCTGCTAGTGGAGGTGTTTGAGAGCGAGTACTCACGCACCAAATACTATTACCTGGGCGGCTATTGCTTCCCAGCCCTGGTGGTGGGCATCGCAGCGGCCATTGACTACCGAAGCTACGGCACTGAGAAAGCGTGAGTGTCCCTGTTTGTCCCCGAGGTCTTCATCTGGTTGGCTGAGTGTCTGGCTTTCCTTGAGGGCTGGGGTGGCTGGCCTTTCAGGCATCTCTCCACTCTGGTTGTGCATTTCTTTTTAGCTGCTGGCTGAGGGTGGATAACTACTTCATCTGGAGCTTCATTGGGCCCGTCTCCTTTGTCATTGTGGTGAGTGGCACTCCAACTACTGGGGCTTCTTTCATTCAAGCTGGTCTTGACCCTAAGTCCTGGGCCCCTTGCCAGCTTTACAAAGCTGTAATGTAAAAATCTGTCAGAACCAAGCAGAGGGGCCAGGGCACGGCTTGGTGGTGAACACTTGCCCTCCGTGCAAGAGGCCCTAGTTTATGTCCCTTATACCACACATGCACAAAACCCTTAGCAGCAGCTACAAAAGCCAGGATGACTATGTCCATCATCCCCAACACTAAGGCCAATGCACCAGCAGCTGTGGTCCAAGCCCCTGTTTCATGCCAAGCTGGGACCCTTGGCCTCACAGCATTGATAGCAAATAACTGTAGGTAGTAGGCACCTTGGACCTCTGTAGGCAGAGAATACCCTAAAGAAAGGGTTGGCAGAGACTGAGCCCTCTTTCCTGTACTCCTATCTAGGTAAACCTGGTGTTTCTCATGGTGACCCTTCACAAGATGATCCGAAGCTCATCAGTGCTCAAGCCTGACTCCAGTCGCCTTGACAACATCAAGTGAGCCCCTCACCCTGGGGACCCTCACAGGGTTTCCTGAAACACTGTTCATCACTGGTGGGGTGGGGTTTTCAGTGTGAGGGTATTTGTGTGTGGTATGGCCCTGCTTAATGGTATCAGAAAGTGCAGTGGTCCATCCAGCTTGTGCTTTCAGACCTGCGACTGCAGATTCAGTGAGGGTACCTTGAGAGACGGGCCACAAAGGGAGTTTGAGTAGGCTGGAAATAGGCCAAATTGATGGGAATTAGCAGGGAACGACCCCTTACCTGGAGCTGACCCTCAGTGTCAACCAACAGGCCTTCCCAAGACCTCCTCAATTCTTAAGCTAGATCTTTCAGGATGGCACTGGAGGCCTTGGGCTGGGCTGTTTTTCCAAGTGAGCACTGTGATTGCCTGTCTCCCTGGCCACCAGGTCCTGGGCACTGGGTGCCATTGCGCTACTATTCCTGCTGGGCCTCACCTGGGCTTTTGGCCTCCTCTTCATCAACAAGGAGTCGGTAGTTATGGCCTATCTCTTCACCACCTTCAACGCCTTCCAGGGGGTCTTCATCTTTGTCTTTCACTGCGCCTTACAGAAAAAGGTGAGGGTGGCAGAGCTCTCCTCGGGAACTTTCTGGATCTGTGAGGAGAGGGAGGCCAGGATGAAGAGGCTCAGGTGATCCCTGGTACCTTCTATGTATCCCTTGGTCACCTGCCTTCTGTGGGACTATCTGAATCTGATGGGGCACAGGATGAGGGGATTCAGCCAGAAGTAAAGAAGATTCTAGAAATACAGTGAAATACAAGCTATGGGTGTTCTTGTGCCCCTCAGATACAAGCTGTGGGTGCTCTTGTGCCCCTCTTGGGTATGAAGCCCAGCCATGGGTGGCAAACAGCTGGGAGCCATAATATTAAGACTCTTGCTTTAACATTTCTAGAAAGAATCTTGAATTTTCTTTAAAAGGTTTTCGAGACAGGGTTTCTATGTGTAACTCTAGCTATCCTGGAACTCATTTTGTAGACCAGGCTGGCTTCAAACTCAGATCCACCTGCCTCTGCCTCCTGAGTGGTGGGATTAAAGGCGTGTGCCACTACGCCTGGCTCTAGAAAGGATTTCTTTTTTTAATTAAATAAATGGTTCCAGGGGATCCAACACCCTTGTCTGGCTTTGAGGGCACTGCACACACGTGGTGCACCTACATACATGCAGGCAAAACATCCACACACAAACTTTTTTCTTAAAAAACACATGAAGGCTTAGGATGTAGCTGAGTTGGTAGAATGCTTGGCTAGCATACATACATGAGGTCTGGTATCACATGATCACATGAAGTATCACATGAAATGGGCATAGTGGTGCATGCCTAGAATCCTAGCACTGGGGAGAGGGAAGGGAGCAGGAGGCCCAGGAGTTCAAAATGTTCCCTATGCCTGGCATAGAGTACATGCTCCTTAAAGATGTGTTGAGTTGGAGAACGAAGGAATGAGTGGCTGGATGAGAAAAGTGATAGAGGTAGGGAGAAGAGGATGGGCCAGAGCCATAGCCTGAATGCTGGCTGCTGGGGACAGATGACGGGGAAGTTTCTGTGGCCTGCCAGCCACTAAGATGAGAGATTAGAACTCTAAGGCAGCCTTTTACCTGCCCAGTTCTGAGAGTGGCTGGTCACAGGAAGGGTAGGTAACCACTGTCAGCTGACTGTCCCCTCTTTCACAGGTGCACAAGGAGTACAGCAAATGCCTGCGTCACTCCTACTGCTGCATCCGATCACCACCTGGGGGTACTCATGGTTCCCTTAAGACCTCAGCCATGCGAAGTAACACCCGATACTACACAGGGACCCAGGTATCCTGGGCAGGGAAGGCATATCCAGCAGGTCTTTCTGGGACCAAAAGGCAGGAGTGCTCTGCCAGAATTTCAGAAAGATTCTGGAGGGCGGGGTGGTCCTAGAGACCCCCTCATGTTTGGGCTGTGTCCTCAGAGCCGAATCCGGAGGATGTGGAATGATACTGTGAGGAAACAGACAGAGTCCTCCTTTATGGCAGGTGACATCAACAGCACCCCAACCCTGAACCGAGGTGAGATCTCCTCTGGTCCTTGTTTCTCTCTCAGAAGCTTCTTGTCCCAGGTCTCTGTACTGCTTTGTAACCTCTGACCCTTCCCCTTGGGCAGGTACCATGGGGAACCACCTATTGACCAACCCCGTGCTACAGCCCCGTGGGGGCACTAGCCCATACAATACACTCATTGCAGAATCCGTGGGCTTCAATCCCTCTTCGCCCCCAGTCTTCAACTCCCCAGGTGAGGACACTTGGGCTGCCTAGATGCCAGGGAAGAGCAGGGACCAGGGTCGGGAAGCCCCAAGGGCAGATCCTAAGGGGCCTCTGCTTAGCTCATTCTTGTCTTCTCTTCTCTTGCGGGTTGGTGTCTACAGGAAGCTACAGGGAACCCAGTAAGTACCACTGTCTCCTAGAAGCACTTCCAAGGGGGGAGGGGAACAAGGCAATAGCCTTCTTCTGTAGCCTCTCGTAGGGACTGGAAACTTGGGCACCCCTACCCACATGGCAGCCAGATGGGACCTTCAGGTATGAAATGAAAAGTGATGGGTCCAAGCCTAGGGAGGGGACCCTAGGGAACTGGTCCTTATACACACCTGCATTAGCCTATTTCTAGTCGGCAGACCCCACACCAGGTGAGGAAGAGAGAAGTGAGACCAGAGACCCTGGAACAGACTTGAGCTCCCTTTGCCTACCCACACAACCAGGCCCATTCTTACTGCCCCCTCTGCCCTGCAGAGCACCCCTTGGGAGGCCGGGAAGCCTGTGGCATGGACACCCTGCCCCTTAATGGCAACTTCAACAACAGCTACTCTTTGCGAAGCGGGGATTTCCCTCCAGGGGATGGGGGTCCTGAGCCACCCCGAGGCCGGAACCTGGCTGATGCTGCCGCCTTTGAGAAGATGATCATCTCAGAGCTGGTGCACAACAACCTACGGGGGGCCAGTGGGGGCGCCAAAGGGCCTCCACCAGAGCCTCCTGTGCCACCCGTGCCAGGAGTCAGTGAGGATGAGGCCGGCGGGCCTGGGGGTGCTGACCGGGCAGAGATTGAACTTCTCTACAAGGCCCTGGAGGAGCCGCTGCTGTTGCCCCGGGCCCAGTCGGTGCTGTACCAGAGTGATCTGGACGAGTCGGAGAGCTGCACTGCAGAGGATGGGGCCACCAGCCGGCCCCTCTCCTCCCCTCCCGGCCGGGACTCCCTCTATGCCAGCGGGGCCAACCTGCGGGACTCGCCCTCCTACCCGGACAGCAGCCCGGAAGGACCTAATGAGGCCCTGCCCCCACCCCCACCTGCCCCCCCTGGGCCCCCAGAAATCTACTACACCTCCCGCCCACCAGCCCTGGTGGCTCGGAATCCCCTACAGGGCTACTACCAGGTGCGGAGGCCCAGCCATGAGGGCTACCTAGCAGCCCCCAGCCTCGAGGGGCCAGGGCCCGATGGGGATGGGCAGATGCAGTTGGTCACCAGTCTCTGAGGGGCCTCATGGACCAGAGGCTGGGGGCCTGGCCAGGGAGGGAACCCAGGAGGGGCTCTGGTGAGAGCAGAGACTGATGGAGACAGTGGCTGGTGGGCCACTCTCTCCGGGTGCCCCTCAGCCCATGGGCCCCACAGTTCCCTCCGGGGCTCTGACCTGGGCCCCAGGTGCCAGTTAGTAGACAGGGTTTCCACCAGCCACATGCCCCAGCCTCTCTAGGGGAGTGCATTAAGGAGAAACCCCTGGACCCTGGGAGTGAGGGAGAAGCTGGTAGGTGTGACAGACTTCTGATGCTCCTCCCTACCTGTGAAGAGAGCAAGAGGGAGGGATAAGGCTTCCCCTAGGGGATTGCTACTTTTGAGGTGGCCAAAGCCTTGTGGGACCCAGCCTACCAGCTGCTCTTCTCCATCCACCAGAAGGGGGCAGTGGGGACAGATGGACAGGATCCTCCAGTGCTCCAGTCCCTTGCTCCCTAGAGACTGGGCCTTGCACCACAGGAAAGCCCAGGCCCAGGGATGGGCAGTGGGGACTGGTGGTTAATGGTGGAACTTTCTCTGAAGCTCCTTTCTCCCTTGCTATTGGTCCCTGTCTCCCAAGCAAGCCTGCCCCTCAACCCCCAGAGTGCACCCAATGACCCCCTCCCTTGGGGTGACTCCTGATGAAGCACAACTCCCCGCAGGGCCCCTAACCCACTGGGGGTGGCCATATTTGGGCAGTTCCCAGTCCTGTGGGCTGGGCTATCTGGGGAGCAGATTTGGGGTCTGGGCTCCCTTGAGGAGTGGGTCCTGGGTTTGGATCTTTCCCTAGGGGGTCCTCTTACCCCTCTCTCTTCCTCCCCTATTGCTGTAAATATTTCAACAAAATGGAAAAGGAAAAAAAAAAAAAGAAAAAAAAATCTCATCACTTGAAGCCACTGGGCACCTGCAGCCCAGGCCAGCCCGGACTTTCTCCGGAACAGAGCAGCGCACCAGCCCTGGCAGCCAGGACTTCTGTATGTGTGCATCCCAGCTGGGGTGGGCAGCCGCCAGAGCAGCTTTTTACACTCCAGAGACAAAACAAATCTAGAAGCAACATCAGAACAAAGAACCTGTCCTTCCCAGCACCGGTCCAGTCACCTCTGCTCTGTCTGCCCCGCATCAGTCAGCCCTCCTGGGGTGTGTACCTCACTGCCTGCCCCAGGAACAGAGGCCTGTCTCCCCCTGCCCCACTGGCCAGGGGAGACAGCCTCACACCCAAAGATGCTTTTGCCAAGCTGGCTGCACTACCCCTTTGAGTTCCTGCTTCCTGTGTATCACTTCAGGACTCATGGCAGGCAGGAGGAGGCTGGGATCCCATCCTGAGAAGGGCAAGGGGAAGAGTGGGTCCTGCGACTGAGGGCAGAATGGCGGCAGTGAGGTCATTTTTGAGGGGGGGGAAAACAGGTGAGAGATCACTTTCTCTTACCCCCACCCATCCCAAGCCCTCTACCAGGCTTAAAGTGTCTGCGCCAAGCACCTCCAGCCCTTTAGCCTGGCCTGCCCTCCCCCAGTTTTTTGGGGGTAGCATAACCCTGCTGCCATCTTCCAGAGGTAGCATCACACCTCTGCTGACTTCACCCCGTCTCTTCCCTGCCTCCTTCCTCACAAGTGCCATGAGTTTTCAAGCATCCTCGGGTCTCAGCTTGCTGCTGCCATGAACTTCTTTGGGTTATGGGGGAGGGACTCTAGGAGGGAGCTGAGGAGGTGGTGGATAAGTGACTGGAAGGACCTTTTTGCTGCTAGAAAGCCCTCTCCCTGCTGGGGAGCTGGGACTGGCTTGTCCCCATCAATGAGGGGGAAAAAGGGGCCAGACCAAAGATGATGGTTTGCCCCATGGAGGGGAACAGATGTGAAAGGCAGGGTTTATTCCATCTGGTTTTTTCTGGTAGTATATTTTAGCCTATCTTGCCAGAAGACCAAGGGTAAAGTCTACATAGGGAAGAGGAGAGCTGATGGGGATAGTCTTGCCAGGCAGATGTGAAAAGAGTAGGAAATGGCTGGTGGCCCCTGCCTGACTTCACTGGACCTGGAGCTTGCTGTGGCTATGTGGAGTAGCTGGCTCAGGAGCCAGAGGACCGAGGCCCATCAGACATCAGTAAAGCTGGAAGGAGTGGGGCAAAGAGCTCGGGGATTGGCAGGCACAGGAGTCCTGCTCTTTCCCTGCACAGTCCTCCAAATGTGGACGATGGGAGGGTAGAGGATGTAGTAGTAGCAGGGCCCTGGATTCCTGTTCTAACTGGAATCACTAGCACAGAATAACTCCCAGGCCTCAGAGCTACATGGCAGGTCCCCAAGTGGGGCTGGATCCACTATAATCCAGCGCAAAGCCACCCAGAGAGCCCAGGTATACCCTACCCTAACCAGACCTGGTGCCTTGACGCCCCCACCCCAGCGGGGACGGTACAGAGAAGGGTCTTGGTCTCCTCCTACTCCCTTCCTTGGGCTCCTGAATTCATTTGCTCCTAAATTTTGCTCATTCTTTTTCTCTTTTTTCTTTTGGGTTACCCTAGCTATCCTACTTTCTTTGTGTCCTTTCTGCTGTCTCTGTGTTCCTCTCATTCTCGATTTCTGTCCATTTGGGCCTCCTCCCTACTCCCACACCTTAGTCCCTCCCCTCCTTGGTCTCCTTTTCGATATGCCAAACCAATTTTGGGTCGAGTGCATTTAACAAGAACAAAATAAAAGGCTCATAAGAACGTTTCAGAAAAAAACAAAAAGTTTAAAAAAATGTTGAGTCAAAAAGTCAAACAATAAAGAAATTAAGATTTCTTGGAATGATCAGAGTGGTGTGATTCAATTGGGGAACAAAAAAATATAGGGTGTAGTTCTCTCTATCCCAGAAATCTACACTTGAGCATTCTGAAGTTACATGACTATTTCAGCATGTGGGAAACTAAGGCAGGATGATTGATCAGTCAAGGTCAAGGTCAGCCTGGGCTACATAGTAAAACCCTGTCTCAACAAAACTAAGGGGCTGGGGAGATGGCTCTTAAGCTCTCTGCTCTTGCAGAGAACCCCGCTTCAGTTCCCAGCACCCATATGGTGAGTCACAACCACCTGTGACTCCAGTTCTAGGGGATCTGATTCTTTTGTCCCCCTCATGGGCACATACATGGTACACATACATCCAAGCAAAACACTTAGACATAAAGTAAAAAACAACAAAACCTCTTAGAACCCTCAGCAGGCACCAGGAACAGATGGCACAATGGCTTGTATGTGGAGTGCTCTTATATTCCTGGTCTGGCTGAGTGTTTCTTGGGCAGTTTTCTCTGATCTGTACCCATAAACTGGGGTGTATAGCTAGAGTCAGAACTCCATTTTACAGATAGAGATGGACACCTAGACAGACACATAGACTCATGCCTAAGTCTTTGGCCTGACCACTGTATCACTCTCTCAGAGGAATCCTTGGCCTGGACACCTAGCCCTAGGCTACAGCAAAGCATGGGAATGTGACAAAGATTCCAGCTGCTTGTCTAGATTCTAATGTGGAATGAAGACTGTGACAGCTATTCTTGGTTGTCAACTTGACTACACCTGGAATGAACTGAAGCCCAAGCTACTGGTACACCTTTTGAGGGATTTTTCTTGATGGGATCATCTGAAGTGGGAAGACCCATCTTAAATCTGGGCCACACCCTCTGGTGGCAGACTCTACACAGGACATGAGAGACAGAAGTTCTTGTTCTTTGCCTGCCTGTCCTCACTATCACTGGCAAGTTCACTTGTATTGGAGTCTACTTCTTCAGGATCCTGGTTTATACTGAAGACCACCTGAGACATCCAACCTCGTAGACTGACAGTTATTGGATTCTTGGACTTTCCATCAGGAGACAGCCATTGTTGGACCAGCCAGACCACAGCCTATCAACCACTCTAATAAACTCTGTGTATGTGTGTGTGTGTGTGTGTGACTTTGAAACAGTTTGGGAATCCTGTGTGCCTCTAGCACCTTACTCCTGTGTCTCTACCTTTTTATACACGATTTTAAATCTAATCCCAGAAAAATATGATCCCCTTCCTGGCCAGTTCTGAGCAAACTATGCTTTCCTCTTTGTACATATAGCATAAGTAGAACATAAAGCTACAGACTAAACTATTAACAGTCTATATATAGTGGCTAATTTTTACTTTCTTGAAACATGTTTGTTTTTGCCTTAAACACCCGTTACTTTTGTATCAGAAGTAGTATTTGTGTGCCCTACTTGTTACATAAGGACAAAGGGTGTAAAGCCAACACAATTGAAAGACAGAACAAGGTAAGGAAGAGGCCTGAGCAGGGCTGATTGTACTATGGTGATATTTAAGACGGTGTGGTACTGATTCAGGCAGAGATGTGAGAAAACTAGAATAGATGGTGACCTGCTCTACAATAAAGGCAGTGTTAGAAATTGCCAGGGGAGGAACAGCTCAGTCTACAGGGTCTAAAATTACTTGAACAGCTGGATGTTTGGATGTTCTGGTACATGTCTTTAATCCCAGCATCTAGGAGGCAAATGAGCCATATTGGCCCTCAAGCGATACTGTTTATGAGGACTATACTAACATTTAGTATATTAAAAATTAAAACTTGGATACTAATACAACCCCCCCCCCCTTTTTTTAGACAGAGTCTAACTATGTAGTCCTGGTAGGCTTGGAAATAATTATGTTGACCAGAGTGGCCTGGAATTCACAGAGATCCTCCTGCCTCTGCCTCCAGAGTGCTGGGACTAGAGGTGTGTACCACCATGCTTCATTTGATATTATGTTTTTTTTTCAAGCAGTGAAAGGCCAGAAAGATGGCTCAGAAGTTAAGAGCACTTGTTCTTGGAGAGGATGTGGGCTATGTTCCCAGCATACACATACTGGCTCACAACCATCCATAAATCTAGTTACAGGGGATCTGATGCCCTCTTCTGACCTCTGTGGGCACTATGCAAGTACATGGTATACATACAACCATGAAGGCAAAAAACTCATCCATATAAAATAAAATAATCTGCCAGGCTTGTTGGCTTTAATTAATTAAATTAATTAATTAATGTTGCCATTAAACCCAGCACTCTGGAGGCAGAGGCAGGCAAATCTCTGTGAGCTCCAGGCCAGTCTGGTATACATAATGAGTTCCAAGACAGCCAGGGTTATATAGAGAGATCTTGTCTCAAAGAACGAACAAACAAATAAAAAACTTAAAATAATCTAAAAAATGTTGACACACTCCCCCTTAAAAAAAATCACATTTTATGCTGGGCAGTGTAGTACACAACTTAATTCCAGCACTCAAGAGGCAGAGTCAGGCACATCTTTGAGTTCAAGGTCAGCCTGGGCTACAGAGTTCCAGGACAGCTAGGGCTACACAAAGAAACTCTGTCTCAAAAAAAAAAAAAAAAAAAAGCATTTTATTAAGTTATTGTGTTTGTGTGTGGGCACCTGCAGGCACATGTACATATGGGGGTCAGAGGACAACCTAAGGAAATTAGTTTTCCATTTCCACCATGTGAGTCCTAAGACTGAACTCAGGTCCTCTAGGATTGGCAGCAAGCACCTTTACCCATACCACTGGCCCCCTACCTCCCACTGTTGTGTGACTGCTTACCGGCTGGCTTAATGGGAAACAGCTGAATCCCTTTTTGTTGTTACGTTTCCTGGGTGGAACTTACTATGTAGCCCAAGCTGGCCTCAAAATTGCAGCAGTCCTGACTCTCGGTCTTACAAGTGCTGGGATTACAGGCTGGATTCTTACACCAGCCTTTGTAGTCTGTTGCAATATGTCATTTAAGGGTTTTATGATACATAATTGGTAAAGAGAGTAGTGATTACATATATATGTTATAAATTACATATATAAATATATATTACAATAATATATAAATAGATATATAAAAAAAATTTGAGGCAGCGTTTCTTTTATAACTGTCTGTCATGGAACTCACTCTGTAGACCAAGCTAGCCTGGAACTCAGAGATCCTCCAGCCTTTGCCTCCCAAGTGCTAGGATTAAAGGCGTGCACAACCACTACCACATGAGAGTAGTGTTTTAATAACCTTTTTAGATAAAGATATTCCTTTTTGCTTTCTCTACCAAAACTTAACAAGTGGTGCTGTCAGTTGAGGCACCAGAGGAGTGGCTCAGTGGTGGCATGTTTGCCTAGTGTGTGTGCCTTTGAATTCCATCCCAAATGGGGTTAGAGAATTAGTTGAAATGTGGACTATGAAACTAATAATAAACTTTCATGCTTTATAACCTGAAAATTCATTGCACATAATGCCATTACGTTTGTTTTTCTGAGATAAGGTCTGTTATAGCCCAAGTAACCTTGAGCTTGCTATGCAGTCAAAGCTGGTCTTGAACTCACAATTTCTGCCCTCAGCCTTCTGAGCACTGGGATTATAGGCATGAACCACCATGCCTGGCTTCTTCCAACTTAGAATTTAAATGTATTTAGTACCTATTCATGATTTTATGGTCTTCCGGAAATTTCTTAATCTACTGAACTATATTTCACTATGCAGTATTTTAATTTTATCGTCGGAGTGTTTTGCCTGCATGTATGTCTGTGTACCGTGTGTGTGCCTTTGGAGACCACAAGAGGGTGTTGGATTGCTTATGAGTACCAGGCATACATGTGGTGCTCAAATACGCAGGAAAAACACCCATATGCATGAAATAAAATTTAAAAATAAAATTGTATTTGTTAAGCCTCACTGATTTCATCAGATTTTTTTTTTTTTTGAGACAGTGTCTCATTCTGTAGGTTTCACTCAGTTCACAGCCGTCCTCCCTCTGCCTCTCAATCATTGGTGTGAAAGGGCCACTGCACCTGGTCAGAATAATATTTTTATATTGAAAAGCGGATGATGCTGAAGAGATAGCTCGGTGGTGAAGAGCACTGGCTGCTGCTCCAGAGGACCCAGGCTCAATTTCCAGCACCCACATGGCAGCTCTCTCTCTCCAATTTTAGGGAATCCAACACCCTCTTCTGGCCTCCGTACACTGGAAATACACATGATGCACAGGAATCTATGACTGAAAAACATCATACACATAAGATTTTTAAAAATATATATATATAAAAGCCAGGTGTGGTGACATAATCCCTTAATCCCAGCACTCAGGAGTCAGAGGCAGGTATACCTTTGTGAGTCCCAAGTCCACATTGGTCTATCCAGTGAGTGCCAGGACCCTGGATTACATAGTGAGACCTTGTCTCAAAAAAACAAAAACAAAAACACCACTTTGGATCCAGAGAGATGACTCAGTGTTAAGAATTTATGCTGCTTTTACAAAGGACCCCAGTTCAATCCCTAACACCCACATCAGACGGCTCACCGTGGTCTGTGACTGGAGCTCTAGGGGATCTGGTGCCCTCTTTTGACCTACAAGGACACTTGCACTCAAGCACAAACCTACACACTGAGATGCACATAATTAAAAATAAAAATCTAAATGTCAAAAAGATATTTATTTCTAGGTACCACCAAAAACTTAGCTTTCCCCGATTCTGTCCATATTTAAAGTATTACTCTAAGACTATATATAGACTTGTCCTTTCTTTAGCAGTATCTGCACCTGAG
Source organism: Cricetomys ansorgei (assembly GCA_026225945.1). Lineage (NCBI taxonomy): Eukaryota > Metazoa > Chordata > Mammalia > Rodentia > Nesomyidae > Cricetomys > Cricetomys ansorgei. Next base: position 15,532,326 of record JAMJFZ010003163.1, read on the forward strand.
TGTCAGGTCCCATGCTAAGCTCTTGAGCTAGAACAGTAAGGTAAGAGCCAGATGAGGTTTCTGTTTTCAGCTAGAATCCAATCCACTGAGAGATAATGAGACAAAGCTCACTTCAAAACTAACATAAGGATCTGAGGCTGTAGCTCAGTGGTAGAGTGCTTGTCTAGCACACCAAGGACCAGGATTCCACCCCCATCACTGGGAGGTGCTGAGGATCCTTAGATTTGACAGCCTGCTACAAAGTGAAGGTTTGTGGGGCTGGAGAGATGGCTCAGTGGTTAAGAGCACTTGTTGCGACTGCAGAGGACCCAGGTTCAGTTCCCAGCACCAGGCACACAAAATGATGGACAGACATATATGGAGGCAAAGCAATCATCACATTTAAAAAAAAAAAAGACTGGTGCGATGGCTCAGTGGATAAAGACACTTGCCTGATGGCCTGAGTTGGATCCCTGAGAACCTATTTCTGTGATTTGTCCTTGGACTTCTGTGCTGGAGCACATAAATAGAAATAAATAAACAGGGACTGAAGATATGGCTCAGTGGTTAAGAGCACTTGATGTTGCTCTTGCAAAGGATCCTGGTTCAATTACCAGTACCCACATGACAGTTCACAGATACCTCAAACTCCACTTCCAAAGGATCTGACATGCTCTTCTGGCCTCTTTGGGTACCAGGCCTGGTATACAGATATACCTGTGGGCAAAACACTAATACACATAAAAAATATTTTTAAAAGTAACTAACAAATGTAATAAATGTGGGAAAACTAAGGCACTAAGAAGATGTAAGTAGTCTATCAGATGGACTATCAAGCAATGATCCAGAGTATAAAAATAAAACAAAGAACCGTATTAGATAGCTGGCCTGAGGAAGCTTCTGAGGACATTTGATTCTTGATAATGAGAATGAAGTAGCAAGTGACTAGCCAGAGAAAACATATTCTATGCAAAGGTAACGGCAAATGGACAGCCTCAAAGCAGGAATCAGACTGGTGTGCTGAAAGAGAAGAAGTAAAGCCAGTGAGGCTTTGAGTAGTAACAGGAAGGAGACTGAAAGATGAGGCCAGTGGGGTTATCCAGGGCCACCATGCAGGGCCTCTTGAACCATAGTAAAGATCTTAGGTTTCATTCTAAGCAGGATAAGCCTTTGAAGGTTTTAAGCAGAGTAATAACATGATCTGGTTTATGGCTGAAGATCATTTAGCAAGCTGTACCAAGAATGAAATGGACAGGACTTTCTTCATAAGCACCTCAGACATAATACTGCAGCTGATAAGCTTTTCTGGGGGCACAAAGAGGATATGCCTGGGGATAAATAAGCCCTCAGTGCAAAAGGAGAAAAACAAACTAGGCTTATGTCTAGGAAACACGTGGTAACTTCATCATTAAATTAATTTTATTTTCTGAGACAAGGCATTACTATATAGTCCAGGCTGGCCTCAAAATTGTGCACAATCTTCCTATCTTATGCCCCCTACTGCTAAGACCTGGCTACTTTATTTCAGTACTGGGGACGGAAAGCTTTTAAATATGTGGGTGTCTTAATTTTTCTGTTGCTGGGAAACACCACAGCCAAGGAAAGCTATAAAAGAAAGAGTTTAATTTGGCATAGGGTTTCAGAGGATTAGAGTCCATGATGGTGGAGCAAAGGTGTGGTGGCGGGAGCAGCTGGAGCTCACATCTTGATCCACACAAGCAGGAGGCAGAGAACACACAGGGATCCTGCCAGTCTTCTGAGATCTCAAAGCCCACCCTCAGTGACATACCTTCTGCCCTGCCTCCCAAGTGCTGAAATTACTGGCTTGCATTTTCAACTGTAAATTTTGTGAAACATAAAAGGCCAGATCACCTCTTTCAAGTCAACATGGAGTTACATATGTGTCTGAAACGTGAAACACAAACAGAATCCCAAAGACTTCTCACTGAATAAAAGGATGCAAGATAGCTCATGAGTATTTTTATATTGATCATATTTGAAACTACCATTTTTTGTTCTATTGAATTAAATGTACTAATCAATTTCAATGCTTCTTGACCTTTTGTTACTGGTCAAGTGTGAAAACTAACTTATTTATTTACTTCCCCAAACTCGATGTGCAGACCAGGCTGGACTCACAGAGATCTGCCTACCTCTGCCTCCTGAGTGCTGGGATTGATGGCATATACCACCACTCCTAACGGTAAAAAACAAACAACAAAACAAAACCTTTAAAATATGTGATTAGTAAAAAGTTTGTGGTTTACGTTATTTCCCACTGGTTGTGTAAGAGACAGGGTATATGTTAGTGTTTTTATTCAGCTCAGACAGAGATGGAAAACTGGCCTGGCATTCAGGATTCCAGGAACCACACAGCTCTGACAGGAAGGTGCCCCAGCAGTCAGGAGCCCAGGGACCATATAGCTCTGAGGTGGGGAAGGTGTCCCCAATGGAAGGTATCCTGACATTCAGGAAGTCAGGAACCACACAGCTCTTGCAGCTCTGAGGCAAGAAAGGCTTCCCCAGTTGAGCAGGAGGGTTACAATGTAACAACTCTGCTCAGCTAGGCTTCAGCTCTGAGGGGAGAAGCTTCCCCAGTATATTCCCAGCTGAGCAGAGGTGTTTGAACTTAAGTGTTCTTTCGGGCTTCCTTTATTCTCCACTGCTGCCTCCACTTGGGAACACCATGGTGTGCACAAGGGGTAGTGGCCAGGGCCCCCAGGGTCCCCAGCAGGGTTAGGAGTGAGCAAAGCAGCAGCCCCTGATAGCAACTGGCACCATGAGGGCCCAGGCTGCCCGGAAAAGTCAGGGGTGGGGGAGAAGCACCAGGCAGTGAGGGAAAGGCCCCTGAAACACACCCACTGAAGGAGGAGAGAGCAGGTGGAGGCCTACAGTATAGGGAACCAAGAAGGCATAAGTTTTGATTGCATTATATCGTCATAAATTAAGGCAGATAAATTTTTTGTATTGTTTTGATTTTTCGAGACAGGGTTTCTCTGTGTAGCTCTAGCTGTCCTGGAACTCACTCTGTAGACCAGGCTGGCCTCGAACTCAGAGAGAACCGCCTGCCTTTGCCTCCTGAGTGCTGGGATTAAAGGCATGGGCTACCACTGCCCAGTCATGGCAGCGAATTTTTCAAACCGGCTGGAAAACAGGGCCAGAAGGCCAGGAGGAGGATTCAAACCCTCGGCCGTGAAGAACTAGAATCGGGACTCCATGCTGTATCCCCCTCAGCGTCGCGCCATCTTGTCTCAGGGCTGATCCAAATGTTCAAAACACTCACAATGGCTGTGCCTCAAAGCCAGGAAACCCTCAGGGTAGGCCTGGAAAAGCTCACCTGCTGACAGACTCTAAATCTGCAGGCGCCACTCCTTCCTCCTTTAGCTCTTCACTGTGAGGCCGGGTGATTCCCACAGCTCTCCAGCCCAGCCTTCTTCCGTGCCCAGTCACATTAGCCAATCACATCTCTGAATGCCGCTTAAGCCCCGCCCTTCAATCGCTTGTCAATCACTGCGAGTGCAAGGAGCCGCCTTTCCGCGCTCTTAAGTGAGAGTCGCGCGCCACCGTTCGGCCGTTGACGGCGCTGCTCTTGGTGGGGTACGTCTCCCGGAAAAGCGGAACGAGAGGGCGGGTCACGCCGGTGCGGTAACCCTCAGGATTGGACAAGAGAAGTTCCGCGCTCTAACTCCGCCCATCCCGGAGTAAGATAGTCCATCCAGAGACGCTAGGGATTGGTTCCCCGTGGACACTTTACAAAGCTAAGAGATTATCGTTCCGCCTCCCGCGGACCGTGAAGAGGGAGTTTCTCTGATTGGGCTGAGGGCGAGGCGCGCGCCGGAAAACGCCCCACGATTGGCCGACAGGGCTCTCGCGCCGTCATAGATCCTTAGCGGCGATTGGTTGGAGGGTGGAGCCCCCTATTTGAAGGCGCGCGCGGAGCCGAGACTCTTTAGAGAGGAGTTAGGAGTCACTACGAGGACTCTGCTTCGCCGACCCGCTCTCTCCCCGTCGCCATTGCCTCCGCTGGACACCGAAGAAGGCTCCACTGCAGCCGCGGCCCCCCGACGAGGTGATGGCCAAGGTGTCAGTGCTGAATGTGGCCGTGCTAGAGAACCCGAGCCCTTTCCACAGCCCCTTCCGGTTCGAGATCAGCTTCGAATGCAGTGAGGCCCTGTCTGACGGTGAGGCTGGGCCTGTGCAGGGACCCCAAACCCTCCTGCCCTCGTTTTTGCCACTCCCAGTCTCCCCGGGAACTTCTCTCCTCGGCGGACTGAATCTCCCTTTTGGTGATACGCCACCATGGCTCCAACCCGGTGTATACGACCCTGTGCACGGTACCCTGCATTGTCTCGTAGAGGCCTCGTCACCTCTCGTCCTGCACTGCTAGTCCTTGGCACATTTTCTCTGTGGAGATGTCAACCTCCATTTAACCATGGAGACCCGCAGCTATGCCTTCTTTCCTATGATTAGACTGGGTCTCACACCCCGAAGGAAACCTCCCATCTACCCTCCTATGGAAACCCATCCACTAGTACCCTTCCCCCATTTTCCTAGTCCAGGACACCTTTTCCCATAGATCAGCCAGACTCTCCTCTTTTGTCACCCGGTCCACCCATGGCAAGACCTCTACCCCATTTGGTTCCCAACAACACCCTCCTCAGGCAACCCCAGTTTTGTCCCCAGCAACTGCTGCTTGCCAACAGTGACGTCATGGGTGTTGCCCAGACCGGGATTTCTCTCTTTAGGTTAGTCCCAAATCCTATGTATGAGCTTCCCAGGGGAGGGATGGGGGCTTCTGGCTCCAGACTTTGCAGGTAACTTGGTCTCCCCAGCTCCTGTTCTGGGATTGGATGAACACTCAGGTAAGGGGTGCCACAGCCAGGCAGGCCTCAACCAGTTTCTGAGGTTTCTCCAAGCTTCTAGCTGACTCAGTGCAAGGAATCCCTCATCCTTTTTGATGAGTTGACCTAGTCTGGGGAGTGGGTGGACTGGCCAGACAGGGATGGGATCCAACTTCAGTCAGCGGGGGGTCGCTGGCTTTTGTGAATCTTCCACAGAATTAATACACCTGTGGGACATAAAGGTGGAATTGGCTCTCATCTCACAGATGAGAGAACAAGAATCATAAAGAGCAAAAGACTTTTCAAATAAGTTTTTGAACGTGTAAAAAATGAAGTCATTTTGGAATCTAAGCTCCACAGCAAGGAAAGTCCTGCTTTCAGGAGGAAGCACTTTGTGACACTGTTTCTCTACTGAGGGTTGAAAGACAGCTGAGGAGGTGGAACTCTTTAAGAGGCTAGGTTGTGGTAACTAGTGCCTCTTGGTGGCTGTCGGGTGGTATTCAGACAAAGCCAGCCACTCCTGTTCACTTGGAGCTGCTGCCCCGTGTGCTTGGGGTAGGCCAGTGGCTCAGCATCTCCCTAGTTTCTCCTTAAGTTTAAAGGGCTCTACTTATGACTAACTATAGAATAAGCTGGGTTAAATCCTTGCCTGGAACAAGGCAGGCTGTAAATAAATAAATAAAAGAGTAACAATATGGAATAAGATTTATTTGGAAGCCAAGAGGAGATATAAGGAGCTAATAGATTATGGGATTCACAGTTCCCAGATGCTGAGAGATCAGCTTTCAACCATCCTGTTTGTGCTGCTTGCATTTAAAAATGGTTACATGGTCATTACCTAGTATTACTTTTATTCCTTATTTATAGACTCAGAACACCAAGACTAATGCCTGCCGGTCATGTTTTAAAAGGAGCAGGATGATTTCTCCAAGTTAGCCAGACAGTAAAAACACTGAAGTTTGTCTCTGAGTTCTGAGTCTAGATTGCTTTTAATTTTATTTTGAATTTAATTTGTATATGGGTTTGAGGCAGAAACACATTAAGTGATCTTTCTCAATTGCTCTTCATTGCTTTTCACGTTTTTTTGTTTTGTTTTGTTTTTTAAGATTTTTATATGTGTGTGTGTGTGTGTGTGTGTGTATGTTTATGTTGCCTACATGTATATATGACACCACTTGGGTGCCTGGTACCTAGAGTTCAGAAAAAAGAGTTGAGTATCCTGGAACTGAAGTTAAAGATTTTATGAGTCACTATGTAGGTGCTGAGAATCGAACCTGGCCTCTAGGCGAGCAGCCAGTACTCTTAACACATGGGCTGTCTCTCCAGCCCTAGCTACCTATTTTAGAGACAGTGTCTCTACAAAACCTGTATCTCCAGTACTGCTAGGCTGGCTGCCTAGTGAGCCAGGTATCCACCATTTCCTCTTTCTCAGTAGTAGGGTTTTCTTTCCTTTTTTGTTTGTTTGTTTTTTTGAAACAGGGTCTCCCTGGGTGTCCTTGAACTCAGAAATCTAGTTGTCTCTGCCTCCCTAGTGCTGGGATTAAAGGTATGTGCCACCATACTTGGCCTCTTTCCCGTGTGTGTGTGTGTGTGTGTGTGTGTGTGTGTGTGTGTGTGTGTGTGTTGGAGTGGTATGTGCATGGGAGTTCCTGGAAGGCAGAGTCATCTGTAGCTGGCTTGAGCCTCCTGACGTGGGTATTGGAAATCAAACCTGGATCTTTGAAAACAGTACTGGATTTTAACCTTGAGCTGTCTCTCTAGCACCCTGAACTCAGGTTCTTAGGCTTTCATGGGAAACACTTTATCTGCTGAAACCTCTAGCCAGTTCCCAGATTCCTTATATTTCATTCAGTCCTAGAAAAGGAAGAAAATATTTACTTGTAGATCTTATATGTTTATGTATATTTTGCCTACATGCATGTATGTATGTGTACCACATGCATGCCTGGGGCTTGTAGAGGCCAGAAGAGGGTGTCAGATTATCATTATCATTATTATTATTGTTAGGCGCAGTAGGGGTCCTGTGTGTGGCATCTCTTGTTTTTGTGCTAGAAACCAAACCCAGGATTACACGCATGCTAAACAGTTGCTCTGCCATTGAGCTATATCATCCCAACAGTCTCTATTTTAGAAGTAGAACATATTAAGAATGACCATAGAACTTCTTGTCAAATCAGAACCCTTTGAAAAGATAGAATAGGGTGATTTTCCTCCGAGTTATGCTAATTGGTTCTATTCCTTACACTCTGGTTGACACGCAGAGAGCCTTCATCTTCTTCCTGGCCTCCTTTCCATGAATTGTAAATAAGCTATTTGCTTGTATTTTTGGCACTATGAAACCTGACAAGCCCCCTCAGACCTGATCAGCCAACCTCCATTTCCGAAAAGCTCCAAGCCCTGTGTTCACCTCTGTTCAACATCTGGAAGTAGACAGTTCTAAGGTGTAGGTCTACATGTAGTGGATTTGGCCCAGCTTTCCTCCTTTTCAGCTGAGAATTTCAATAGGTACCAGTTGAGTAAGTCATAGAAGCCAGGTGTTGTGCACCAAGGTTGATGAGAACTGTGTACAGCTATACCCCTAACATGCAAGTAGATACCTGAGCTACATAGGGAAACTTGGTCTCAAAGAAATAGAAAGGATAGAACATATCTGTAATCCTAGTACTTGGAGGGTGAGGGTATGATGACAAGATGATAGAAAGTTTAAGGTCAACGTAGCGTCCTTAGCGTCATAACAAGTACCAGGCCATTCCAGGCTCCCTGAAACTGTCTCAACAAAGAAAGGAAAAGAAAAGAAAAGAAAAGAAAAGAAAGCAAAGAAGGCCAGAGCATGGTGATACAACTCCCTTAATCCCAGCACTCAGGAAGCAGAGACAGGTGGATTGTTTTAAGACCCTGTCTTAAGAAATAAAACAAAGGGTGGAAAAGAAAGACTGGGCAGAAGTGTAGATCACTAAGGGAGCACTTGTCTAGTACATGTGAAGTTCTGGATTCTGTTCCGTGCTATCTAGAATAAGCTCAGCTAATGTACAATATTTTATATGTCTTTAGTAATGTTTTCAGCTCTGATTTTGTTTTCCCAAAGAGTAAAAGGTGCATCTTAATAGAGGTCAGTGTGAGGTTAGGACATCAAAACAAAACAGAATTGGACTACAAAGATGGCTCAGTGGATAAAATGTTGTGGAGACAGGAGAATCTCCAAAAGCTATCTGTGTATGCTGACATGTACTAGCACTTAAAGTTGTCTCTTATCCTCATACACTTCATGGCTAAGGCAGACCCACATTCACATGCGTGTAAATGTATCATACACATGTTAGAAAACAAAAATAGTGAGTACTTTTAATTCCAGTACTTGAGAGGCAGAGGCAAGTGGATCTTTATGAGTTCAAAGTCAGCCCGTTTTATACTGTGGGATCCTGTCTCAGAAAAAAAAATCCCAATCCTGTATTTGGTCAGTGTGGGTTTGCGTTTATACTGTGTGAATGACTGATGGTCCACACCTACTTTTGAAGAAACAGTCTTTACTATTGGTTTCAGAAGTCCTTCAGGTTCCAGTATTCACAGATGCTCAAGGCCCTTCTACAGAATGCTATGGCATTTACATAGAACCTGCATGTCTCCCATAGACTTTATTAGTATTATCCTTTTTTTTTTTAAGACAGGGTCTATGAAACCTAGGTTGGTCTTAAACAACTTAATTTGTAACAAGAGTCTAGTCTTGAGTTCTGGATCCTCCTACCTCCATCTTCGGAATGCTAGGATTACAGGTATGTGCCACAACAACCAGCCCCTCCCCATATACTAATCATCTACAGGTGACATTTTTTAAAAATTATTATTTTTAAATTTTTTCTTCTCTCATTCCAACACCCTTCCACCCCTCCCTTCACTCCTCCTAGCCCACCCCTCCCCCCCATCCCTCCTCTCCCAAAGAAAGAACAGTCTCCTAGGGTTCCTGCTCAAACATGGCACAACAAGATGGTAAAGGGTCAGGCACAATTCCCTACTTCAAGGTTAGACTAGGTAACCCAGTAGGGGGATGAGGTACTCAAGGGCAAGCAAGAGGTTCAGGAGGACACACCCCTATTCCAGTTTCTGTGAGTTCTGCAAGAGCACCAAGCCAGGCATCTTCAAGATTATTTGGGGGACCCAGCAGGTTCCATGTATACCACTTCAGGCTCTGTGAGCCCCTTTGAGTGCTTGTCTGTTGACTCCATGGAGTTTGTTCTTCTGGTGTCCTTGACCCCTCTGGTCCCAGAAATCCCTCCTCCACTTCTTCCTCAAGTTGTGCGTTTCATTTGGATGTGGGCCTCTGCATCTGCTCCCTTCAACTACCGTAGGCAACTTCTCTGTTGAAGATAGGGCTAGGCACTAATCTATGAGGAGAGCAGGATAGCATTAGAAATCATCTCCTGGCTGTCCAGTCTCTAGTTCCTGGCCTATCCTGGAGTATCCATCATGGTTTCCCTCCTTTAGCACGGTGTTCTGTCCTCCATTGTCCCAGTGGATCCTGCAGGGAGGATAGGCCACAGGTGGAAGTTTTTGTTGCTGGAATGGTATCCCAGTCCCACCACTGGAAGCCTTACCTAGTTACAGGAGAGACTCCCTATCCCTCATTGCTAGAGGTCATCGCTAGGGTCTCCTTCATTGATTCCAGTGAGTTCCACTGCACTAGGTCTCCCTGTTCACCCCTACATGTCCTCCAATTCTGGTTGTCTCTTCATATATTCACTCTCTCCATCCCTCTCCCTGCTTCTGGTCTCTTCTCTTCCCATTTCCCTCCTTCCCTGTCCCTCCTGAATCATCTGTTCTACTTCCCTTTTACTAGGGAGATCCCACTGGTGCCCTCCTTGTTGCATAGTCTCTCTGGGTTTCTGGACTGTAGCACCTTTCTCCTTTGCTTAACAGTTAATGTCCACATATAAGTGAGTACATATCATGTTTGTCTTTCTGGAATTGAGTTACCTCACTCAGTATGATTTTTTCTAGTTCCTTCTATTTGCCTGCAAAATTCATGTAGTCATATTTTTTTTTGTAATAGTAGAGAAGTACTCCATTGTGTAAATGTGAGGGAGATTGGGCAGACAGGTTGTGTACAGTGGAGTTCCTAGGTTGATGTTAGGAATCATCTTCAGTTGCTCTTCTGTCTTATTCACCGAGACAGAGTCTCACACCCAGAGCTTGCTGGTGTGGCTAGTTTTAGTAGCCAGTTCGTTATAGGGATCTCCTGTTCCCACCTTCCTAAGCATGAGTTATATAGGTGGCCACTATGCCCTTTTCATATAGGAAGCCCTATAATTACTTAGCTGTCTCCAGCCCTACATGATTTATTCTAAGTTACTGTCAGTGCTGTGGAAATAACTGTTATACTGTGTTGTTTAGAGACTTTGATTCCAGCACTCAAGAGGCAGAGGCAGGTGGATCTCTGAGTTCCAGGCCAGCCAGGGATGCATAGTGTAAGAATAAACGACAAAAAGGGAAAATTGTATGTACTCATGTTCCGTACAAACTTGTTTTTGTGTTCAGTGCTGGGGATGGAACCCAGGCATGAATGCTAGATAAGCACCCCACCTCTGGGCTATGCCTCCAGCCTCAGATTGTTTTCCAAATATTTTCCATCTGTGTTTGGTTGAGTTTATAGTTACAGAACCTACAGGTGCTAAAAGCTAAGTATATTCTGAAATGGAATCTTTAGTTTCTCTCTGTTCAAAACCCTGTATCCCGATGTGAGGAAATGGCTCAGGGAGGACATGAGTTTGGCTGTTCATCACTCGGGTAAAAAGCACGGGGCTGGGGTTGCACAGATAATCGGATCCCAAGGGCTCACTGGCCACCAGGCCAGCTGACATAGCAAGCAGCAAATTCAATGAGAGACATACATGGTTACATTTGTAACCCCGATCCTTGGAAGGCTCGAAGGAGAATTGTGAGTTATGGACCAGCCTGTATTACATGGGAAGACCCTGCCATTTGTTCCTTTGTTTTTATATATGTTATGTGTGTGCTAAAGCGTGTGGAGGTCAGAGGACAACTTTCTGGGGCCAGTTCTCTCCTTCCATCATGTGTTTTCTGGTTTAGGTGCTGGGTTTTGTGGCAAATGCCTTAACCCTCCGAGCCCAACCCTATCTTTTCTTCCTTTTTAAAGCTGTGTCTCAAATGCTAAGATTAAAGGCATGTACCAGGGCAATTCTATTCTTTGAAGAAAGAAAATATAAAATAAAAAGTACTTCATCAAATTTAAAATGATTGCAGTTTATGGGCCCTCGTTTCAGTCGTCTGTCTCTATAGATGGTTTGGGCAGTCTGACTTGTTAGTCTTTTATGTGGTCTTTTGTGAATTCTCAAGCCGGCTCTGGCTCATGTCAGGAAGGGGCTTTACCACCTATTTGCTTCCTGTGTATCTTTCTTTCAGTCAGTTTTGCCAAAAAGTATTGACTGAGACTAAATAAGGTCAGGTGCCTTGAGGGCACAAGGGACTGTCTTGAGCCAAGCTCTTCTGCCTAGCCCTCCCTCCGGCAATTAATTAAGTGTATGACTATGTCACTCCATGGGCTATGGAAAGGGACCTGAAGAAAGTAGAGTTTGACAGAGCCATCTTAGCAAGTAAGGGCAAGGGTGGCATACTTTTCTGTTCCTCCAGAACATTGATTCTAGTTTTGTTTTGTTTTTTTTGTTTTTTTTTTTTTTTTTTTTTACTTCTTTTTACGAAACTAAATCCATGGGGCTGGAGCCTAGCTTAGCTATACGTCACTTTTTTGACATGCACAGGATTCCATCCCCAGTCTGCACAGAAAAAAATAGCTAGGGAAAGCTAGAAAGACAGCTCAGCACTGATTGCTCTTTCAGAGAACCCAGGTTCAGTTCCCAGCACCTACGTGGCAATTAACAACCATCAGCTGCAGTAGACCCAACATCGTCTTGTCTTCTATGGGCACGAGGCGTCAAAGGGTACATAGACACAAGTGCAGGGAGGCACAAGGCGTCAAAGAATACACAGACACACGTGCAAGCAAAACACCCATATACATAAAATAAAAGGAAAGCAATCTTTGGAAAGGCACACAGGAAAATAAAGCTTTAAAAAAATAAAATAGCTCAATAAAGTTTTCCTGAAATACTGAGGCTGGAATTTTTAACCCTGGTGAACCACAGGCATGGGGATCACCTAGAAGGATGTAGATGAAATTGTAAAGTGGCAAGGGAGTAGATGTATCGAGGAAGACTCTGTGGCTCGGGTTACAAACCTCCATAGTATGATCTGGTGTCGGTGTGCTTCCAGTGTTGGATGCCTGTTCCACACTGGACCAAGGGCCAGGCAGCTTCCAAGAGCATGCTCCCTATGAAAATCTCAGCTTGTGCAACTTTTCCCAGCTGCTGGAGCTAGGGGTTGTGTAATTTCAAAGAGCCTAAAATAAGTTCTGGGTCTGATGCCAAACTTCCCTGTACTAGTATGACCTTGCTCCTGGTAACACTTGGCTCTCCTGCAAGAGGCTCTAAGCACCAGGGATCTCCTGAAATTAATGGAAAGGGTCTCCAGGTACTTTTTCTTTCATCTCTTTTGACTATACTCCAGGACTGAGCCCCTTTAGTGATGAAGTACAGATTAAGGTTTTGGAGGTGTGCCCTGTCACAGATTATTTGCTGGCAGAGCCTCTGTCCCACAAATGTGCACAAGTAGGCATGAGTTGGTGCCAGATGTGGACAACTCTGGGACAAGTTGGTTCTCCTAGCAGCTTCGCCTTTCCCCTCTTGACACCTGGCTCTCCTGCTCCATTGGAATCTGCCACTCTGCCCCAGTTGTCGAGGGATCTGCTCTACTTAGTGGCACCAATCCTTCTGTGAAAGAGGATGCTGCTTCCTATCCAGAGCCTGGGGTCCCAGAGTGGCCCAGCTCCCTGCTGTTCCATCCACAAGCCAGTGTCACAAGACTCTTGAGTCAGCCTCTGCTATACAGTTCCTCTTGGCTACTGAGAGGCCTAAGTTTCCCTGGAGGGCTAGAGTCAAGGTCACCTGGCCCAGTTAGGCCCACAGGAAAAATGTCTCCACTAAAGAAGACCTTCTTACTTGCTCTAATTCAGGACTGTGGTGCCTGAGCCTACTGCCCAGCAAATACACCAGTTCATTGAACCTTCTAGTATATTCATAATTTGCCTAAACTAACAAGACCCTTGCTTTACTCTCCAGCTATTTCAGTCCTCAACTTTCCCACCCTCCATGTGCTTACAGATCTGGAGTGGAAGATCATCTATGTGGGCTCAGCTGAGAGTGAGGAGTTTGATCAGATCCTAGACTCAGTGCTGGTGGGTCCTGTCCCTGCTGGAAGACATATGTTCGTCTTTCAGGTAAGAAGTTGACTCTTAGCCCTTGATTTCTAGAAATGTTTCAGGCTAGAGATGAAGCCTTCCTTCCTTTTTTACCTGAAAGCACACTAGTTTTAGCAGTCAGGTTTAAGTTCAAATCCTAATTTGAGCTGGGACTGGTGGCACAGTTCTGTAATCCCAGCTACTCAGCACAGTGAGGCAGGAGCACCCTAACTTCAAGGCCTGCCTGAGCCACATACCCTGATTGACTGCCAGGAGCTGTCTGACCGAAGTTATCCTTCAAAGACCGCCACCCTGGACACACTCAATCTCATCAGATGTCATTCAGATGACATCTTCACCCCACCTTTGGGTCACAGCTCTTAGTGACCTTGGGCCACTAATTTGTGATCCGTTTACAGGAGTTGTGTTGTACAAAACCCATGAACACAGTTCATGAATATTGAACTGCACCCTATAAGGAAGAATAAGGATTAAGGGGTTTTGTTGTTTTTACTTAGTCATCAGTCAGAGCTGGGCACAGTAGTGTATACCGTTAACCTCAGCACACATAGTTTGGAACCAACCTGGTCAATGCAGCAAGACCCTATCTCAAATACCTTACTAGTTAATATCGACTCAGCCAGCAGCACGACCCATATCTTAACAAAGCTTATCCAACACAGATTTTCTCCTGAAGTTGCTTTTACACAGACAGCACCTCAGCACTGCAGTTGGGGATCTTCTTTACTTTCTTACTTACTGTATATGTGAATCTTTACTCGCTGATTACATTTAAGACATCTCAATAAATCATTTGGCATCAGTGAGGTAACATTTGCATGTATAATGAAGAATCAAGTAAGTACTCAATTTCTATTAAAGGTGGTAGGTTAGTGATGCTTGTTTGTAATCGCAGGATATGGAAGGCCAGGATAGAAAGATTGCTTCGGGTTCAAGGCCAGCCTAGGCTACACAGCCAAATGCTGCTAAAATACGATTAGGCAGGTTATGGTATGCCTTTACTCCAAACATTCAGGAGGCAGAGGCAGGCAGATTTCTATGAGTTCAAAGCCAGCCAAGGTTACATAGTGAGACCCTGTCTTAAACAAACAAATACAAGGGAGTGTACTAAAGGTGGTGATGAATATAAAACTTAGTGTTTGTATTCTGCTCCAGACTGTTGGCAATATAACAAAGAAAGGTCCCAGAGGGTTCCATTCATGGTTGCTTAGCTCCATGTTTCTATGCCAGGAGATACAAAATATTGTGGTAGCTGGTGTATATAGCAGAACAGTTCACAGCCTGGCAGGTGGCAACCATGCTCACCATTAAGAAACTCCTGAATTTCAGCACTAGGTAGACATTCAAAAAGATCCTTGTGCTCCATATTGAAAGCTGAAGCAAGAAGGCCAAGAAGCCCCTAGTTTGGCCCCATGCTGGAACCTGAGCGCAGGGTTTTTCCTTGCTCTGTACATGTCTGTAAGTAATTTTGAAAGTATCACACTTGTTGGTTTTGAAGTTTCTAGATGTATTGAATTGTCAGATTTGTAAGCTCAGAATCCGTGCATATGAAGATGAGCTGTGACTTCCAAGTGGTACTATGTCCAGTGTCACCATGCTGATCAGCAGGTGCTTAGGAAGCCATTATCCATTACACACACACACACTGGTTTTCCCTGTTCCAAGCTACTGCCCCCTCACACACCTCTACCTGTCAAGCACACAAAGCCCCATGTTTGCAGCCAAGGTTTACTTCCAGTACATGCAGCCTGGCCATTGCACAGGGCCCCACTGGCAATGCTCTGCTCACTGTCATGGTCTTAGTGAAGGGCATGTGTTTTCATCTGTTTCATATTGCACCCACATAGCCACACACCCAATTTGTGATTCTGCTCCTGTTGCTGGGTTAGGCTGCCACCCCTTTCCTAGATGACTTGTGCCTGGCCTCTCTGCTGCTATAGCCCTCTGACATCCAGATCTCTCTACATGCCACCAGTCTTTTCAGACCTTACTTTCTGCTAAACACTGCTCTTTCCTAAACCCTAAATGACCCAGCAGGCTTGGGGTTACCAGGTATCCCCCAGACCACCTTCATCTCATATCATTCCCTTTGCACACCACCCTCCACCTAATTCTCTAATCTGTCTCCTAATCAAATTTAGCAGTTTTGAATTTGTTGTTCTTGTTGTTACTGGGACTAAGGATGGAAGGCAGGGCTCTATGCATGCTGGGTAAGCATGCTGCCGAATCAAATTCATGATCTCTACTTTAGTCACCTGTATGATCAGTTTGCCTAGTCCCAGTTCTTTGGTAGTCTTTGTGTTAGTGACGTTTGTTCACAATTGGGAGTGCTAAAGCCCAGGATATATCTCCACAGGCTGATGCTCCAAACCCATCCCTCATTCCTGAAACGGACGCCGTGGGTGTGACTGTGGTTCTCATCACCTGCACCTACCATGGACAAGAGTTTATCCGTGTGGGCTACTATGTCAACAATGAGTATCCAAACCCAGAGCTTCGGGAGAACCCACCCCCAAAGCCAGACTTCTCTCAGGTGGGGCCTGTCTCTGCACTTTTTGCTTCAGACAGGCCATTTCATTTAAAGTTGAGGGGGATGGGAGACAAAGTCAGTGAAGGTTAACAGGTTGTTGGCTTCTGTTCCCCTGCACTGCTAGAGCTTGGATAGAGCAAGTCTTCTTGAAGCAGGCTTGACAATCAAGACTAGAACTAGGCACAGTGGAATACACTGTGGTCCCAGCACTCCAGCCCTCAGAAAGCTAAGGTGGGAGTGTAAGAGGCCAGTGAGTTCAGACCAACCTAGAATATAGCAAGACCCTGTTTCCAGGTATGTGGGGGGGCACACTAGAGAGATGGCTCTGTAGTTAAGAGCACTGGCTGCTCTTGCAGAGGACCTGGTTTAATCAAATGGGCTGGAGAGATGGCTCAGTGGTTAAGAAACTTGCTGCTCTTCCAGAGAACCAGGTTCAATTCCCAGCATCCACATATAATAGGCTGTAACTCCAGTTCTAGGGGATCTGTCCCTTCTTCTGGCCTCCAAAGGCATCAGGAACACACATGGTACACAGATGTACATGCAGCCATACACCATACACATAAAAACTTTTATAAAATCAAACAAGCCAGGCAAGGTAGTGCACACCTTTAATCCCGGCACTTGGGAGACAGAGGCAGGCAGATCTCTGAGTTCAAGGCCACCCTGGTCTACATGGTTCCTGGCCAGCCAGGGCTACATAGTTGAGACCCTCTCTCAAAACAAAATAACCCAAAAACAAATGAACAAAGCCAAGCAAAACCAGGACAAGGAAGGCCCTGTTCCCACCCCACAGTGTATAAGCATCTCTAGGGCTCTGTATCTAAGTGGCAGGGGTGTAAAGTCTGTCCTTGGGGTCAAAGTGGAGGTCTGAAGGAATCCTGGACCTTTAGGAATTACTGAGCACTTAGATGATAGGGGCTGACATTCTTCTTTTTGCTCTAGCTACAGCGGAACATCTTGGCTTCTAACCCCCGGGTGACCAGATTCCATATCAACTGGGACAACCCAGACAGACTGGAGGCCATAGAGAACCAGGACCCCAACCTGGACTTAGGCCTTCCCCTCAGTTGCACTCCCATCAAAAGCCTGGGCCTCCCTAGCTGCATCCCAGGCCTCCTACCGGAGAATTCCATGGACTGCATCTGACGGGGTGCCAGGCTGGGCTCAGGACCATGGCCAGCCTCTTTGTACACCTGGAGGGGACCCACAGGCCCTCAGATAGTCATGCTTGGTCATCTCTAGGATTTGGGGGCCACCAGCTGCCTCCAAAGCTGTCAGCCCCAAGGAAAAAATGGGCCCCAATCTCTTCCACCCCAGGTCTAGGAGAATCATCTCCCTTCTGACCCACTGGCCTCTAAAAAGCAGGTACTTGTGTTGCTCATTTTTTTGTGTCATTTTTTTTTCCTTCTACACTATCAGCTCCTGTGAGAAGCTCTCTGAACACCACATGCCTTTTGGCCAGAAAGCTGTCACTCCTCCCTCTCCAATTCTTGGGGTTTCAGGCAAGGAATCCTGGCTAAAAGGCAGGCTCAGCACCACCACTGTCCTTCCAGAATGTCTAGGTCATTCAGTCTAACAACCACTAGAAAACTCCCCAAAGGTGAGCTCCCCAGGCCAAGGGGAAATGGTGGATACTTTAATCACAGCCATCTTCTCATCTCCTGACTGAGTCTGGTTTTCTGAGAGGATTGCCCTGGAGAGGAGGCATGTTGGTGGTCCTGCTTCATACAGTCTGACCCTATGGTGTCATCAGTTTGCTTTGACCACATGTTCTCATGAACTACCCAGTATTCTGGGATAAGGGAGGCATTTGACCGGCTGACCTGAAAAGCTCCCACTCTGTCTACCCTAAGCCCTTGGTTCCCTTGCTGCTACATGGTTGCTATTGTGATTGCAGTGTGTACATTAAAAGGCTTTTATATTAAAAGTTTTGTTGGTTTAAAAATAAAAGCACTTCATCTAGATTGTCTGTTTCTGCTTCTTCTTTCCTCCCATTCTTAACACAGGCCTGGAATTCAGAGATCCACCTGCCTCTGCCTCTGCTCTAGACTGTTAGATTAAAAGTGCAACACCATAACTGGAAAAGGTTTGTTTTAATGTTTTTAAAACTTTTTTTTTTTCTGACTGTTCTGGAATTTGCTCTGTAGACCAGGCTGGCCTGGAACTCAAGAGATCCAGCTGCCTCTGCCCCTGGTGCTGGTTTAAAGGTGTGCCCACCACACCCAGCTTAAAACTTTTTTTAAAAAAATTTTAATTGTATTTTACATGTTTGAGTATTTTGCCCGTATGGCTGTTCTGTGTACCACTTGAGTGCCTGGTGTCTGCAGGAGACAGAAGAGAACTTTGAATTCTCTGCAACTAGAGCTACAAGTAGTTGTGAATCCCCATGTGGGAGCTGGGAATTGAAGAGGCACTCTGAAGAGCAGCCAGTCTCTTAAGTCATCTCTCAAGTCTCTGGAATTTTTTTATATACGTTGTTTTTTAATATATGTATGTATATTGTATGTATGTATATTCTCCCCTTGTTTGCGTCCTTACTGCAGTCGCAACCAACTGAACAGTTTGTACCACAGAGTCAAAGACAATTTTTCTTCGCCCAAGGTTTCTTTGTCCAAGCTCAAGTATACCAGCTGTTTGATAGATGATGCCCAGTGATTTTTCTCACTTTGACCTTGACCCATAGACATAGAGCAACATTGTGACCCAAGGACACACATAGCCACAATTTAGATAATTTCACTGAGCTGTGGTGTAACTCCCCAAATCAGAGATGGAGCATTTTGCTGTTGAGCCAGCTGGCAATACTCTGGCAGGGTACTTTCCCACTGGGGGACTGCAGCTGACCTAGTAGCAGGAGTGCATATAGTTGCTGGCTTAGGAGCTGCATGTGAACTGCTGAGCACAGCAGCGAGTCTATGGGTAGATGTAGCTCAGAGCCAACTGGCCTTCGGGAGTCAGGAAGATTAAGCTCATTGTCCCCTTGGCACCTTCCATCCTGGCCACCCTCTACTGCAGAGGTCCTCTGGTGGGGGTAAGGGTAATTTTGTTTCCCAGAGTACATTTAGCAGTGTCTGAAGATGGTTTATGTTGCCTCAGGCAGCAAGAAGATGGAGGTGTACCAGCATCCACTGTGTGGGGGTGGAGGTTCTGAACAACCTAGCATGCAGGAGACCCCTCTAGCAGAGTGCTCAGGTCCCTGACGTCAGTGGCACAGTGGGAAACTGACTGCGTTCTGACAGTACAGACTTGAAAGAGCACCCTGGGCGAGGGTCTAGGTCAGTGGTACAATGCTTGCATAGCCGGTAGTATGCATCGTGTTCAATACCCAGCACTGCATAAAAATTAAATTTGAAGACTGGCATCCAGAAGTCAGGAGAACGGCTCCCCGCCTGGCCCCAGAAGGCAGATTAGGCTAGCAATGTCCAAGCAAATGGAGATTAGTCAAGAGCAAAGAACCAGTCTGACCGTGCCTCCTCAAAAAAAAAAAAAAAAACCCAACGTGCTAGGAATGAGAAGTCATGTACATGACCAGTATCCGTTTTTAGTACTTCGCAAGGGTCTAGGGTTGAGCCACAGCAAAGGGTGGACAGAGAGCCCCCTCCCAGCCCGCCCTCACTTCTGGGTCTAGCATCCTCTTGCAGCTCCGGTGTGGCAAAGGCAAGTTCAGGCGGACCCCGAGCTGGCTGGGTCAAGGCTGCCCAGCGTCAGGCCTTATGAATGACGCCGATCAGAGCCCGGCGACCTCTGACCCGCGGCGCCAGCCGGCCCCTCCTCCGCTGGCAGGTGGACAGCTGCTGCGCCGGCCCGCCGTGGCGTCAACCTCCGCTGGCCCGCGGCCGCTGCCGCACTGGGCAGGGGCGGGAGACTGCAGCGCACACGGTGCCGCACGGGCGTCCGCCGGGGCCGCCTCCTGCACCTCGCAGCGTCTGCCGCCCGGCTAGACTCCAGCCGCCGCGGCCGGCCCCGCCCGCCGCCCGGGCCGCAGCCTGCGCCGCCGCCCCGCCCTCTCACCTCGGGACTGACACAGGCCGGGGCCGCGCGTCTGCCCCAATCGGCGGCCTCGCAGAGCGAGCCCCAAATCCTGTCGGGCTTCTCGGCCAATCACGGCCGTCCGCCCGCCCGACTGCGGCCTCAGGAGCCCATGAATGGCTGAGCGTCTGCAACTCGCGTCACGCGTCCGGGAACCTATGGTAGCGCGGGAGGGTTTCAGCGGGCCAATGAACAGCGGTGTCGGGCTGTCAGTCAGGGGGGCCTGGGCCAATGGGCGGCAGGCTGCGGGGGCGTCACGGACAGAGGACTTGGGCTGAGGCTCCCCCGCGGGCGGGCGCAGAGAGACGCGGGAAGCAGGGGCTGGGCGGGGGTCGTGGCGCCGCAGCCAGCGCAGCCAGCCCCAGGGGCCGCCGCCTCCGCTGCCCAGCGCGCTCCGGGGCCGCCGGCCGCCTTAGCACCCGCCGCGCCGCAGCTCCGGGACCGGCCCCGGCCGCGACGCCGCCGCGATGGGCAACGCCGCCGCCGCCAAGAAGGGCAGCGAGCAGGAGAGCGGTGAGTGCCCGGCCGTCACCCTGATCTCTGCTGCGTGCGGCCTGCCCGCGCTCTGCCCATCACTGCATGGCCCCTCCCCCACATGCCCCCCCATCCTGCCCGTCTGCACCCCTGCCTGCTGCCTGTCCACACTGGGGTCTGAGGACTGCAGTGGTAGCTTGCCTCGGGTAGAGCCCCCGTGCCCATGGTCGACCATCCCCCACTGCAAAGGCCGTGCCCCCCCACCCAGCTGTCACTGCCAACCATTGCATGTATGACCGCCGGGGCCCCAGATGGGGCCCTGTCACCACCCACCCCCTCCTCTCCTGGTCCCTTTCCCCAGATTCTAATCCCCCCAACACTTAGTCACTCACCTTTCCCACACGGCGCCCCAATGCCTGACCCTGATCCAGGCTTCTGCTGGTCTCGGGAGTGCTGTGGGGTCCACCCCGCAGGGACCTTGGCCACTTGGTGACCACACCCCTCCCCCTCCAGCCCCCGCCATCTTTCTCCTACCCATGCCCTATTCACCTAATCGCAGCCGCCACCTCCAAGCCCCCCTGCGCCCCTGAGCATTTCCCAGGGCCACCTCCTGCATTGTTTTTCCCTTCTGTGTCACTTGGCATGGGGGACAAGATCTTTCTGGGTCCCGCTGTCCCTCTCATCCTGTCACTCTGCCTCCTCGGTGCAAGCGTCTGGCCCTGGCTGGGGTGGCAGACTGTTTATGAACCTAGAGAGCTGCTTCTGCGCTTCTAGATCCAAGTTGGAGCTGGTCTCGCTCAGAGCCATTGCGTCTGTTCTCTTTCTTGGGTTGCGGATAGGAGAGGGCGGCAGAGCACCCTCGCATCTCCTGGCCTGCCCCGAGCTCTGGGTTCCTTGGAAGGCCCCTCAATAAATGGTCATTTCACAACTGCAGTTCTGTCATTCACCAGTCCCTGGGGCTGCTTCACTCCTCCTGGTTCAAGGCTGAGGATGAAATGTGTTAGCCAGGGCTCATTTGACTTGAATTGGTCAATTCAAATAGTCAGAAAGAAGAATTGCAAGTGTAGGGGTAACGCCATCCAGCAATAGGTGACAACTAATGATTTGCTTTGCTGAGGACAGGAGGATTCTGTGCATACCCAGGACTCACCCAGAGGGAGATGTGTTCTACCACTGACCCTTAAGTATGCTGCATTTTTCCAGCCAGGGAAAGAAACTGATTCTGTATTTGAAATACCTTCAGAAAGGGCCTTGTGCCCTGTCCCAAGGCTCCCATCTTTTAGAGTGGTGTAACTCCGAGCTAAAGCAGGACTGCAGCTGAGAACCCCTTCTAGTTACCCAGAAATAGTCAGGTCTCCTGAAAAGGGAGGCTGTGACCAGCTCTGCCCTTCTTGGTTTCTGAGTCTCCAGAATGCCACCAAAGCCCAAGAACTTTCTGCCCCTCCCCCTCCTTCAAACAGCAGAGCTCAGCCCAGCAGAGCAGCCTTAAGAGGTTTGGCATGTCACCGATGGGCGGGGGACAGAGAGGCAAGTGCTTGTAGTTGAAAGCTTGATGACAGAGGAGCAGGTGGGTAGTGCCCAAAAAGGTCTTGAGCTTGAGCTTGGAGGGGCCCAGGCAGAAGGGGAGGGTCCAGGCTCTTTGGCAGGTGAGGCCCACCAGGAGGTGGATGGTACAGGCAGTGGGCTGTATATTGAGTACTTTGGGAAGTTGAGCTAGAAAAGCTTCAAGTATATCAAACACATACAGCAGGAACTAAGAGCCACAGAGAGGCAAAGATCCCAAGAAAAAGATCAGAGTCTCAGAGTTGGCCAGCTTCTCAGGAGTGTACCATTGAGATGAAATCCAGCTACGGCTTATCAGGCATCCAGGAGGGCTAAGTTAAATGGTCTCCATACTTTGATGATTTTTGTCCAAATGAGCCATCTGAGTTTGACACAGATGACATCATACAAGCAGAATTCACATCCAGGTCTCCTGAACCCCAGAATGTCTCAACTCAGACATTCTTTTGTTTTTTTGTTTTTGTTTTTTGTTTTTGAGACAGAGTCTTACTCTATAGCTCCAGCTGGCCTGGAATTCCATATGTAGACCAGGCTGGCCTCACACAGAGATCTGCCTGTCTCTGCTTCCCAAGTGCTGGGTTTAAAGGTGTGCACCATCATGTCCAGCCTTCAACTCAGGCATTCTTAAGCTGCCTCTGCAGGAGTTAGATCCCAGTCATATGTTCTTAATTTAAAATGATAAAAAAACAAACCCTGTATAATAGTGTATATTGATACTACCAGCAGCTCAAGAGGCTGAAGCAGGAGCATTGCTTGAGACCAAGAGCTTGAGCTAGCTTTGGGTAATAGCAAGACCTTGTATCAAAATATAAATAAAACCTGTGTCCATAAAGGTGGCTCAACAGGTAAAGATGTTTGCTGCCAAGTCTATGAATCCGAAATGTCTCCCTGGGACCTACAGGGTAGAAGGAGAGAACTGACTGCTACAGGTTGTTCTCTGACCTCCACAGGCACAATCATGCCTATAATAACAAGAGAGGCACTGTGAGGCAGAAGAACCTGAGTTTGAGGCTAGCCTGGCTACAGAGGAGACACAGCCTTAAAAAAAAAACAAAAAACTCATTTTTGTTCATAGGTCCTAAGCTATTGCAGTCTGAGATTGCTAGGCCTGTTATAGTCTCTGATACACATTAAAATACAACATAAGTAAACCGGAATGGTGGTCGAGACTTGTCATCTCAGCTACTTGGGAGGCTAAAGCAAGAGAATCTTAAATTCTAAGGTAGTCTAGGCAATGTAATGAGAAGCTATCTGAAAATAAAAATAAAAAGTAAGTAAGAGCTCAGTGGTACAGTACGTGCATAGCATGTGCAAGGCCCTAGGGCCAACCCTCAGTATATACATATGATGTATACATATATGTATATATGTATATGTATAGAGATAGATAGATACATACATACATACATCTCCAAAATAAGTATGCATCCTGCCCCTGAGACCCAGTCAGACTTTGGAGACATCCCTCTACCTTTGAGAGAAACAGGGTGAGAAAGGGAGCCCCCTCTGCCTTCGAAGCTGCTTCTTAAGGGGAAGTAAAGCAGGAGTGGGGCAGTAGCTGCACCAGCCTGCAGGGGGCACCTGCATTTCATCTGCCACATGCCTGCCCCACTGGGGTCAGGAAGATACCTAAGCCTTCCTAGGCACCAAACAGACATCTTGCAGCTCCCCTGCGCTGCCATCTCAATGCCCAGGTTGGGCAGGGTTTGATGGTTCCTTGACCAAGAGAGCAAGGATCTAGAAGCAAGGAATAAGATACGGGGAACCTGTGCCTTAAAATGGCATAGATGTTGTCAGGGGCCAGGGTGAGAAGCCTAGAAGACAGAGGGGAGAAGGTCAAACCTCGGGAGGCTCCAGCACATACAGCCAAGTAGGGTTCAGGGCTCAGCTGGTATACACCCCAGGGGGTTGACCCACAGGGGAAGTAGCAGGAGTGGAAAGAGGGAGCCCCAAAGAAGTCCCCAAGACAAGCTAACCAGTCACTGAAGGAAGGATGTCCTCAGGATATCTCTGGATGAAAAGGATTGTTGCCCGCTAACATCCTATAGAGGCTCAAAAGGGTCAAACCCTTGCTATCATTGGCAGTTGTATGGGTGCCCAAGAGGGTCCTCCCAGACAGCTTTGCCTTTGCCTAGTCAGGCCAACAGAAGTTTGAAGGGTTCTATCTGCCCCTCCCCTGCACCCATTAGTCTGCAGGTTGAGTTTCTCTTCCTGTTTCCACCCTACAACTCCCTGACTCCCTCTACAGGCAGGGCCCTGAGGACTGGCAGCCAAACTGATGCAGCAGATCTTATGAGGCTTCCCAGCCACCGTAGTGCTAGTGCCCTGAGAAAGACTGAGTGATGGCTTCCAGCTCCAACGATGGTGAGGCTGAGCCCTGTTGCTATAGCAACTTCCTAGGCACTGTCTGCCCCTAAGTCAGAGGGGGGGGGCTATGATAGGGGTTTAGGGGATCAGATAGAGAGAAGGAGTCTGTGGATCCTTGGGTATCCCTAGAAACCCCTCCCTTCCTAACATCCTGGGCTAGGGGGCCTAGGAAAGAAGAGCAGAGGGATGAATGGTCCATTTCAGACCAAAGCAGACGGTCTACCCAGAGTGGGGCTCCAGCTCAGACAGGGGCATGGAGTATTACCACCTGGTTTTGGGATTCAGCCCAGAATGAAGATTGGTCCACCTTAGACCTGGGTATAGTCCAGCTTAGT
Organism: Cricetomys ansorgei; assembly: GCA_026225945.1. Classification (NCBI taxonomy): domain Eukaryota; kingdom Metazoa; phylum Chordata; class Mammalia; order Rodentia; family Nesomyidae; genus Cricetomys; species Cricetomys ansorgei. The sequence continues at coordinate 15,556,773 of JAMJFZ010003163.1, forward strand.
ACCCTGAACCCTGCCCGGGACAGATGGGACCGAGTGTTGGGGCGTCTTCCTCGAACCGGGGTTGTGGTACAGTGTACTCTTGCCTGCTACTGTGCCCCCCATATCTGAATCCACAGTGATTTCTGTGTCTTGCTGTGGCACTGGCTTTCCTAGAGGTGTCTGGAGTTTTCTCAGCACATCAGATCCAGAGAGTGGAGGCCAATGGCACCCTTCCCTTCCAGATTAGAGAAGTGGCCAGGGCTGCAGGCTCCTCAGGATAGCAGCTGCAGGGCTACCCTCCCTGTCCACTTCCTGTTCCCAGCGGGGGTCCATGGGTGCCAGGCAGCCCCAGGAGTGCTGCTGTAGAGCTTTCAGCTTTTAGGAGCCTGGAAAGAAGGAAGATGATGATTAAGTCTACCTTCCCCTCCCCCACCCAAGTTTAGCCATTCATTTCCGGTTTGGACTTTCATGGCTGAGAACAGAGCCAAACACAGGGCAAGGTTTGACAGAGGCCAAGGACATCCTGGGATACGTTCCCTTCTCCGCCCCTGCAGAGGAACAAGACAGAGAACCAGATGTGCCCATTTCTGTCAGGGGTAGCAGGGTTTGGGGGCTCCGTGTTGAGAGGAAACTCAGAGGAGAAGATAAGGTGGCTTTTGTCACTGTTCCCTGCCCTGGCCTTCCTCTCAGGCTGTTCTTTCAACTAATTAACAAGCTCTGGGGCTGCTTTAACCTCTGGGGAGCCGGTGCCTGTTGCCTGGGCCTGGGCCTTAACTCCTTCACCTCTGCCCATGGGCAGTGCTCTGGGCTCATGGACTCCATGCACACTGCACCCCTGGGGAAGGCATCCTGGGAGCCATGGGCATCCCTAGAAGTGCAGGCCAGCCAGAAGGACACCCTCTAGAGAATCTTCCCACCTCCCGCTGCCAAAGAGAGCCTCTGCAGACCTTGGCCAGCCTGGAGCAGGTGCCTTTAAATGCTTCCTTAGCAACCAACTCCTTCCCCAACCCCCAGACCTTACCAAGAGGCACTGGTTACTCCAGCAAAAAGAAGATTGCAGACAGAGCCCAGGGCTGCCTGGGATGGATCTGGGGTCTGGAAGTAGTGAGGGTGATGTCACCTTCCAGCTGTGGCTGCAGCTGTTCCTCTGGGCCCACCTGGCTGCCCGTTTCCTGGGTTACCTCCGCTACACTTTCTGGGGACTAAAACCTCAGGCAGCACCCTGAATCCTGGCTGGAAACTGATGGGCCCCAGATTGTCCCGTGTTACCTAACCCCCATGCCACACTCTGCAGGGAGAGGCAGGCAGCAGGTGAGTGTGGGGTTACTGGCTCAGGTGTGTCCTTGTCTACCACTGCCTCCTTTGCTTTTCTTGTTTATGTTTGAGAGGCCTGCCTTGTACTTGAGTTTCTCCTGTCTAAGCCTCCCAATTCCGGGATTATAGTCCAGCTTATTCTTTTGTGTTGTCATGCTAGGGATGGAACTTGTGCATACTGGCAAGTGCTCTACCACTAAGCTCCAGCCCCAGCCCCTTGTTCTTTCAATACAGATTCTTGCTATATATCCCAGGCTGACCTTGAACTCAAAATCCTGCCTCAGCTCCCAAAGTCTTGATATTTTAAGTCTGTGCCATTACTTTAAGCCTGCTCTTCCTGGCACTGCTCTCCTTGTGCCTTGGCGCCAAATGTATGGTGGCTCATAACCGTCCCAATACTAGGAAATCTGAGTGAGGAGGACTGCTCTGAGTTCAAGGCCATCCTGGACTACAGGATGTGAGATCCGTGTCATACCGGGATACACTGTAAGATCCTGTCTCAGAAAGTCACGAGAGGACTAGGAGGGTGGTGCATGCCTTTAATCCTAGCACTCTGCAGGCAGAGGCAGAGGCAAGCGGATCTCTATGAGTTTGAAGCCAATCTGGTCTACATAGTGAGTTCCAGGACAGCCAGAACAGCCAGAGCTACGTAGAGAGAACCTGCCTCAAAATAAATAAATAAATAAATAAATAAGTAAAAATTTTAAAAAAGAAAGAAAGAAAAGGGAGAAAGAAAAGAAATCAAGAGAGTCATAGTTCTCTAAATGAATAGAACTAACAGAATGAATATTTATATATGGGATTTAGTAGAGTAGCTTGCAGTCTGGGGTTTGGGTGGTTGTTCAGTCCCAAGACTGGATATCTCAGCAATCTCAATCTAGTGCTGAGTTCTGGAAGATTCCTGGCCAGCTGCTGGTCTTCAGTCTATACTGGAGTGCTGAAGTAGGTTCTAATACCAGCAAAGGGCTACCACAGCAACAGGACAGGTGAACTTGCCAGTGCGCGTGAGGGCAAGGCCGAAAAAAGCAGAGCTTCATCTTCCTTGTCCTTTTATTTGGGCTGTCACCAGAGGTGTGGCCCAGGTTTGTGGTGGGGCTTCCCACCTCAGATAATCTAATTAAGAAAACCCTTCACAGGTGTGCCCAGCTGCTGGGGTTTTAGTCGTAGTTAAGTTGCTACCTAAGATTAGCCATCACAGACAATAGCTGGCATTTCTGTGCCATAAACCTGAGGTGCCAGGCCTCTGTCCATCCCCCTTGGGGATTGTGACTCACTCCCCATCACCCTCCTGCAAGACCATCATTGCTCTGTCCCCATTTGCTCATGTGGAAAACTGAGACCCAGAGAGATGAGATCAGTTGTCCAAAGACACACAGCCAGTCATGATCCAGACAGAGAATCTGAACTATCGTCCTGAAGTCCTGCCCCCAGCTGCCTCTCAGGAGCCATCCACAACAGTGAACTGTCTTTGAGGCCTCATTTTCCTGAGCTATCAAGTGGGTAAAACAGATGTCCGGAGGATTGTCAAGCAGATCGAACGAAAGTGTGGGTGAAGTGGGTGCCCCAGCGGTCCCCAGGGGCAGCTTCTACATTAGGAACCGAGATGCCGGCCTCAGGGAGCTTCAGGCACCAGGGAGGGGTGTGCCTGAAGGGAGGCACCCAGCGAAGCAGTTCAGGGGGGAGAGCTCTCCCCTCAGCAAAAGCAGGCACAGAGCCAGCAGGGACCAAGGTGACAGCTGAGCCCCCCAAGGGCGCCTGCTACACTAGCCCTCCAGGCCTCCACCGGGGCCTGGCCTCAGCAGAGGAGCAGCCAGATCAGAGGCTATAAATACCTCAGCTGGCACAGCCTTGGCCAAGGAATGTCTGTCAGTGCTGCGGAGAGTGTGGTAGGCTGGCCTGTGTGCCTCTTGGTCCTGTGTGCCCCTGGGTCTCCATGAACCCTGTTTAGGAATTACCAGAATCTAGGACCTACGTCTATAATTAATGGGATACTCAAGCCCAAGCCCAATCAAGCAAGATTTCCCAAGTTGCTTCTAGGATCTCCCAAAAACACTGGTAAAATACCAAATTCTGGTTTGAGACAGTACACCCCACTTTCCACCAGAGTGGGAAAACTTGATGTGCCTTGAAGCAGGACTCTCGTCCTGACCTTCTTCTCTCTCCCTCAGTGAAAGAGTTCCTAGCCAAAGCCAAGGAAGATTTCCTGAAAAAATGGGAGAACCCTTCTCAGGTAAGCACCTCCTCGTGAGCAGTCCCAAAGGGCCAGTCCTCAGCTGCGAAACTGTGTGCCCTACACAGCCCCACCCCATTCGCTTCTAACATGTCCACAGTGACCCCTGCTTCTCATCACTGGGCCCCCACCCCACTGTACCCTTGCACCTGGCAGCCCCTGCTCCTCATGCAGCTGCCAGCAGCTCCTGGGCCTCAGGCCAGGGCCGGATCTGGCCCCTGCCATCCTGCTTGGAAGAATGTCCCCTGGGTCATCTCCACCCACTCCCCAGGGCCCCCTCTGCCGGTGACACAGGGGACTCCCCAGCCCAGAAGTCTGTGGAGAGGTGGCCCTGACCCCTCCCATCTGTGCCCATAGAATACAGCGCAGTTGGATCAGTTTGATAGAATCAAGACCCTTGGCACCGGCTCCTTTGGGCGTGTGATGCTCGTGAAGCACAAGGAATCCGGGAACCACTATGCCATGAAGATCTTGGACAAACAGAAGGTAAGATGGCCAGCTACCAGACTTCCCCATCTCTGCCCACCCAGACCCACGCCGAGTCCACCACCACCCACACTGCTTCCCTGCCTGTTCATTCACCACTCCCCAGATATTAGCTCCAAGAGCTCCCCAATCAGCTGCACTTAGCAATGCAGCCCTCCCCTGCACCACAGAAAGGTCCGATGGCAACTTGGGCTTGCCACATGCAAAATACCGTGCTAGCCCGTGAGTGTGGCAGCACGTGTGTGCCTCTTGGTGTTGTCAGTAAACCACTGGTGCTTTAATGTCTGCTGTTGGGACGCAGCTCAGAGGCAAAGCGCTTGGCCAGCATTCTCAAGGCCCTACGTTGCATCCTCACCTCTGCAAAAGGTGACGTATACAGGACAAAATGTTCAATTCTGTGCGAGCTCAGTGTTGCACACACAGGCCACAGCTCTGCAAACTTTGCCATCTGTGCTCAGTAGTGTTTTGGAACCTGTCCCCATGGGTACTCAGCCACATGCGTATTCCCTGATCCGCCACAGTCTATCGGACCCATCTGATAGATGGGAAAGGCTTATGGCACCCCACAAGACAACCCCCACACGATCAGCCCCATGATCAAATACACAGCTGTACAGGAGAGGCGAGGGTCTTCTGAGGAAAGTAACGTTTACAGAGAGAGAGAGAGAGAGAGACCCGCCTGCCTCTGCCTCCTGAGTGATGGTATTAAAGGTGTGTGCCACTACGGCCCAGCTTACACAGAAATTCTTTTTTAAAAAAAATTTTAAACTGCTTTTAGTGTGTGTGTGGGGAGGGGCTTACTGGCCAGGTTTAGTAAAAGACCCTGTCTCAAAAAACCAAAAAAAAGAGGTAGAGATGTTTGTGGAGATGGCTCAGTGAGTTAAAGGTACTTGCCACCAAGCACAGCGACCTGAGTTCAATCCCCAGAACCCGTGTGGTGGAAGGAGAGAACCATTCCTGCAAGTTGTCCTCTGTCCTGTACAATGTATCACAGCACAGGTACCCCCTCCTTCCCACCCACCCCCAATAAGTGAATTTAAAGAAAAAGTGTAATGAGTCGGAGGGCTGAAGAGATGGTGTAGTGGACACGTTTCCTCTCAGGCAGGCACGAGGATCTGAGTTCAGGCTCCAGTCCACACAGCTCGGTATAGCACGTCCTCGGCGTCAGCACGCCTCCTGTGAGATACGGCAGGGACAGGAGAGCCAGCCCGTCGTATGCAGCAGCAGACGAGATCCTATCCTCAAACAAGATGGAAGGCACAGGCCTACACCAGGTGTCGGCCTGTGATCTCCACATATATGCCATGGTTCACACACCTGTACTCACACACAAAAGACTTCCTTAAAAAATCGGCCCAATGTCACCTTTCTGTCCTCTACATGTGTGTGAACACAGGAATCCATACACAGACACACACAGTTTTGTTAAGAAGCTGTATGTGGTAGAACATCCCAGCACTCAGGAGGAGAAGTAGAGGCAGGGTGAGGCATTCAAGGTCATCCTCACAGCAAGTTCATTGTCATCCTAGGCTAGATGAGACTTAGTCTCAAAATAACAAAATACTTTGTTTGGAAATGGGGTCTCACTCTATAGCCCAGACTGGTTTTAAACTTGAGATCCTCCTGCTTCTGCTTCCAGAGCTCTGGGGGGACAGGTATGTGCCACCACATGCAGCTTTTCATGAAGACTGTGTAGCACAAGTGCGTGTCATTGTGTCCGTGTGTACACGTGCAGGCCAGAGGCGTAAGGTCTTCACATCATCCTCGTCATCATTACCATTACGTTCTTTTGAGACAGTTTCTCTGTGTAGCCCTGGCTGTCCCGGAACTCACTCCATAGACCAGCCTGGCGTCAAACTCGTCTGCCTCCCTCTACCTCCTATAAAGGCATGTGCTACCATGCCTGGCTCTCCACTTTATCTCACCGAGTGTGGAATGAGGCTGGTTGGCTAACAAGCACCAGGACCACCTGTCTCCACCCTACCAGGCTGAGTTACAGATGCCCACCACCACACCCGGCTTTTACATGGGAGCTGGGGATCCGAACTCAGGTCCCCGTGTTTATACAAGTAGGTATGTTACCAACTGAGCCGGCTCCTCAACCCCTCCATAAATATTTTTCTTAAAACTACATGTGTGTGTGTCTGTCTGTGTGTGCCCGTGGGTATGTTTGTAGGTACCCAAGGCAGCTAGAGGCATTGGGTTCCCTGGGAGCTAGAGTAACAGGCATTGTGAGCCACCCAACACGGGTGCTGGGAATCAAACTCCAGTCTTCTGCAAGATGAGTACACACTCTTCTTTCTTTCTTTCTTTCTTTTTTTCAAGACAGGGTTTCTCTGCTGTAACTCTGGCTGTCCTGGAACTGTTCTGTAGACCAGGTTGGCCTTGAACTCACAGAGATCCACCTGCCTCTGCCTTCCCAAGCGCTGGGATTAAAGGTGTGTGCCACCACTGCCTGGTGATATCACACTCTTTTTGACTACTAAGCCATCAGTGCAGACCCATGAAGATCTCAGACCCCTATTTGATGCACTGCTGTAGAGCAGCAGACACAACATGAGTCACAGAATTTCTTTTTCCAAATTTTGTTCTTGTTTGTGTGTGGGACCGGAAATTAAATCTGGGCCTTATATACTCTAGGCACTTGCTCTACCACTGAGCTGCCAGGAGGGGTTTCTACATTTTCTAGTCATCCTATCAAAGGAGTACAAAGAAACGGGTGAAGTTTCTTTTTTCAGTTGCTGGGGCTAGAACCCAAGACTTCACAAATGTTAAGCAAGTGCCCCACCACCGGGCTGTATACCCAGCCCTGGAATTTATTTTAGCCATGTTTTACAACTAATGCACTGAATCTATAGTAGTCATTTCTCTGTTACCAGCTTTTGTAAAGTTTGGCTGGTTTTGAGACAGTCTCATCTACTAAAGCCTGACTTCAAACTCTGTAGCCAAGGATAGCCTTGAACTTCTGCTAATCCTCCTGCCTCCAACATAAATATAAATAAATACGAAGTTTTTATGGGGCTGGGAGCGTTGTTTAATCTCAGAGAGCTGGTCTAGGGCCTGTGTTCCATGCCCAGCACCGCACAAGATAATAACGCTTGCCCGGAAAAAGGGAAGCTGATTTCTAAGCCCCGTGCCTTTTGGGGCCTCACTGTTGTCAGCTGAGTCTCCTACTCTTGGAGGCAGCCTTCTCTGGTCCCCCATACTCTCCAGATTTTGCTAAATGCCTGATCCGGGCATCTGTAGGCCCAGGCTCCCTCCCCCAAGCTCTGATTCCTCCTACGCTTATGTCCTCTGCTCCGGCCTGTGCGCCATGCCACGGGTATCTGGACCATTCTGGCTGAAGGAACAGAGTGGTCCCTGCCCCCATGTTCCTAGTTCTGACCCGGTCTAGGGAATGAGGCCCCTCTCACGCGCCTCTTCTCTGCCTCAGGTGGTGAAGCTGAAGCAGATTGAGCACACTCTGAATGAGAAGCGCATCCTGCAGGCTGTCAACTTCCCGTTCCTGGTCAAACTTGAATTCTCCTTCAAGGTAAGGGCCACAGCGAGGGCTTCAGGACAGTGGATCCTAGCCCACTGGTGGGCACAGCCTCCTGATCCTCAGGGCCGGGGCCATTGACAACCAGTGGCCACCCACTTACTTTCAAGAAAGAAGATTCTTGGAGGAAGAATGCCAGAAACAGGGGTGGATTGGGGCTATGGGCATCTCTAGCTCTTCAGTTAGCCAACTGCCAGTTTAGTGGCTTTGGACACATCACTCAGCCTGAAAGATCTCCCTCAGAGTCATCACCCTAACTCATCCCAAGAACATAAACTGCCACTAGACAACCAGGGAGCTGCTCCCTATGTGCCTTCCATGTGCATCGCCCTGCAGGAGAGGCACTAGCCACACTGAGCCTTGCTCTTCACATCTGTGAAATGGGACTCAGCACAGCCCTCACCTCGTGAGGTCATAAGTGTGAAGAGTTCTTGCAGGTTTGTAAGAACCTGTGAGAATGCCACTCAAACCAGGCAGTCATCAGAGTCTGTGCCCAGAGGGTCCCCGTGGAGAAGCTGTATAGCAACTCATAGTTTTTATTTGTTCTTTGAGATAGGTTCTTACTGTATAGTCCAGGCTGGCCTAGAATTCATGATCCTCCTGCCTCAGCTTCCTGAGTGTTGAGATCACAGGTTTGTATAGTCATGCCCTATCAATTTTTTTTTCTCTTGTGGTGCTGGGGACAGAACCAGGGCTTTGCCTGTGATAGACAAGTATTCCATAATTGAGCCACATCCCTTGTCCTGTAATAATCTTTGATTCTTTCGTATGCGAGCCGGTAACAGCTGAGCTGCCTCTCCAGCAACCTGTAATACTTTGTTTTGTCTTTAGCAAAGCAAAGTTTTCTCCTTGTTATGTAATCCAGGCTGGTCTCAGAAGTCCTCGCCCCCCTCATAGCTGAGACTCCTACTGTGTGCCGTCATGCCCCCCACATTTTTGTTTTGGGCACTGCAGATTCTGTCGTCTGTCTTGCCTGTTTGGCAAAGGACGAAACTGAAGCTCCAGACAGTAGCTACCGCAGAACTGCAGTGGGGGCACTGGCCAGGCCCTCACTTTCTCCCCTCGTGAGATAGAATAGCAGCCACCTCTTCCCTGCTCCCAGAGAAAATGCAGCTCTCGGTGCTTGAAACACGGACCACTGGGAAGATAGCTACCGCTGAGGTTTCAGTGCCTGCCCCTCCAGTCCCCAGTGCCTGGGGATGGGACTCTGACTCACTTTGCCTCCCACAGGACAACTCAAACTTGTACATGGTCATGGAGTATGTGGCTGGTGGAGAGATGTTCTCCCACTTACGACGAATCGGAAGGTTCAGGTAAGCAGGCCCTAGCCTGTCTTCCCAGGGGCCACCAGACCATCCAGGGACCTGGAAGAGTCCAGGTTGCTTAGAAACGGGACATGATTTCTGAGGGTCCCGGTGGGATTTTGTTTTATTTTATTTTAGTGTGTGTGTTGTTTGTTTAGAGATGGAGTCTTGCTGTGTAGCCAAAGCTGTCTTTGGCTCAAGATCCTCCTGGTCCTGTCTTCTGAGTGCTGATATGACAGGCATGTGTCACCACATTCAGCCCCTGTAGCTTTTTGCTCCTGCTATGCTCAGCAAACTGTGATGCTTGTGGTTCAGCCAGTCAACCTGAGTGACCAGTCATGGTGACTTAGGGGTTAAAATTTGAATTGGCATGGCTGGGGTATATAGCTCAGTGGCATTATGCAAACTCTAGCACAGAAAGAAAAAAAAATATGAGATCTCACTATGTAGCCCAGGCTAGCCTTCAACTCCTAGGCTGACTTAGTTCTCTTCCCTCAGCTTTCTGGAACCACAGGAATCCATCACTGCACCTAGCAAGAATTTTTTTTTTTTTTTTTTTTTTAGTTAGTGGATAACCAGGCAGTGGTGGCGCATGCCTTTAATCCCAGCACTCAGGGCGCAGAGGCAGGCCTGTGAGTTCGAGGCCAGCCTCATCTACAGAGTGAGCTCCAGGACAGAGAAACACAACAGAGAAAATCCTGTCTTAAAAAAAAAAAAAAAACTAGTGGATAATTTTTATGTATTATAAATTCTTATACTAGTATGCCATTTAACAACTAAATGTAATATATATTCTATATACACTAAAATCCAAATATCTTGTCAAGTGTGGTGTTACACACCTCTAATCCCAGCACTCAGGATGTTGAGACAGGAGGATCAGGAGTTTGAGACCAGCCTAGGAACAAGCAACCACCTTCAAACCAGAACCAGAAAGTCGGTTTCTGAGTGCTGCTGTGCGACCTACCTGGACCAGAAAGGCCTGGTCCTTCCTTTTCTTTTCTCGTCTCTATCGGAAACTGGCCGGACTCTGAGTATGGTTTTTCTGATACTTGGTGCTTCCTTCTTCTCTGAAGCTCCCCTGCTTTCCATGTGGCTGCCTGCTGCCATATGGCTGACCTCCATGCTGGTAATTCAAACGGCGTGGCTTTCCCTTCTCCTTCACTTTCCTCTGGGCAGCTGCTGAGAGTCACAGCCTCCCCTGGGGTTTCTCTTTTAAACTCTACAAGTTGTCGTCTTTCTTCTTAAGAACTTCAGCTCTGCTTGACTTGTAAAAACAAGCAAAGGAGGCCTGTAGTCCTTGATGGTTAACCCTGTGAGTGTCTGTGGTTTGTCTGTTGTTTGTTTGTTGAGATTGGGTCTTGTTGTGTCACCCTGGCTGGCCTGGAGCTCACCTTGTAGGACCAGGCTCATCTAGAGCTCATAGGCCTCTGGAGTGCTGGGGTTCAAGGTGTACGCCATCATGCCTAGCAAGGTGGTTTTGTTTTGACATTTGCATGTACCCGGTGACTTTCTTCCAAAACTCTGATTATCAGAGAAAGTTCCCTTAAACCACATTCTTGCATAAGTTAACTCCTCAACAACCTGTTCCTTCTAAGCCTTCCAGTCCAAGTTTGTTTTATCTGAGTTTGGAATAGAATTGTACGGCTCAGTATATCAGGGGTGGGGCTTGATGGGGTTTTTGTTGTTTTTGTTTTGTTTTTGATACAGGGTCTCACTGTGTAGCCATGGCTGGCCTGGAACTCATGATCTAACCCAGGCTGGCCTCAGACATATGCCAGTCCTTCTGCCTCTGCCTCCCAGAGTGCTGTGGTGACAGGTATGTGCCACCATGTCAAGCTCCCCAGTTTTTACAGTAGCGATTGGGTCTCTCTATGTCCTTGGCATCCTAGGCTCATGCAGTCCTCCTGCCTCAGCCTCCCACATAGCTGGGACCACTGGTATATGACACGATGCCCAGCCTTGAATCTACATTTTGATTAGCTAGACACCGGGTGTCTTGCTCTGTGGGCAGAGACCCACTTGCTGGACCACTCAGGGCTGTTCACCCACACATCCCTCCTGGCTTGTCCCCACCAGTGAGCCCCATGCTCGTTTCTACGCGGCGCAGATCGTCCTGACCTTTGAGTATCTGCACTCCCTGGACCTCATCTACCGGGACCTGAAGCCCGAGAACCTTCTCATCGACCAGCAGGGCTATATTCAGGTGCCCACGGCCGGGGGAGGGCACTCCTGGGCACAGTTGAAGCCTGCAGCCCTTCCCCCTACCTACTGCCTATTCTTGTACCTACAGGTGACAGACTTCGGTTTTGCCAAGCGTGTGAAAGGCCGTACTTGGACCTTGTGTGGGACCCCTGAGTACTTGGCCCCCGAGATTATCCTGAGCAAAGTAGGCACCTCACCAGCCTGCCCCACCCCTGAGGCCTGCTCCACCTCACTAGCTCGCCCTGCCCCTGAGGAATCATCTCCCTCTTCACCTTCTTGCCTCATCGAATGGCCCCCCGTCTTGCTCTAGGGCTACAACAAGGCTGTGGACTGGTGGGCTCTCGGGGTCCTCATCTACGAGATGGCTGCTGGTTACCCGCCCTTCTTCGCTGACCAGCCTATCCAGATCTATGAGAAAATCGTCTCTGGGAAGGTGAGGCCAGGATATGGACAGCTCAGCCCTGGAAGAACCAAAACTGCCTTCCACATGTCCCCCCCAGGCTGAGTGTGCTATCACAAACCTGTCGTGATGGCTCCTAACTAGGAGCCTGAGGCAGGAGCATCTCAAGTTTGAGGCCAACCTGGGTCACATAGAGATTTCCAGGATAGCCTGGGCTAAATAGTGAAACTCAAAAAAATCAAGGAAAGGGGTGTATGAATCAGCTATAGAGCATTTGCCCTGAATCCACAGTGAGGTGGGTTGGGGTGTGTCTTAGTTGTAGAACAGTGGCCTAACATGCGTACCCCAGCAATGCACACACATACACACAAAGAACTGTCCCATCTACTGGTCCTGCTCACCCTGAAATGCCACTTGTGGACATAATCTGGAAGCTCTTCAAGTCAGGCTCAGTGGTGGCTCTGCCACACATACTGGGATGCTTTAGAGCATCTATCTCGCAACTGACAGGGCTGAACCCCAAACATGTCAGGAAGCCCGAGCTACATCAGAACCCTGGCTACAGAAAGTGGCGTCCTGACACCAGACCTGAAGAGCAAACTCCTTTGGTTCCCAGTGTTGGTGCCAGCAAGCTTCATCCTGCTTTGAGCAGGACCCACAGCTGTATACCCTTTCTTGACGTGAAGTCTCTATAGTTAGCCTGGCATAGTGGTACAGGACTATAATCTCAACACTCTTCAGAATTCCAAGGCAGGAGGATTGCCATGAGTTCCAGACCAGCCTGGCTCACAGAGTAAAATCTCATAACAGACAAAACCTACCAGTGTCCCTTTCAGGAGGACTGGTCATGTCCTCCTCATCCACTGGCCTTGGGTCACCCTTTAGCCATACCCTGAAGAAATGGCACCCTGTAGGAGAGATAAGGAACTGAGGTGCAGAAAGGGGGTGTAAGATTGCACCATGAGAAGCAAGTGGAAGCCTCAAGGGGGAGGGGGACTGAGAATCACAGCTCTCAGCAACCCTACCTAGCAGGGTAGCCTGGCTGTCACCCCACCTACTTCAGCATCTTTGACAACAGCCACTGGTTGGCCCCAACTCTCCATACTTGGTTCAAGCAATTGTGGGCACAGCTCATCCCCAGATCCCAACCCTGCAACATATTGGGCGAAATCCAGGCAAAATCATTTTGGTTCTCTGAGCCTCATTTTACCCACCTGGAAACTAGGGAACCAGCATCTGACTTGCCGGGAGGTTGGAAGCAGACACCCTGTGCTGGGCTGGTGCTCAGGGCTGGGCACTCGCATCGTCTAGGAGTGGAAGATGAGCACCTCCCATCAGTCAGAAGGAAAACGGCCAGCTGGGTGTAGCAACCCTGTTTTTGTTTATTTTGGTTGGTTGGTTTTGGTTTAGGTTTTTTTTTGGGGGGGGCGTGTTTCTTTGTTTTTGAGAGAGTCTCTCTTTGTAGCCCTAGCTAGTCTAGAATCTACTATATAGACCAGGCTGATAGCAAACTCACAAAGACCCACCTGCCTCTATCTCTGCCAGGATTAAATGAGTGAGCCACCACACTGGGTTATAGTATGTTCTCTTTATCCTAGCATTCAGAAGGCAGAGGTAGGAGGATTGCTGTGAGATTAGAGAAAGAGATTTGACACCTGTGATAGTATGTCACATAGAAGAAACACGAACTGAAATATTGAAATGTCTAAGATGGTGGCCTAGAGGGTACAAAAAAGTCCATAGATGATTCAGAGGAGGAAGGGAATGAATTCCTTTTGTCGTTAGGCATTTTGTTGTTTTGAAAACAGAATCTCAGGTTGTGCTCCAGCTCTACATGTAATGGAAGTTACCCTTGACCTCTGAGTCCTCCTGCCTCTGGGTTAACAGTCGTGTACCACCACACATGGCTGAGCATATTCCTTCTTTGTAGCAATTTACAGTTCCCACAGGCCCTGACTGTTATCTTGTCACACAGAACCCTGGGATATCTGCCCCATGTCAGTGAGGCCAGTGCAGTCCTGGAGAGGTTAAGGACCCTGGCCAAGGTCACACACAGCACGTGAAAGGCTTAGCAGGGACAAGTTGGTTTTCTTTTTGTCTTTGTTTCTTTCCTTCCTTTTGGTCTGCTTTTCTTGCTAGCCTGCCTTCCCTTTCTTCCTTTCCTCCTCCTCTCATTTTTTCCTTCAGATTTTTTTGTAGCTATAAATCACGTGTGCCTGTGCCCCTGCATCAGTATGTGAATCAAAGATGACTTTCAGGCGCCGGTTCTCTCCTCTCACCATGTGGGACCTGGGGATCAAACTTAGATTACTAGACTTGGCAACAGCACCTTTGCCTGCCGAGCCATTTCACTGGCCCCTTTGTGGTTTTTTTGTTGGTTGGTCGGTTGGTTGTTTTGTTTTTGTTTTTGTTTTCCCCCAACAGGGTTTCAATATGTAGCCCTGACACTCAGCCTTCCTGCATTAGCCTTGCAAGTGCAGGAATGACTTGTGCCACCACCTCTGGCTCCTAGAAGCCAGTTCTTGCAGTTAATAATCTAGAAGCCGCATACAGGGGTATACAAGAACCTCTGGGGGTGTGTGACCTGAAGAGCTGTACTGGCCCTGAAGGAACAGAGGAGTCATTGCTATGCGGAGTGAGGAAATACCCTTATTTCAGAAGCCTTCAGACCCCAGCAGAGCTGCCCGAATTATCCCAGCTGAGGACACAAGTCTATAGACCTGAGATAGAACCTCCCTGTAGTTCTGTTCTCTGTGACCTTAGGGTACTGGATTCTTCAGGCCTTACCAGAATTCCCCACGCCAGCAGATTCAGAGGGGACTCAACATATATTTTTTGTTTGCATGGCCACTGGGGCCCAAAGGCAGTACTGTGTGTGCTGAGCTGTTGACCTGCTACAGAACTGTAGCACTAGCTCCAACAAGCCATCTTTGTTTATATTTTACTTACTCTTTTTTTTAATGATGTGTATATTTGTGTGTCTGTATGTAGGTATGTATACATGAATGCAGGTATCCTTGTAGGCCAAAGGCATTGGGTCCCCTGGGGCTAGAGCTACAGGTGGTTGTGAAACATGTAGGGACTAGGAATCAAACCCAGATCCTCTGCAAGAGCAGAGCCATCCATTGGTCCAACAATGAGCCTTCTTTCTTTCTTCCTTCCTTTCTTTCTTTCTTTCTTCCTTCCTTTTTTTTTTTTTTTTTTTTTATACAAGGTCTTATTATGTAGCCTTGGCTAATGGTCTGGAACTTGCCATATAGGTCAGGCTGGCCTTAACTCACATCACAGAGCTCTGCCTGCCTCTGCCTCTGTGCTGGGATTATAGGCAAGTGCTACCACACTTTCCCTTTTAACAGATTGCCCCTGCCAGACTATTACAGCAGGTACCATTCAGCTGGAGTATAGTTCACACCCGTAGTTCTAGCATTCAGGAGGCTAGGAGACATGATCACAAGCCAGCTTGAGCCACATATTAAGATCCTGTCTCATCAGATGTGGTGACACATGAATTTAATCGCAGCCGAGGCAGGTGGCTCTCAAGAGTTCGAGGACAGCCTGGTCTACAGAGTGAGTCCCAGGACAGCCAGGGCTGTACAGAGAAACCCTGTCTAGAAAACTTAAAAAAGATCCTGTCTCAAAAACGGAAGAGACAGCATTCCTGACCCTCTAAGTCTGTGAGCTGCACCCCATTCTGTCTGCACCCCCTTACAGGTGCGGTTCCCATCCCACTTCAGCTCCGACTTGAAGGACCTGCTACGGAACCTTCTGCAGGTAGATCTCACCAAGCGCTTTGGGAACCTCAAGAACGGGGTCAATGACATCAAGAATCATAAGTGGTTTGCCACAACTGACTGGATCGCCATCTACCAGAGAAAGGTGGGCATCTTTTACCCCAGCATGCACGGAGTGGGGAAAGGCTAGGCTTAGGATCAAGCAACAGGCGGCTTCCTGGAGCCGGTAAGGGCTGGGATGCTGGGGTCTTGTGGCCACTTTGTGGCCTTGGGCCAGAGATGATGGGAACTGACTTCCGTTTGGTGAGTCCAGTTGCGAAGAAAAGACACTCTGCCCTAATGTTGAGCACAGGCCTGGGTCACTCCATGAGTCTCGACAGTTAAAGCCTTTCACCTCTATTGTAATTGTAATGGTGGTGAGGTCAGCTAATGAGCTCTGGGTGCTTCTTGATCCCTCTCCAGGTGGAAGCTCCCTTCATACCAAAGTTTAAAGGCCCTGGGGACACGAGTAACTTTGACGACTATGAGGAGGAAGAGATCCGGGTCTCCATCAATGAGAAATGTGGCAAGGAGTTTACCGAGTTTTAGGGGTGTGCCTGTGCCCCCTGGGTTTTCTTTCTTTTTTTTTTTTTCTTTTCTTTCTTTTTATTTTATTTTTTATTTTTATTTTTGGTTTGGGGTGGGAGGGTTGGATCGAACAGCTGGAGAGCCCCAGAGTTCCGTGCATCTAATTTAACACCAACTCCACACCCCCCAGGGTTAGGGAGAGGAGGAAAAGCCAGGTATTGGGGGAGGGGCATCAGCTGCCCCCCCACACACTGGCACCCTCTTCTCCCCCACATTTCTCTGCCTGTTTTCAGTGAATTTCTCAGCTCCCGTCACACCCATTCTTGCTGGTGTATCCAGGGGTAGGGTATGGAAAGAGGGGTTCAAATTCACCCCCGCCTCCACCCCCACCCCAACAGTCGACACTAAGGATGAACAGAAGAGCCAGCCTTCCCTTTCATGCAGTCCTTCTTGGAAAGGGAGATTTTTTATGACGTGTACAGAGGGCTGCTTGCTAGTGGGTTTTGTTTTTTTTGTTTTGTTTTTTTTTTTAATCTTCATTTAAATTAAGTTCCACCAGTGCCTCCCATCCTCCAAACTTTCCCACCCCTCCTCTCGCTACTCCCCAAATCCATTCTGATGAGGCCGGGGTGGCCAACTTACTCTGTCAAGGAAGGAACCGGGCTTCGAACCTTGCCCTTGAGCTGCTAGCCTCCCAGCCCCCTTTTCCAGGGTCTCATGCCAGTTCTTCCGTGCATCAGCCCCCTTAAGAAGCCACTCCCTATCCTGGGCGCCTCACTTCTAGTTTAGCTGTCAGCTGTTCATCACCTCTTGCTGTGCATCCCCACTCACTGCACCCCAAGTCTGTGCTTTTCTCTCGATAGAAAGGTGGGGAGCTGCTGGGGAAATTACCCCTTTTTATCCCTGTGTTTATCCCTCTCATAACTTCTCCCAAACAGGAGGAGCTCTCAGGCCTAGGTGGGGGCCCCGGGTGGGTGAGGGGGGCCGTTCAACCTGTGTGCTGCGAAGGATGAGACTTCCTCTTGAACAGTGTGCTGTTGTAAACATATTTGAAAACTATTACCAATAAAGTTTTGTTTTAAAATAAAAGTGTCGCTGGTATTCCCGACTTCGAGCACACCCTCACACCCTCGGGGTGTTGGAAAGGGTTTTCCGACCTCAGCGTCCAGGCTCCGGAGACACCAACCCCGGGTCCCTGGTGAAACCGGGTTTAGCTGGAATTCCTGCACTTCCTCCGCCCCACCAGAGAAAAGAGGGGGGTGGGCAAACTGTCCTTTGACCCCGAGTTCGAGGTTCCTGAATCTGCTCGCACCCCTACTTCGTCTAGCCGGGGACCGAGAAGGCACTGTAGGGAGCCGCCCGGGTCGGTGCGGCCGAACGGCAGCGGGATCGGCCGTGTAGGAGGAGAAAGGGGGAGCCCTGCGCGCCCCCAAGCCCTCGTCGAGGCGCGGCAGGGCCGCTGCTGAGGGCCCCCCGGCTCCCCAGGAGCGCGGCGCGTCCGGCCGCGGCGCGGCTAGTTCCCGGTAAGTGCGGTCCCGAGAGCGCTGCGCGCGGAGAGGCGTGGAGAGGGGGCTGGGCGCCGAGGACGTCTGGGTCCCGCGCCCAATGGCTGGAGGGCGGCCGAACGCCGCCCGCGCGCCCCGCCCGCCCCCTGTCCCCTCCCCCCCTGCGCTCCCCTCCCCCTCCCCCGCCCGCCGCGCTCCCCGCCCCCGCTCCGGCGCCAACTCCGCGGCGCCTCCTTAAAAAGCGCGCGGGAGTTGTAAGGGGGGGCCGGAGCGAGCCGGAGTGAGCTAGAGCGCCGGGTACACGGGGCGGGCGGGGGCCCGGGCTCCACCTTAAAAGCGGGCGCGTGGGGGTGGGAGGGAGCGAGGAAGGCGGGCAGCGGGGGAGGGCGAGCAGGAAGGGGGGCCGGAGTGTCCCGGGCGCAGGGCGCGCGTGCGGCGGCGGCGGCGGGGAGGGGCCGGCCGCGCCGCGCTCCCCTCCTCCCTCCTCGCATCCCCGGCCCCGCGCGCGCCCAGCAGAAGCGGGGCTGTTGTGTGCGTGCGTGCGAGTGAGTGAGTGTGTGCATATTTTTTTCCCTCTTTTCTTTCTCTCTCACTATTTTTTTTTTCTGTCTCTCTCGCGCGCTCTCTCTCTCTCTCTCTTTTTTTTTTTTTTTTTTTTTTTTTTTTTTTTTTGCGAAGAAACAGCAGCGCCGCCGCCGCTCCGCCGAGGCGCTGCGCCCCCCGGGGGGAGGCGGAGGAGGCGGGCAGCGGCGGAGGGAGGGGAGCGGGGAGGGGGCGCCGCGCTGGGAGGGAGGCAGCGCGCACCGTGCAGCCGGGCCGGGCGGGAGGCATGGCGGGGCCCCCGGCCCTACCCCCGCCGGAGACGGCGGCGGCCGCCACCACGGCGGCCGCCGCCTCGTCGTCCGCCGCTTCCCCGCACTACCAAGAGTGGATTCTGGACACCATCGACTCGCTGCGCTCGCGCAAGGCGCGGCCGGACCTGGAGCGCATCTGCCGGATGGTGCGGCGGCGGCACGGCCCGGAGCCCGAGCGCACGCGCGCGGAGCTCGAGAAACTGATCCAGCAGCGCGCCGTGCTCCGGGTCAGCTACAAGGGGAGCATCTCGTACCGCAACGCGGCGCGCGTCCAGCCGCCCCGCCGCGGAGCCACCCCGCCCGCCCCGCCGCGCGTCCCCCGCGGGGGCCCCGCCGCGCCGCCGCCCACGCCTGCCCCGCCGCCCGCGCCCGTCGCCGCCCCGACCCGGGCGCCCCGCGCGGCCGCCGCCACAGCGCCCCCTTCTCCCGGCCCCGCGCAGCCGGGTCCCCGGGCGCAGCGGGCCGCGCCCCTGGCCGCGCCGCCACCAGCGCCCGCCGCGCCCCCGGCCGCGGCGCCCCCAGCCGGCCCGCGCCGTGCACCGCCGCCCGCCGTCGCCGCCCGGGAGCCGCCGCCGCCGGCGCCTCCACAGCAGCCGCCACCGCCGCAGCCACAGCCGCCGCCGGAGGGGGGCGCGGCGCGAGCGGGCGGCCCGGCGCGGCCCGTGAGCCTGCGGGAAGTCGTGCGCTACCTCGGGGGCAGCGGCGGCGCCGGCGGCCGCCTTACTCGCGGCCGCGTGCAGGGGCTGCTGGAAGAGGAAGCCGCGCGAGGCCGTCTGGAGCGCACCCGCCTGGGAGCGCTCGCGCTGCCCCGCGGAGACAGGCCGGGACGGGCGCCGCCGGCCGCTAGCGCACGCGCGGCGCGGAGCAAGGTGAGCGCACCGGGCAGGTGCGGGCGAAGTTGGTGGGGACGAGAGTCCCGGGAGGGAGCGGCCGTCAGGTGGTCGGGGTTCGCCTACGGTCCCCGCGGACTCGGAACGCGGTGATCTTGGTCAGTGACCTGATCTGCCGGAGCCTCAGTTTCCTTCGCTGTTACCGCAGACTGCTGACAGTAGCGACCCCTGGGGGTTGTTGAGCGAGTTTAGTGAGACTTGGCTATTGAGGGCTTTATTAACCCAGAGCCTGGCATGGAAACGACAACGTAAAAGTTACTCCGTGTTGTTGTCAGAGGTGGCGTCGGACACTGGATTCCGTCCGGGATATAGAAGAGCTCTAACTTTGCCTGCTTCTTTCTCTGGTCCCAGAGAGGTGGAGAAGAACGGGTGTTTGAGAAAGAAGAGGAAGAGGATGATGAGGAAGACGACGAGGAGGACAATGTATCAGAGGGCTCAGAAGTGCCTGAGAGTGACCGCCCCGCAGGTGCTCAGCACCACCAGATTAATGGAGAGCGGGGCCCTCAGAGTGCTAAGGAAAGGGTCAAGGAGTGGTCGCCCTGTGGACCCTACCAGGGCCAGGATGAAGGGCGGGGACCTGCACCTGGCAGCTGCACTCGCCAGGTATTCTCGATGACAGCTATGAATAAAGAAGGGGGATCGGGTAAGTACCCCACTGGGTGGGGTGGTGCGGAGCAGGGAGCTGTGAATCCCAGCCTGAAGACTGCCATCTCCTACTTTTCCTTTCCCAGCTTGTGTTGCTGCCGCTCCAGATTCTCCATCTCCTGTGCCTTTGCCCCCAGGAAAACCAGCCCTACCTGGGGCTGATGGGACACCTTTTGGCTGTCCGTAAGTTGAGGCATTGGGCACATGGGGTTAGCCCCTGGGTGTGATGGACAATCAGAACTGTGGGGTGCTCACTGTTGCTCTTTTTTTCTGATCCAGTCCTGGGCGCAAAGAGAAGCCAACCGACCCTGTGGAGTGGACAGTTATGGACGTGGTGGAATACTTCACTGAGGCAGGCTTCCCAGAGCAGGCCACTGCTTTTCAAGAGCAGGTGAGTTCCCAGCCCAGAACTGCAAGTGTCTGCACAGGCAGGGCCTCAGGTGTTCACTGACCCTGGCCTTTCTGTCCTG
This sequence comes from Cricetomys ansorgei, assembly GCA_026225945.1. Lineage (NCBI taxonomy): Eukaryota > Metazoa > Chordata > Mammalia > Rodentia > Nesomyidae > Cricetomys > Cricetomys ansorgei. The sequence goes on from JAMJFZ010003163.1 coordinate 15,576,891, forward strand.
CCCAGGAAATTGATGGCAAGTCTTTGTTGCTCATGCAACGGACAGATGTGCTGACTGGCCTGTCTATCCGCCTGGGCCCAGCCCTGAAGATCTACGAGCACCACATCAAGGTGCTTCAGCAAGGCCACTTCGAGGACGACGATCCCGATGGCTTTCTAGGCTGAGCACCCAGCCTTGCCCCTGCCCCAGCCAGTCCAGATCTCACCCACGGCGGCCCCGTAGTCCAGGAACTGGATATGGGGACACCCTCAACCTTCCTAACAGACTCCAGTGAGGGGGTGCCCTTCTCCGTTTCCCCTTTTTCTCATACCCTACCTTAGCACACCCCCCTCTCCATAGCAGTGGAGTGTGGGGTAGGACTTGGTGGCTCATTCACCAGGGGCCAAACTTTCTCCCCAGACCTGGACACTTTTTGAAAGAAAAAAAAAATCAACAAAACAAAAAATGGGAGCTTCCTGTGGCCCCCAAGCCCCCTTCAGTTCAGCCAGATGTCTCTTATATAAGTGTTTCATTCTGCCTACTCTTCCTGGTGGTGGTTTTTCCTCGGCCCACCACCCGTGCTCCTCCCCCCCACCTGACCTCCAGTCTCTGGGGAACAGGTGAGGTAAGGGACCTTGGGTCCTCTGGCTCCTTTCCTGTCTGTCGAGTGTTTGCTCCACCTGGCTGTATTGCTTTTTAATATTGCACCGAAGGTTTTTTAAATAAAACTTTAAAAAAAAAGTTCAGTTTTTCTGAATGGAGACAGGAGGTCTTGAAGAGTTTTAACACCGAGTGTTTGGGGGTGGGGAAGGAAGAGCACTGATGGCTTCCCTCAGCCCACTAGAGTCGGGCTGAGACTGTGGGTAGCCCTTGCCAAATAATGCAGAATGCCCTGGTTCTATCCCCAAAGCTACAAAAAGGAATTGGTGTTTGTAGCTGGGCTTGGCTGGCCCACCCTGCCATCTCAGCACTTCCAAAATGAAAGCAGGAGCAGTTCAAGGCCAGCCTCTGCCACATGCAATCCTATCTCCAAAAAAAAAAAAACGAACTCTAGAGTGGGAATAGTTCCTTTGTCTTCTGTCATCTTGTTCCCAAACCTCAAGTGTTTGTTGAATGACAAACAGCTAACTGCACACTTGCTGAGCATTTTGTCCCTTTTGTTGCTTCATGAAGCAGACGTCATAAAAGCTCATTTTATAGACAGGGCAACTGGCTTCACCGTCGAGAAGCTGAGGGCCATGCAGGACAACGTGACACCTGTTGCTGCTTTACTGCAGCCTTGTAATTAATGTATTTGGCTTCCTAGCTGTACTTAAATGCCAATCAGTCTTTGCATGAGGTAAGGAATCCAACCCACAAGTGTCAGAGGTGTGGTTCTGGGACCCGGGCAGAAATACTGGAACAGACGCTGGGATAAACCAAATGACCTGTCTGAGGATCTTTATTGTAGAAGTAACTGCTACATCACTAGTCTGTATTAGGCCCGCATGCAGTTTGCAACTTTCTCAAGAGATTTTGGGGGTCACCACCAGGGGTGGAGCCTAGGCCTCTAATAACTGTCACTCCTGAATTCTTAACATGTTAGGAAACCCACCCCCACAGCGCAGTCAACTAACTGGGAGAGAAGAGGCACCTACCGGCGTGCTGCAGTCACAAGGCCGGTCTAGTGCTCCGCCCTTGGCAGCACCAGCACCGTGCTCCGCGCGCCAGGTGTCCGCCGACCTCCGTGCGCAGTGCAGGCCCAGGCTGCGCGGCCCAGCGCGTGCTGAGATTCAAAAGAGGCAAAAGGCACCGCCCCGCGGGGCGGCGCCGGCAGACACGTCGAGGCAGACACGTCGAGACTGGGCCGAGTGGGCCACCGCTGTGCTTACTGCCCGGGCCGGTCGGCCCCAGGTGTGCTGCGCTCCCGGGACGCGGCGGAGGCTGGAGGAGCCAGCGGTGGACGCCGATGGCTGCGGAACCCTGGTTCGCCGGATCGCTGGCCCTGGGCCCTGGAGAGGCGCCGCCTTCGGACGAACTGGGGCCCGGACCGCCGCCCTATGGAGACCCTTCGTGGTCGCCCGCCGGGAGACCCGAGGCCTCAGCGGAACTGGAGCCCCAACGGGCTCAGCAGCTGCTGGAAGCCCCAGCCTCCGCGCCCTCCCGGGAGCCACTGGCAGCGGAGCTCGGGCCGGCCCCAGCTCGTCTCCCACTGGACTCTATGTTCAGCCCCATCACTGACCAGCTCCGTTACCTGCTCAGAAAGGCGGATGACTTTCAAAGCTACTTGCTCTACAGGTGACCCTGCACAGACGCCCAGGTCCCGGGACAGGAGGACAGGCTGTGCAGCCCACACAAAGACCAGAAACTGAACTCAGGGCCCAGAGACAGTGCTCTAGGCTAGCTAATTAGGAATAAGCTACTAGCATACCGAGGGCTGTGGAGAATTGAGAGACAGGGGCAGGCAATTTGTGGGCCTTTAGAATACCAAGACTCTTTCTTCTAGAATTTTGTTTTTTGGTTGGTTGATTTGACCGATTTTTATCTTCAAGTGGGCAACCTCCCTGCCTCAGTCTATTGAGTGCTGCTAACCAAATTTGAAATGCTGTCTTGGATATTTTTTTAAAAACCTCGTGTAAATCAGCCAAACAAAATCTATCTGCATTAGCTCTGGTCAGAGAACTTCCAGTGTGAGAGGGCACCTTCCACTCCCAAAGGAAAATGCAATTCCCAGGCCAGGGGAAAGAGATTTGTGATGTCCATGGGTTTGCTTAAATCCAGCTTTCTGAGCTTCACTCTGCAGAGCTTCGAGAGACCTCAGCTGCATACATCCCCAAACACACTAAGGATAGAACCCAGGCCCTGTGCTAGCCAACCCCAGCCCAGGTGTCAGCATTTTAACGAATGTTCCAAATGACTGGTACAGGTGGTCCTGAATGATGGGAGAAAGACTTGACATTGTGTGTGTGGTGGTGGTGGGGGGGGGAGTGTTCTTTCTTTCTTTCTTACACTGAGCACTGAAACTAAAACTTTACCTTTGCTGAGCCCCAGTCTCTACCACTGACTTAACTTCCCAGTCCCTCTTCTGTTGAATTGTGCTGGGACTGTGCACATGCCATAGGCCTGGGAGAATTTTGTAACAGGTTCAGCCAGAGATACAGGTGGAGGGTGAGCATGGGGCACCTGGGGGTGGAGAGCGAGGGATGCCATGTGAAGGCCCTTTCTCCCTTCAGCAGGGACCGAGTACAGAAGGAGCAGCTAGCCAAGGCCATGCCCACCTTCTTAACAATGTGTGAGCCTTACTTCCTGTACCTTGAGGCTGCTGCAAGGAGCGTCCCTCCAATCTATGGAGCCCTGCAGGAGCTGGTGCGGAAGGGGGTGTGTACAGGAGCTGTCCCACCACGCCCCTTTCTCCTAGAGGGAGGAGGGTTGCTTCAGACGGACCACCTGAGGTCACAAAGTCCCACCTTCCATGCAGTTGTTGGAGATCTCCCAGCAGCTAACCCTGCGCTTGGAACAGTTAGTTCTCATGTATGCCTCCTTTGGGTTCGTGGACCTGGAGGAAACTAACCCTTTGAGGTAAGGGGACAGGCAGTAGGGCTGTGGGGATGGCAGAGTCCAGGGCCCAGCTTGTCCACTCTCCTGTCTCCTGCTAGCATCTCCTGCTTCTTCTGTGGGAGGTTCTCCATTAGCCCCTCCCACGATGTGTCCATCTTCCGGTACTGCACTCCTGCTGCTTACACTGCCAGTCACTTCCCAAGATACCTCTACAAGAAGATGCGCTGGAACCTGGAAACTACCACAGAGGCCAGCAGCCAGGGACCAGACTCCCATGTGGATTAGTGAGTTCCCTTGTCATCACAGTCTCCTCTGACTGTCCTAAATGTCAGCATGAACCTCTATACCACACCAGGGTGAAAGCCAGACAGGAAACTGAAGGCCTTTCACAGTGCTGGGATAAAACCTGGGACCATGAGTATTCTGTAAGGCCAGCACTGTGTACCACTGAGCTACACCTTCAGCTTTTAGTTTTTGTTGTTGTTGGTTGTTTGTTTTGTTTTGTTCTTTTGGTTTTTCTGGACAGGGTTTCTCAGTTGTAACTCTGGCTGTCCTGGAACTCACTCTGTAGACCAGGCTGGCCTCGAACTCAAGAGATCCACCTGTCTCTGCTTCCCAAGTGCTCCGATTAAAGGTGTGAGCCACCACCGCCTGGTAACTTTTAGTTTTCTTAAAGTATCCATCTTCAGAATAGGCTACCAGGGAGGAAAGTCTTCATTCTGTATTGAGTCACATTCCTACCTGAGAACTTCAGGCAACTTCTGATGAACTTTGACATCACCTCCAGAATTAAGGCCTTCAGCAGAAAAACCTAAGGTATTGCTTTTCCTTCTGGTCTCTCACTCTCAGCTACTTCTTGTGTTATCGAGATACATGGGAGGATGCAGGACAAGGTCCAGCCAATTCATGCCGCCAGATCCAGAAACTCTGGTCCATTGGCCGGTGGATGCCCCTAGGACCAGCAGAGGATGACCTTGATTCATGGTAGGATCCCAGTGATGGTGATGTGGGCTTGAGGTCTGAGGGAGGGAGGAACAGAACCCCACCAAAGACTGGATCTCAGCTTCCATTGGTAGTAGGGATCACATTTTAATGTGCCCTGCAGAGTGCTTTATGCAGACTTAATAGCAATCCGTAGATCTTTAGATCTGTATCTCCACATCTATGGACCAGTTCATTTTACAAAGAAGCATGTTTTCAGAGTGGACAAGTCACCCACCCAGCAAAGACACTGCTAGCAAAATGATTAGTAGCCTCAAGCCCAGTGCTTCAGCTCCAGGAGTTTGTCAAGAGGAAACACTTTCCCTTAGTGTATCTCCCCAACCCTAACTGAAACAAAGCCATCCCCAGCTGAGGAGCAGGGTGCTCAAGTCCAGACTTGTCTCTGGGCCCCCAGGATTTTGTGCCCACAGCCACCCGGGGACTACCAGCAGCTACTAACCATCGGCTTCGAGGAGCCGTCGCACGTGCTGGCCACCGACCTGCTGGTGCAGATCCTCATGGGCCAGGCAGGCCCCGCCCGGCCCCCCAGCGCTGCCGGGCCCACAGCTTGGGCTGCCCCGGCATCCTGAGCCACAGAAGGCGCCAGCCCGAGCTTGACAACCCCAAACTCCAGACAAGAACAGGAGCCGGTCGTACTGAGTCCGCCCCGGCATGGGCCACCGAACACCAAGTGCGGACACACTTTTCTGTTAATAAAAGTGAGGACAGAGATTCTGTATCTCCTGGGCGAGCATTATACCCTCCCCTGGGGGCGAGTAGGCTCCGCCCCCGCACGGCCTTCTGGGAAGTGTAGTCTGCGGGCCTAAGTGGCCGAGCTGCGCACGCGCAATTGTGCACATGAGTCAAAGAGGGAAGTAGCGGCTCTCGCAGCAACCGGAACCCAGAAAACAAGTTTCTGGTAGCAGGAAAATTCTAGGCCCACTGGAGGAAGACTTAGACCCACGCCCATTTTGTAACCCGGAAGTGATTTCTATACAGGTTTTTTTGTTTTGTTTTGTTTTTGTTTTTTGGATTTTTTTTTTTTTAAAACACAACTACATTTCCCGACGTGCCCTAGGAATTGCGGGGGATCGGTTTGCAGAGTGGAGTCTGACTTTCTCTTCCAGCTTTTGGGGTGTCCGAGCCGAATCGTTTGCTGTCTTGTCCCTTGAAAAGTGTCTGGAGTGCAGGTTAGGACAGTCTAGAGGGCTCTCAGCCTCGCAACAGTCTTGGGCTGCGAGGAGACTCCAGCTGAGAGTAAAACTCTCCTGCCCCGTGAGAAGCCGAGCCTGGACGAGAACTTGGGTTTTCTTAGCTCCACTGGCCCCCTCGATCTCTACGCTGAGAAGTCGATACTTGGATCCTAAAATTTTCACATTCAGAGTAAGAATGTGAGACTCAGACTCTTTGTGTTTTGTTTGATTGGTTGGCTTTTTTGTTTTGTTTTGTTTTTGACTTAATTTTATTAGCTGGGCTTGGTAGCACACGCCCTTTAATCTTTAATCAAAGCACTCGGGAAACTGTGGCAGGTGGGTCTCTGTAAGTTCGAGGCTAGCCTGGTCTACAAATTGAGTTCCAGGCAGCGAGGGCTATGTAGAGAGACTTTCTCTCTTTAAAAAAATTTTTTTAATTAAAAAAAAAAATATGTATATATATATATATATATAGTGTATAAATGTTTTCACTGCTTGCCCATAGAGGCTAGAAGAGGGCATCAGATAGATACCCTGGGACTGGAATTACAGTTGTGAGCCTTGAGTGAGTACAGGAAACTGAACTAGGGTGCTCTTGAAGAGCAGCCAGTGCTCCTATTAGCAGAGCCATCTCTCCAGCCCCTTTGTGTTTTGTTTTGTTTTTTTGTTTTGTATGCAGCTGGAGTCTTAGTATATAGCCCGGGCTGGTCTTATTTTCCAGCCTGGGCCTCCAGAGTGTGCTACGATGCCGTAAGCTTCAGCCATTCAGCTTACAACACCTGGTACATACTGTTACAAGCCTGTTTTAAACTTATTTGAAAAGTGAGCCGACTCCAGGTTACACAGCAAAACCTTGTTTTTCCAGAGAGGCCTCTGCTAACCATTGCTAACTGCATAATGTTTTACTCTACAGCCCACATCAGAATAACTCTAAGACAATTCTGATTCCTCCTAGTATTGATTTGAGCAACTCCAGTGCCTTTTCTCATCATCCTTGTAAAAATCTTTGCCTAGAAGCACACACTTAGGGGCTAAAAACAATCTGTAACTCTCGCTCCAGGGAATCCAATGCCCTTTTCTGGTTTCTGCAGGCACCAGGTACACACATGGTGCACAGACATACTGCAGGCAAACACCCATACACATAAAAAGTATAAATACCGATGTCAGGGTCTGGGGTGTGGTTGAGCTTAGCATGCCAAGGCCCTAGGTTTGATCCCCACCACTACCAAAATAAGAGACTTGGCTGGCCATGGTGGTGCACACCTGTAATCTCAGCACTCGGGAGATGGAGGCCAGCCTGATTAACATAGTGAGACCTTGTGGTACTTTTCATGTACTTACTACACAAGCTCAGTTTGAATCCTGGAACCCACTTAAAGGAGGAAGGAGATAACTGACCCCAAAAAAGTTGTCCTCTGACCCCTACACATATGTAGTGAGCATCCCCCCCCCATACATACACAATAATAATTTTGCTGGGCCTGATGGCACACACCTTTAATCTTGGTGGTTGGGAGGCAGAGGCAGGCAGATCTTTGTGAGTTCTAAGCCAGTCAGGGCTACATAGTGAGACCTTGTCTCAAAGAGGGAGGGAGCACTGAAGAGATAACTCAGCAGTTAAGAATACACTGGCTGCTCTTCCTGAAGACCAGGGTTCAGTCCCTAGCACCCATACTGTGTCTGACAGCTATCCGTAACTCCACTTAACTCTACAGCATCTGACACCCTCCCTGGGCACCAGACATGCACCATGATACACAGACATACATGCAGGTAAAACACTCATATTTTTTAATTTAAAAAATATAAGAGGGACAGCTTCTGTGGCACATCTGAGATTGACCTTTGGCCTCTACACATGTATGCACTCACGTGAACTGTCACACAGACACCCACACCCACCAAAGAACAGCTTGTGTTTTCATTTGCCACCGTAGTGGCTTTCCACTGTCTTGTCCTCAGTCCCAACGTCACAGTCAAGCATATGATGATATACACTCAAGAGGAGGGCCCTCTTGAGCTGAGTGGCTCCTGGGTGAAACACCATGCAAACTCTCCCCCTGTTTTATTTGTTGGTATTTCACTTGCTGAAGCTGGAAACCTACCTGGTAGACAGAGTGAGATGCAAGGGACAGAACTGGACAAATCCAGAAATTTAAGCCATAATGCTAGTGTTTAGTTCTGTGTCAGTGTGTGCTGTTGTGTACACTCAATAGCACACGTATGGAGGTTGGAAGAGGACCCTGGCTGTCAGTCCTTGACTTCCACCTTGTGTTATACAAGCTGCCCACAAGCTTCCAGGGATTCTCCCGTTTCTGTTTCCAGGGATTCTGCCTCTCGTTTCCTAGTAGGAGCCTGCAGGGATTTGCATGCACCACGGCTTCTTATGGTTTCTGGGAATCTGAATTCAGATCATCAGGCTGGCGTGACAAGTGCCTTACTCACAGAGACACCTCCTTGGCCACTCATTTATTATATATATTGAGACAGGGTGTCCTATGGCCAGGCTGGCCTCAAGCTCTCTATGTAGCTGAGGATGACTTTGAACCTACGATCCTCCTGCTCCTACCTCTGCAGTTACAAGTGTGCAGCACTGTTTATGTGTTGCTGGGGGTTGAACCCTGGCCTGGGCTTCCTGTTTACCAGGCAAGTACTTTACCAGTCGAACTATATTGCCAGCCGTATACAGCAATTCTAAAATGTTTTGGGGTCCCACTTTTTCTGATCCTACTCACTTCTAAGCAGCTGTAAAACTACCCTGGTAACATGTTAGCTGCACAGTTGCCGTTTTTTAGACAATTTAGAATGTTTACCAGAAGCGAAGCAGGGTCTGCAGCGTATCACGGGCTCTACTGCATGCAGATGCTTCTTGCCAATCTTTTTTCACTCCCACTTGCATTTTTTTTCCTGCAACAGAGTCTCACTCTGTAGACCAGGCTGGCCTTGAACTCAAAGAGATCTGCCTGTCTCCAGCTCCCAAGTGCTAAGTTTAAAGGCATGTCCCACTGGAATAATTTTAAGTTTTTTTCTAAACCTGGAATGATGACAAGGTCTGCAATTCCAACACTCAGGAGGCAGAAGCAGGAAGATCACACCCTGCCAGCCAGGACTACATAGTTAGTCTCTGACTCGAAAGGTTTTTAAAAAGGAAAGAGGTTTCTAAATAGTTTTGTTTTGGCTCAAACTCAGGGCCTTGCACTTGACAGGCGTATGCTTAAGGTTTTTTGTTTTTGTTTTTAATGAAGGACTATTTTTAAAAATTATGTATATGGCCAGGTGTAGTGGTAAACACCTTTAATACCAGCACTTTCGAGGCAAAAGCTGGATGTCTGTGAATTTGAGACCAGCCTAGTTACCTAGTTCCAGGACAGCCAGGACTACATAGAGAGACCTTGTCCAAAAAAAAAAAAAAAAAATGTGTGTGTGTGTGTGTGTGTGGTGGGTATTCACTGGTATATTCCAGGGTGCCAGAGGAGTCCGGAAGTGTCTGATCCCCTGGAGCTGGAGTTAGAGGTGATTGTATGCCACCCAAAGTTGTGTGCTGTAAACTAAAACTGGGACCTTTCCATGAGCAGCAAACACTCTTAACTGCTGAGCCAATTCTCCAGACTTAAGCCTTCTCTCTTAGTAACAGTACCAGGGGCTGGAGAGATGGCTCAGGGTTTAAAAGCACTGGCTGCCCTTGTGGAGGACCCCAGGTTCAGTTCCCAGAACCCACCTCTAGTTCCCAACTGTCTGTAACTCCTGCTTTAGGGGATCCAGCACCCTCTCTGGACTCCGAGAGCATCTGTACAACTGTACACACCCCAATACAAACACATTCACATAATTAAACTTAAGTCTGTGGCTGGAGAGATGTTCAGCAGTTTGAGGACCAGGGTTCAGTCCCCAGCATGCACATGGTGCCTCACAACTACCCATAACTCTAGTTCCAGGGGATCTAATACCCTCTTCTCACCTCTGCAGGCACTGCACACATGTGGAATGTGCGCCCACACACACAAATACACACATAGGCCGGCAAAAACACTTATACTTGCAACATAAATCCAAAAAATAAAACTAATCTTTTAAAAAACTTTCAAGGTCATCCTTGACCTCAGAGAGAATTTGAGGTCGATATGGGCTTTATGAAGCTATGCCTTTGAAAGAAACAAGTCAGGATACTTACCAGAACTGTTCTACCCACCGGGTACTTGCTACCATTGGTATTTTTAAAATTAATTCATGTGTATATGTGTGCATTTTGTGTGAATGAATGCCATGTATGTTCAGGTGCTCCAGGAGGCTGGAAGAGGGTGTTGATCCCCTGGAACTGGGGTTACAGGGCAGTTGTGAGCATTTGGGTGCTGAGAACTGAACTTGGTCATTTGCAAGAGTAGCAAGCACTCTTTTCCCCGAAACATCTTTCAAGGCCACCGCTGGTTTTTCCACTATTGCTTATATCCCTAGAGCAGGGACAATTTTATAGCACCTCGGTCTAGCGGCTCCTGAGCGCAGGATGCCTTTGGCATCGATAAAAGCTGAGATCTGGAGACCCAGAGTCTTAAAGAGTCTGTGGGCCGGTGCGCAACATTTTGCACTCCCACCACCAGGGGGCAGTAGGGCCCCGGCCTCCAGGTCCAGGTCAGCAGGCAGCCCAGATCAGGGAGACCAGAACGCGTTTCGCATTCCAACATTCCGGTGCGGTCCTCTGGTGCCTTTCCCGGACGTCCTTCACCCGTCCAGCTCCCGCCCCACCCAGACTAAGGTGGTCCGAATAGGAAGCAGTTTGCACTAAAGCTCAGGAAAAGGGAGGGAGGGGCTTTATTTTGTGTTTCACTCACAGGTTTTGTGGGTAGTGGTCAGTTGTCCAGTGAAGACTAATTTTATGGAAAAAAGTGATTAATTCTATAGTCAGTACCAAGGATAGGCTGGATTTCAAGAGAGGGTGGCCCCTCCCTATCCAGGCCTTCTGCTGATCCGGAGGGTAACCCTACCCTGGTTCTCCAAATGGTATGTTAACTTCTGGCCGTGGTCCAGCCTTCACACACCTCAGGGTCTGCGCCCCTACTAGGGAAAAGGAGAGAGAAGGCCATCATCAGGGACAAGAGCGGTATGCAGGCGTGTGGGGCAGGCCCCCACTTCACTCTCCAGGTCGCGTCTGGGACTTTGAGTTTGGGCCAGAGTGGCGCTCCTGGGGAACAAGGGTGAACCTTTCTCCTCCCAGTGCCCAGGCCTGTAGGGAGGGGTGGGAGAGCAACCCGCTTTGGGAAGGGAGGCGCCCACCTTCTCCAGTCCTTTCTCGGAGGCTCATCTCCGCGGGGGCCAGATCACCGCCAACTTTCCATCTCCTCTGCTCGCTGTGGGGGAAGGGACGCTCAGCCAGCTGGAGGATGGCCGCACCCCTTAAACACATACAGGTGTGCACCCCTCCCTCCCCGTGGAGGCCTCCGCCCAGTTCTGGGGACCCATGAACAGGAGTGAAACAAATCTAGCGTAGACAGGAGCCCGAAAACTACAGAGAACCTGAGAATGCCAGAAGCCAGCCAAGGTCCCGAGACAAGGTGGTGGATCTCGGGATCCTCACTCCAAGTGTGGGAGTGGCGAACAGAAGGTGAAACCCCAGGAAATGAGTTAAGGGTCCCGGGAGTTTGCAAGCCTACAGATGAAGGGCTGCTGGAGGTGGAGACAGCGGGCGCTCCGGGGCCGGGGATGTCCGCTTACGGGTGAGGCTCGGTGCTGGCTCCCCGATGTCGGCAGCCCCGTAGATGCAGCGCCGCTGCAACTGCAGCTCCCGCTCGCGCTCGCGCACCCGGCGCACCTCCTGCTCCAGCAGCGTCAGGGCGACATGCGGCGGCGACTGCCCCAGCACCGGGCAGCCGTCCTGAACGGCGAGGTGCAGCCGGCCTCCCGCCTCCGGCCGCTTCTGCAAGCCGGCGCCGTCCTCCGCCGCAGCCTCGAAGAAGCGCTTGAGTTCGTCCAGCGGCTGCGGCCGCCGGGCGCTGGGCTCGGGAACGGCGGGGCTCGCCAGCGCCGCCTGCCTGTGAGCCTCGCGTTCGATGTCCCGTTGCATCTTCGCGCCCGCCCGAGCGCGCTCCAGGGCGCGCGGCAGCGGGGGGCCCGGACCGGGCCGGCTGAGCACCGGCCGCACACGCAGCTCGACGAGTTCCCCGCCCGCGCGGCCGGGACTTAGACCCCGGCTTCGGCGCAGGCTCTCCTCGCGCTCGCAGCCGCGGCGGATTTCGCGCTGGATGGGCGTCTCCATCAGCGGTTCCGCCGGTGCCGAGCGAGATGCCGCGGGCCTCGGTAAGAACACACCTGGAGGCCCCGGTACCTCCGTAATCCGAGTGCCAGGCGGCCCAGCTGCAGACCGCCCGGGCGCTCCGTGCCCTGCTCGGCTGGTAACCGCGGAGCCTGGCTCTCCCGCTCCCGGGTCTCCGCGTCCTCCGCTCCAGAGGTTTCCAGGACCTCACTGCCTCCTCTGCAGCCCGCGGTGCCCTGGCTCTGCGGCTCCCGGAGCACGTAGCCCTAAGCTTCAGGCGACCCCAGGACCTCGCTCTCGGGTCCAGGGGTCTGGAGGTTCAGAGTTAGGCACACTTTGAAAATTTCAGATCTCAGAGCCAGGACTGAGATGCCCAGATAGGTAGGACGCGGTGCCCTGCGCAATACCTGTGGTCACAGCCGCCGCCCGAGGTTCCAGGGCGTTGCCAGCACTCCTTTCTGACCCGCCTCCGGCCTCGGGGAACGTCCCCCGGGGCAGGGCTGGGCACCGCCCCCGGCACCTGCCAGCAGGACTCGAACGGCCTGGGCCCGCCCTCGGGGCGGGAGCGCTCCGCGGGACGTCGGATTCCCGCCACCGGAGCCCACGGGTTGATTGAAGGGACAGCTTCGGAAAGGGCTTCCGTGAACTCTCCCAGGAGGCACGCGTCGCCTTCTCTCTCTGGAACCACGCTGGCACTTTTGGGATCTCCCATCACTGCCTGAAGACCATCCACCGCCTCCTACAGTGTGTTCCCAGGTCGTCTTTCCCCGACCGCACCCCTCTAGCTCAGCAGGTGCCTTCCCGCGGCCAGCGACGACCCGTGGCCTCCGTGCCCTGGCTGCACGAGATCGCTGCGGCGCACAGGTCGGGGCCCACCCGAGGGGGCGCCCGGGGCCGCCCCTCTGCGAGCCCGGGTGTTCGGCTCTGCCGGGTTCGCAGCGGCACTGCTGCCACTCAAAGCCCAGGAGCAGCTTCCCTCCCGGCTCTTCCAGAAAAGCCCGCAAGCCGTTGGCAGCCAAGTGTCCTGCTAGAATAAGCAAGGATCAAGAGCAGAGACACTACAGCACTTCCGGGCCTCAGCCCAGCAATTGCGGCTGGAAGGCGGTCAGCTTAGGCCAGTTTGCTGAGGAGGCCCAGGCCAGGGGCAGGAGGCACAGGCTAGCTAGAGACAGCGGCCTGTGTCTGTGGCCGACCCGCAGTCCAAGGGCAAGATCCACTTTCCAGAGTACGGGCCAGCCTCTTCCAGGGACATTTTCCACTCACCCTTGTGGGAAGCCGGCTCTCACTAAAACCGGCCCACCCTGGGTCGTTCTATAGGAACCTGGAAGAAAGACAATTACCTAAAGAAAAAGAAAGAGGAGCCAGGATGGTAGCATACTGTTTAATCACAGCACGCCGGAGACAGAGGCAGATGGTTCTCCATGAGTTTTACATAGCGAGTTCCAGGACACCCAGGGCTACATGGCAAGGTCTTGTTTAAATAAAGAAAGAAAGAAAGAGAGAGAGAGAGAGAGAGAGAGAAAGAAAGAAAAGGCAACAAACCCCAACCATTTGATCACCCCTTCCTGTCTCTCCTTCTTACACCCCTCTCCTCTCTCCCTTTAACTCCAGCCTTAAAAGCTTCACACACACACACACACAAGACCGGGGTGTGGCTCAGAATGCTTGTCTAGCATGTGCAAAGCCCTGGGCCCCATCCCCAGCACTGCAGGAAGCAGGCATGTGGGCATGCCTTTGGGTTGTTTGCTTCTCAAGTTTAAGGGGCTTCGCTGAAGAATGGAGCATTTCACCTCCCAGCTGCAGAGGCAGATGGATCTCTGAGTTCAAGGCCATCGTGGTCTATAAAGAGAGCTCCAGGACAACTAGAGCTACATAGTGAGACATAGTGAGAAAGAAAGAAAGAAAGATCTAAGTAAGCAGAATGTGGCTGTGATTGCCTTTAATTCCAGCACTTGTGTGACAGAGGCAGGCAGATCTCTATGAGTTCAAGGCTAGCCTAGAATACACAGTGAGTCCCAGGACAACTGAGCTATAGTGAGACCTTGCCTCAAAATACAAACAAAGCAACAACAAGGAAAACAAACAAACAAACAAAAAAAGCTGGGTTGAGGAGGTACATCCGTGGGTAAAGCACTTCTCTGCAAGCTTGATGGCTGAGTTCAGATCTCCAAAACTCACTCTCCTGGTTACTTTCCACTGCTGTGACAGGACACCATAACCACCACAGCAACATATAAAAGGATTTAAGTGGGGCTTAGGGATTCAGAGGGTTAGTGCCCATGACCCACATGGCAGGGAGCATGGCGGCAGGGGGAAAGACGTGGCACTAGGGCTGAGAGCTCACATCTTGAGCCACTACCAGAGGCAGAGAAAGACAGCCTACTGGGAATGGTATGGGCTTTTGAAACCTCAAAGCCCAGCCACAATGACACACCTCCAACAAGGCCACACCTTCCCAAACAGTTCCACCAACTAAGGACCTAGTATCCAAATATATAAGCCTATGGGGGCATTCTCATTCAAACTACCAGACTCACTAATGCTAAAATTACTTCCCTTGGGGAGACGTAAACATCACCTACACCTTCCTCCTGTGTCACAAAGACAAACCAAAGTGTAATTCCACCAAAATTCATGCTGGGGAACTAATGAGTTTATTAGGCCTACTTACAGAATACTGGGTGAGAATCGATTAGGCCTGTATCCAGCGTGGATGACGGCTTCCCAGTGACTGTGTAGAGAGAGTCCTCCCCCATCCTTCCCTCTAGCCCCTCCCAGAGACCCAGAGGCCACATGCAATCAAAGTAGAATTGCACAAACTGGTTGAGAAGAGTAACCTGGATATCCAGGTCCCATGGCCCTCAATAATTTTCCCTTCCAAGAGGGTAAGTCCACGGGCAGCAAGCCCAGGAGCCCCAGGTGGACACCTGAAGGTGTGGAAGTTTGGCGAGGAGAATAGAGACTAGCATGGTGGTGCACATCTGTAATGTCCTATTGCTATGGGGGATGGGAGGAGCGTGAGGCCAGCTAGCCCAGAGCACGCAGCAGCAACACAAGGAGATTCTATCTCATGAGAACAGCCAAAGACTTGCAAAGAGGATTATTCTTGTGCTTCTACACGCACCCCATGGCACTCACACACATGAATGTGCTCATGTATAAATGCACACACAAACACACATGCCCACACACACACACAAACACATGCACCTGTCCTCACACACGTGCACACCGCACACACATGCACACACACACACTCACACACACATGTAGGAGTCAAGGCAAACATGCTGTTGCACATTTGTCCAACTTAGGAGGCTGAGGCAGGAGGATTGGGAGTTCCAGGTCAACTGGGCTACACAGTGTCTAAAACCAGACCAAAGCCGCCAGGAGTTGTCTCCTTCCTGAGGCCCCTCCTCACCCATCTGTGGACCCTGTTGTTTCTGCCTTGAAGCATGTTCTCATTTTATATGCTTTTCCCCCTACTTTTGTCTCCAAAACGTACAACCCTAAAAAGGTCCATCAAACTTGAAATAAAAATCTAAATTTCTGACCCTGGGCCACATGGTGCTGACACTTGTCAGGTGTCATGCTTTGATTACAACCCAGCCCGGGCTCCTGCTTCTCTCAACGCCTACCTATGCCGCCACCACCGGAGACATCGCAGCAGACAGCCTCTGCATGGCTTCTCCCTCTGCTCCAGACAACACCCACAGCTCCTCCCGCTGCCCAGGACTCGACTGAAATGCCATTTTTTTCAGATAAGTGTTTGCTGATCACTTGCCACGGATAGAAATCCTTCTACAGACACACGCCAACCCTGCTCAGCAACCCCTGCCCAGAACCCCAGTGAGGTGCTGAGGACCTGCATTTGTAGCAGAGTACTCTCATCTAACCTCCCCCAAAAAAGCTCTGAGTTCCATCTCCAGCACCCAAAACCAAACCTGCAGTTGTGCCGGTTCTCGCTGTTGCTCGTCTCCCTCCCCGGGTTATATCAAGATTCATGGCTCTGTTTCTGTCCTTTTTTCCACCTCCGCATACCCCCCGCCCCACCTAGACTAGCTCCTGGCCCATGAAAACAAAATTATTTCTGTGTTGGCTATAATATCTTTAATCCCAGCACTCAGGACATAGAGTTTGGTGGGTCTCTGAGTTCGAGGCCAGCCTCATCTACATTCTGAGTTTCAGACTAGCCGGTGCTACACAGTAAGACCCTATCTCAAAATTAATTAGTTAGCTAATCAATTAATTAAAAATAAGTAAAAAAAATTTTTTTTCAAGAAATGTGGGGTAAGCAAGATGGTCCAGCAAGTAAAAGTGCTTGCTGTTAAGCCTAGTGACCTAACTTCAGTACCAAGGGCCCACACAGAGGAGGGAGAGGAATGACTTCTCAAGTTGTCCTCTGTAGCAGGATGCTTTGAAGGAGTTTTGTGACTTTTGGTTTCTTTAAAAACACAAAATGGCATCTGGACTGTTTTTGCTTCTTCCACAGGTGTGCTGGATGATGATGAGTGGATTTGGAATGTTCGTTACCGGTGGCTATGATTTGGTTACCCGCCATTGTTTTGCTATGTGTAGCTTGTCCCTAGGATTGAGTGCCGCTCGGTCTTCTGGGAACCTTGTTTAGAGTACATGAGGGTTGGAGCCCTGAGAGCCAGAGTGGGTGGTTGTTGGTGGTTGGTGGGTTGGTTATTGCTTAGAGGAACTTCAGCTGGGGAAATCAGCTTCAGGATATTGCTCTGAGATGTGACCCAGCTCACTACAGCTCCTGCTTTCCAAGCACGGGACAGCCAAAGGGGCTGTGAGTATTCCTTCCTTTCTCTCTTTCCAGGCCGCCTAAAGAGTGGTGACCATTGCTCTCTTCCTTTCCTTCCTTTCTCTTTCCTGAGCTAGAGGTAAACAAGCTCGGCTGCAGCCAGTACAGTCGACTGCCCTCCACAGTCAAGTGATGGTACAGGAGCACACACACGACAGACACACACACTCACACACACAGACACACACACACATGACACACTCACACTCACACAGACACACACACACGACACACACACTCACATACACACACAACACACACACACTCACACACACAGACACACACACATGACACACACACACGACACACACACACTCAAAAAACCACACACACAGACACACACACACAGACACACACACACACTCACACAGACACACACACACAGACTCACATGTACACACACAAACATATACACACACACACAAACACACATATACACAAACACATACACAAATGCACAAACACACAACACACACACAAACACAAAAAAAACGCACACACACACACGTACACACATACACACACGCATACACAAAAAAACCACAAACACATACACACACACCATAAAAATATTTTAAAATTTAAGAAAAAAAGTAGACCATCTGTTGGATAGTGGTACATGCCTTTAATCCCAGCACTGGGAAGGGAGAGGCAGGAGGATCTCTATGAGTTCAAGGCCAACCTGGTCTACAGAGCAAATTCCAGGACAGCCAGCATTACACAGAGAAACCTTGTCTCAAAAAACAAAACAAACAGCATAGACTATCCACACAGTGGAATATTATTTACCCATAAGGAGAAGGAAGCACTGACTGTTGCCGTAGCATGACAAGCTGCGAGCAGGATACCAGTCAGCTGTGGGGACACTCCTGCAATCCCAGTGCTCAGGAGGTGTAGGCCGGAGGGCCAGAACTTCAAAGTCCTGCTCTACTGCACAGTGACTTTGAGACCATCTTGGGCTACGTGACACCTTGCCAGAGAGAGACAGAGACAGTGACAGAGAATGAAAGACCAAAATAGGTAAAGAGGAAAGAAGAAAATATGATGCTGAATGAGAGAGGCCTGGTGCAAAAGGCTACACTGTGCCAACGCCTCTCTCTCTCTCTCTCTCTGTCTCTGTGTGTGTGTGTGTGAGTGTGTGTGTGTGTGTGTAACAAAACGGGCAAACCCCAGAGACACACGCAGGAGGGTGCTTGCCAGGGGTGGGGGCTGCACTAGGATGAAGGGTGACTGCTGTGGGGAACAGGGCTTCCTTCTGGGGCGTTGGAGATCTCCATCTAGACAGAAGCGAGGGCTGTCCGACACTGTGGTGTGCTAACTGCCACAGAAGGACGATGTTGCTTTAAAAAAAAATCGTTGAAGGCATCTGGAAAGACACCTCAGTCCAAAGTTCCCGCTGCTCAATCTTGAGGACCCGCGTTTGGACCCCACCACCCTGTGGACAGTCTACGAGCTCGTGTCTCTAATCCCAGCACTGTGGAGGCAGATGTAACACAACAGGGTCTTCTGACCTGCAGGCCATTTGAATGTATTCTCCCATTTCACAGGGAGGCAAACTGAGTCCTCGAAACCTGAGGCGAGTTGCCCACAGTGACCCACATCACAGGCCTCTCAGTTGCCTTGGTCTCAGAAGCTCTACTCGCTGCGTGCTAAAGGTCCTAGAAAGGAACCAGTGACCCTAGGCTTTTACTAAAACTTTCATGCTTGAGTGTCCGACGCAGGTCCGGGTCAGTGCTTGGCGGCTCTCCTTCACCCGGCTGCGTGCGTGTGAACCGGGAGGCAGCGAGTGGAGCGTGGAGGCCAGAGGCTGGTAAATAATTCATCCCGAGAAGTTGATAGCGCTCCCCAGCGCTGCCCCAGCCCCAGCCGGGCTGCTCCTCCCGCCCAAACCAGCCGGACCAGCTCTCCCACTCCGCCCCGCAGCCCCCTCCCACCAGCCCCGGCCCAGTCTGGGGCGCCTGGGCTCACACCGCGAGAGGGCTACCGGGCAGAGATGGCCCTGCAGAACCCGCTGTTGTCTCTGGCCACACCCACGTAAGTGTCTGGGGTGGGGGGCGGGGGTGCAGAGTGGACAGGCTGCGGGGGGGGGGTGTGCGGCGCGGCCCGGGAGCCCCAGCTGGCCTCCCGGGAGGAGCCGAGGGGAATGCAAGGGGTGATGGCCAGACCTGGGGCTCCTTGAGCTCCCCCTCCCCAGAGAGCCGGGGCTCTTGCAGAGTGAGGGCGCAGAGATGTCAGAATGTGCACCCGAGTTCAGCCCCTGTCACCGCCCCGCGTGCGCACAGCGAGAGAGAATGCTGGAGACCCCGGGAAGAAGGGAGGCACCCCGGCTCCGAAGACTGGCAAAGTCGTAGCGAGGCAGTGGCCACCCTCTGCTTTGTCGGTACCAAGCGGGTTATGGCTGAGGCGACCTTGGAGTCGGTGGTGAACCGACTGGAAGAGGGTGGGGGTTCGCCTCAGCTGAGTGCTTTTCAGAGTGCGAGGCGCTTAGTCCAGTCGCCAGCTTTTGCTTATCATGAGACCGGTTCCATCCCTAGCAGGGAGCCAGGTGGCTAGAGGGGCTCCAAGGGATTATAGAAACTTCTAGAAAGAGGGCTTCCCTCCACTAGAGACCCCGATTCTGTCCTTTGCTCTTCTGTGCCCTCCATTGCATTATTCACTAAGTGCAAACCTGGTTGCCTAGCAACGGGAATCCGATCCCCCCCCCCCCAGGAAGAGTTAGGGAGATAGCATCTTAGGAGTGGTACAGCTGAAGGGGACTTCAGCCCTCCCCCAAGGACAGAGCGGTGAGCAGGAGTCTAGATTTCCCTAGGTCTAGACTGGCCTAGACCTTCAGCCCCTGCCCCAATTGAAATCCCCACCTCTGGGGGGGGTGTCTCTGGCCTCTCTGTGGCTATCCAAATGAACTGAACCCCGAACTGTGATGTTTCCAGCACCGAGGGGGAAATGCTTCACGTTCTTATTCCCCCCTCTGACTTTGGACAAGACTGGTACTGTGTGTGGTCGTGTATGTGACCGTGTGTGTGTGTGTGTGTGAGTGTGAATGCATGAATGTGTATGTGTGTGTGAGTGTGAATGCATGTGTGTGAGTGTATGTGAGAGTGTGTGTGAATGAATGAATGCATGTGTGTGTGAATGCATGTGTGTGTAAGTGTGTGTGAATGCATGTGTGTGTATGAATGCATGTGTGTGCAAATGTGTGTGAATGCATGTGTGTGTGAATGCATGTGTGTGTGAATGCAGTGTGTGTGTGAGTGTGTGTGTGAATGCATGTGTGTGTGAATGCATGTGTGTGTAATGTGTGTGTGTGTGTGTGTGTGAATGCATGTATGTGTGTGTGTGTGAATGTGTGTGTGTGTGAATGCATGTGTGTGAGTGTATGTGAGAGTGTGTGTGCATGTATGTGTGTGAATGAAATGAATGCATGTGTGTGTGTGTGTGAATGCATGTGTGTGTGTGTGTGTATGAATGCATGTGTGTGTAAGTGTGTGTATGAATGCATGTGTGTGTGAATGCATGTGTGTGAGTGTGTGTGAATGCATGTGTGTGTGTGTGAATGCATGTATGTGTGTGTGTGTAATGCATGTGTGTGTGTGAATGCATGTATGTGTGTGTGACTGTGTGTGTGTGAATGCATGTGTGTGTGTGTGAATGCATGTGTGTGAGGGAATGCAGTGTGTGAGGACACTTGTGGGACAGTGTGTAACTGAGTGTGTGACTGTGTGAGTATGAATGTGTGTGAATGTGGACGGCGGACAATCTGTGTGGTTTTCGACCCTCACCTTGTTTGACACAGGCTCTTGTTTGCTGCGGGCACCAGGCTACCCTGCTGCAGCAGAGCTGGGACGATAGAGCCAGCTTTACACTGGTTCTGGGTCCTGGGCGTCTGCTCGCTGACCCATCTCCCCAGCTTCTGGGACACGTCTTTTTGCCACTGAGAATCTCAGTTTCCCCTTTGGTAAATGGGAACACTGGTGCCGTTTGCCTCACAGGATCACGGGAAGATTAAAGTTCTACAGATAGGCGTTTCAGAGTCTGGCTGGCACGTGGCTCGTGGCTACTTTGGCCAGGGCTGTTCTTAGCTGGAATGTCAGATGGAAGAATGGACTGCAGCCAGCAAATGGTGAGGGGCGGGGCCTAGCAGAGGTGGCTGTGGCTGGCGGAAGCCCTGCGGGGCACTTAGGACACTATAAATAGCGCGGTTCTGCCGTCAGGCTGTGGCGGGAGGAACGGAGGTGACTGGGCTGCCACTTGCACAATGCTGCTGGATTCTCTCCCCACTATGTTAGGATTTAAATTAACAAACTCTTAAAGATCTTTGTGCCCACCGTGTCTGGCACGGAGGGTGACAGACAGATAGACATCCCCTTCTGACCATTGGCTGAAGTGGGGTTAGCACAGCCTCACAACTGTTGCTCAGTGCTGGTCAGTGGTCCTGTTATTTTGACAATGCCTATTCTCTAACTGAAAGTCCAGGGCCCCCTGGGGGCAGGAAGCGGGGATGCTGACATGGCTCAGTAGGGGCACGGGTGGAGAAATACCAGGTTAAACCGTAAACCCCAAACCCCCTCCTTGTAGCTCAAAGTCCACAGCCAGGCAGGATGGCCCAGTGACCCTTGCCCCCAGCAGGAAGGGGGCAGATAAGAGAAAAATGGACAGCTCCGGAGTTACCATGGTAATGGTTTAATGGTCACTTCTCTCCCCCACATTCCCCCAGACCCCACCCCCTAGTGCTTAAGGAATGCTGGGTAGGAGCTAAGGTTCAGACAGGATATGGGACTAGCAAGAAACAGCATATTTGGAACCTGGACTTAAGAATGTCTGTGGGAGCCTGTAGGAATAGTTGTTGTAATTAAGTATAAATTATATTAAGTGTGGGAAATACTTAAATTGTTTTCTTGCACCGTTGGAGCCAAGCTGTCCCTGTCCGTTTTTACAGAAGAGACTGAGGCTGAGAAAGATGACGAGAGGCCTAGCTTTAGCTTTACCACCAGTCTCTGTTCTGTTCCTCTCTCCAGACTGTAGTCATCTCCCCAGGCTCTTTCCTGGTGGAAAAGGGAAAACGGAGGAAAACGCTAGGCTCTCTCTTGGCAGCCCAGGGCCCTTAGTTAGGAAACGGACATTTAGGGGCTCTCCTGCTGAGATAGGATTTTTTCCCTAGGAAACGCACCCTCAACCCTTGCACTCTCCCCACAGGGTCATGGCGGAGAGCGCCCTCTACCGGCAGCGGCTGGAGGTCATCGCTGTAAGTGTCACACTCCCAGAGCCCCGAGAATCTCGTTCCATCCGGGTAGGGAATGTTTACCCGAGAGGGAGCGAGTCTGGTTCTGGGAAGAACTGAGCTGCATCGTCGGCTCCATCCTGTCCAGGGCACCTCTCGAGCAGCTCCTGTGTCTGGTTCCTGTCACTGGCTGAAGGAAGTGTGTCATTTGTCAGGTCCAGAAACACCTCCAGTGCCACTGAGGCTCCTGTCTCTCAGATCTCCGGGTCTGCTACCCTGCCCTTGGAGTCCTTCCTTAGGGACCCTCACCCTATGAGCTCCTCTTTCCATCACTTTAATCTACCTGTGAGCCTCTTACCTCAACCCTCATTTCTCTGACAGCCTTCTCTGCGCCCGCATTTCTACAACCTATTTCTACATCTCATCCCTGAACCCCCACATTGTGTCTCTATCACTCTGCGCCCCTGTTTCTCTATCCCCACCTTTGTGCTACATTTCCCTGACTTCCCCCTCTGCACCCTATCTTTCTGCACTCCATCTCAGACTTCACCTCTTAGCACCCCAACTGTCCGTAACCCACTTCTATGCCTCACCCCGGGATCCTCTCGGTACCCGAGTCTCTGGTCACCTGCTGTGCACCTCCATTTTTCTAATCCTCTGTTTTGTACCCCACCTTCCTAACTTACCCACCCCACTATTCTCATTTTTCTGGACCATACTCCTCATCACCCCAACTTTAAGCAGCTCACTTGGGTACCTTGCACTATCACCCTGGCAGTTCGTGTCTTTGAACACAACCTCTGCCCCCGGGTTTACTGCATCTCCATCTCTGTACTCCACCTCTACCTCCACCTCTGTGACTGAATCCGGGTGTCTACCTCTGCACCCCTGTTTTGCACTCAACCTCACTAGCACCTTCCCTACATCTAGACCCCATATCTCTGAACCCCTTCTCCCCCCTTTTAGAGAATTTTTTTGTTACAGGGTTTCTGTGGCCCAAAGCACCCTCTAATTTGTAGTCCAGGCTGGCCTGGAACTCATGGAGATCATCCTATCCCCACCCCAGTCTTCTGAGTTTTGGGATTACAAGCCTGTGCACCTCCCTTGGCCATCCTCCCCATCTTACAAGTCTGAAACCCTAGTCCTCATCCCTAGGCCCCGCCCCCACGCCCCCATCCGCGGACCACCGTTGGGCTTGGGCCTGGTCTCCGCAGCATCTGGGCGCGGCCGCCTGGTCCCGCCCCGCCCCGCCCCGCCCCCCCGCCTCGCCCCTCCCGCTGCTGAGTCAGCGCTCTGCGGCCCCCGCCCGCGGGAGAACGCCCCGGGAGTCCCGGGAGCCCCGAGGAGGCGGACGGAGGGCGGCACCGGGCCCGCCCGCAGCTCTGGGTCGTGTGTGCGCAGGAGAAGCGGCGGCTGCAGGAGGAGATCGGCGCCGTGCGTCGCGAGCTGGAGGAGGAGAAACTCCGCGTGGAGCGGCTCAAGGTTGGGGGCTCCCGTCCAGCCCGGGTGGTGAAGTGGGGGTGTCTGTGTGAATCTGCTGAAAAACAATAGGAACCTCTGTCCAATTCGGGGAGGGGGAGATGGGGAGGAGGCGAGCGGAAGGTAACCATGGAGAGAGCTGCCCCACTCTGGGAGAGTCTGGGGACGCTGGAGGGCTTCATCCCAGCCTGGCGGTGATGAGGGGAACCCTGGGCTGAGGTTGGGCTGGAGAGGGACGCAGTGGGAGGTCTTTCCGGGCTTGGCAGGGCCAGTGGACTGGGCAGGCTGGAAGGGTGCCGGTCGTGTGCCTCCGCTCGGGAAGGCTTTGTACCCGCATGGTGCTGGGGGACGATGTGGTCGTGTCTCCCAGCCTGATGGATGTGCCCTCTGGGCCGTTGCAAGCAATGGGTGGGGAGGCAGGCTTCCTGTGGCCAGCCCCGGACTCCCTTCCCATGCCCAGAGGAAATCTCTCCGAGAACGTTGGCTCATGGATGGGGCGGCCGAAGGGCCGGAGCTGCCGGAGGACCCTGCCTCCAAGGACCCACGGTCGCCCGAGGGACAGGCTCAGGCTCGAATCCGCAACCTGGAAGACAGCTTGTTTTCGTGAGTCGGGAATCCTTGCTCTTGAGCCGTGCCCCAGCCTCTGACGGCCCTCAGCGATGGAGCGGGTTTAGTGCAGCCCGCCTTCCAGCAGCCCCCCTTCTCTCCTCAGACTCCAGTCCCAGCTGCAGCTGTTGCAAAGTGCGTCCACAGGTGCCCAGCACAGACCCGGCGGCAGGCCCCCCTGGCGCAGAGAGGTGAGCAGAAGGGGTGGGCAGCAGGAGGGGTGGCCAGCAGAGATGGCCTCTCTCAGGATGCAGCCTCTGCCTCGGTGTGCATTCGAACCCACTCGCTATTACTTTGCTCTGCGTTCCTGTGCAAGTTGATTTTCTTGTCTAGAACTCAGTTTCCCCATCCCTAAAATGGGAATACCAACTCAGAAAGTGCCTTTGGGAGGGCCAGTGACAGTATAATTTAAAACTAATAGCCGGGTCTGACCTTGAACTCATGGTCTTCCTGCTTCAGCTTTCCCAGTGGTAGGATTACAGGCTTCTGCCACCATGCCTTGACCACGAAGGGAGTTTGCATTCGCGCAGGTGTGTGCAGCCGCCCCAGGCCCTCTTCCTGACCCCGTCGTATTTCTTCACCTCCCTCCTTCACTCCATGCCAGTCACAGGCTTCTTTCTATTCTCTCGGTGTCTCTCTCATGGGCGGGGGAAGGTTGGAGGGGGGCGTTGAGGGGGGCGCAGTGCCTTAGCCCAACTTTCTCCAACTCAGCACTCTGGACAGGGCACACCCAATGCTCCTCGTCCAGAAGGCCACGCCCAGTTCTGTCTAGAGGAAACAGTTACCCCGGCCTCTCCCAGCCATCCCTGCTTCTTCCTTACTCCCTTCCGATTTGCAAACATCGCATATTAATTTGTTGCTGTGTTTATTCTTTCCCACCGTCTCCCTCTTCCCATTGGAAGGTAAAGTCTGGTTGCACCAGGTTTTTCCAGGTTGGGGATGTAGTTCAGCAGTACCACACTGGCTAGGGTGCACCAGACCTTGGGTTCCATCCTAGCTCTTCCTCCCTCCCATCAAATCCTTTGTCTATGGTAACCTCAGAAGCTGGCCAAGGAAGCATTACCATGGTATTGATTAAGCAGGTGGGGCACAAGCATACCTGGGAGGTAGAAACCAGGGCCAATTTGACCTTGTCTCTGTTCTCCTGGCAGGGTCCTCGTCCCCTTTCTCAGCCCACCATGGAGGCAGGTCCTGTAGGTAAGTCTTGGAGTCCCAAAGTCTAGGGTACGATCACCACCAGATCACTTGACCCAAAAGAACCTGGGAAGAGGGCCCCCTTTGTCCTGCTTTGTCCTGACCTCCCTGTCCTTTCCTCCCTTGACTCCCCCAGGCCTCACTGATGTGGACAAGAGAACATCCCTGCCAGCTAGTCCAGTGGGTGTGTCCTCTGAGTCCCCCACTGACCCCAGAGAGGAGCCCACTGGGGTTCTGCCAGCCTTGAGGCCGTCTCCTGAGGCCATAGGGGCCTCTTCGGAAGCCAACGGCCTCTGCCCTGGGAATAGCTCCCTTCCGGAGCAGCCTGAACTAGGGGTGGCGCGTGTCACTAAGGCCAAAGGAGACGGTGTGGTGGAGGTGGTGTGGGCTGGGCTTAGGGCCACAGAGAACAGTAGCACAAGTCCCACGGGCACAGAGCTGGAGGCTAAGGTGGAAGAAGTTGTGCTGGAGGCCATCGGGGCCAGACAGGACGCTGGCAGCCCCGAGCTCCCTACTTGGGTGAAGGAGGGCAGGGATGTGGTGGAGGTGGTCTGGGAGGGACTGGGAGGCAGTGATCCCGAGGTCACAGGGGAGTCAAGCAGGGGAGCAGAAGCTACACAAACCAGTTCCCCGAGGCTCCAGGAACAATTTGAGGCCGAGACTTCTGGAAAAGAGGAAGGTGCTTCCAGAGACAGTCCTGAGGGTGTGGGGCAGGGGGGTCCTGGAGGAGAGGAGGGGTCCTTCATTTGGGTGGAGAGAGTGGCCCTCAGCGAAGACTGGGAGGAGCTCTTGATGGAGGGCTTGGAAGTGCCCCCAGGGGCAGGTTGTGTGGGAGGATCTGAGGCTTTGATGGGGGCACAGCCCAGAGGGAGTGAGGAGTCCTGGGAGATGGAGAGGAGAGAAGTGGAGAAATCAGAGGGCCTGGAAGAGAGGGGGAGGGCCAAAGAGCTCATTGCAAAGAGGGATGGGGCAGCTGTGGTGCCAGAGCCCACCCAGGCAAGAGAGGAAAGCTGGGCAGAAAATGGAGCGAGAAAAGAAGGCGAGGGCCTCTCTCCAGCAGAAATAGCAAAAGACGAGGAGAAGCTGGAGGTGAAAGCTGAGGAGGATGAAGAGACAGCGGAAGCAGAAGAAGGAGGTGAGGAAGAGCCTGCCATCACCGAGAAGCCACTGGTGCCAGAGGAAAAAACAGAGGCTCCACTGGAGCCAGAGAGAAAAGGAAGTGATGAGCCATTGGAGCAGGAGAGAAATGGTGAGAGCTCATTGGACAGAGAACCAAAAACAAGTGAGAGTCGATTGGATGGAGAGGTAGGAGATGAGGGCTCGTTGGATGAAGAAACTAAAGAGAGTAGGAAACTATTGGGTGAGGAGCCAGGAGACAGTGAACCATCGTCAGAGGTGGCAAAGACCCCAGGCATCAAGGAGGAGGTGAGGCCAGAACAAGGCAAACCCAATGAAGGAGGAGAGTTTCGGGCAGAGGACACCAGCCAGCAAGGAACCCCTCTTTGGGTTCAGGAGGAGCCCACATCAGAGGAACAAGGACTGCAAGGCCTGGAGAAGCAAGAAGAATCAGCAGAAGAGGCAGCTGGGAAGCCTCAGCCCTGTTCTGAGCGTGAGGGCCCCCCAGGGGATGCCACACCCCTCCTGGCGGAGACCCCAGCCCCGGAGCAGCCTGCAGAAGGTCAGCCACTGCTCCATCGGGAGGTGTCCAGCACCAACCCCGGTGATCACCCTGCCCCAACCTACGCACCTGCCCGGCAGCCTGAGCTAGCTGAGGCCCAAGAGGCCAGTGGCCCTAAGCAAAAGACGTGCCAGTGTTGTGTGGTCATGTGAGCCTATGCCTGCCGCCCAGCACCTACTCTCACAGCTACCTCGCTGCCTGGCACCCAGCAGAAGGTTCCAGGCACAGACAGGGTACCACAGGACTGGTGGTGGCAACCAGGAGCCAGGAGGTTCCTGTGTCTACTTACACCTGGGCTTTTAGAGTCCCTGCCCACTGCCTGTGGCCCTGACTCCCTTCTGCAACGAAGCCTTTATACTTGAAAATTAAATATTAAGGCACTCTGGCAGCCCGACTGTGTCTTTTTAATTAATTAATTAGTTTATTTCGTTTGTCATTAATGTGTAATTTGTTTATTTTTAATTTTATGTGTGAGAGCGTTTTGCCTACGTGTGAGTCACCAAGAGCATGAAGTGCTCGTGGAGGCCAAAAAAGGGCATTGGGTTTCCTGGAACTGGAGTTACAGGCAATTCTGAGCTGCCATGTGGGTGCTGGGAACAGAGCTTGGATCCTCTCCAAAAGCAGGGAACCAAACTCTGGTCTTCTGCAGGAAAACCAGGGCTCCTCGCTGCTCGGCCCCCTCTTCAGCCTCTGCATGTGTCTTTTGACTCAGAGGCGCTCCCTCGGATCCTACTTGGAAGCTGATCTTACTACAGTCAAAGGTGATGCCTGAGACAGCGCACACCTGCGACCCCAGTAGTGCGGAGGCTGCAGCAGGATCACAAGGCTGAGGCCAGCCTGGGCTACAGATCAAGGCTCTGGCGCCATCAAGAAAACAACCGCAGAAGAATGGGTCAGCGAGAGCAATGGCTCTTCCGCAGTAACAAAAGCCGTCAGAGGTACAGAAGGCAGAAAAACCAAAAGTTAGTTGGGCATGGGGGCACACACCTTTCATTTCAGTATTTGGGAGGCAGAACCAGGTGAAGCTCTGTGAGTTCCAGGCCAGCCAAGGCTACATAGTGAGAGTCTGTCTCAAACTGAAAATAAGAAAGTCTAATCCAGATCGGGATACAGCCTCCAGCCTGAAGCGGAACAGGCTAGACCCTGGGGACTGGAGGTGTCAGAAGGCCCAGCTCCTCTGGTGTGGGCAGGAAGTGTTTCTCATACCCAGAGTGGAGTGGGGCAGAGGCTTTAGGGGATTCCATAATAGGCTGTAGCTCCATTTCCTCCACTTCCAGGATGGGTCCGTCCTTGGGGGGCGGGGACAGGCTCACCTCCTGGGGAGATGGAGGCTTGAAACCCACTTGCCCGGCACCATGCTGCTGGAGAGTGGTGGCCCCCACAGTTGGCATTTTCTCACCTTTATGTAAGGTTGCCCAGAATGGCTGTTGGCAGGGTCAGGAACCTTCTCCCAGATCCACTGGGGAAGCACCTCGTGTCGCCGGTGGAGGCACCTGGTCAGTAGGGACCAGGTGGCAGACATGTTAGGATCCATGGACTTCCTGAGGCCACCTAGCCAAGACCTGACTGCTGAACCCCCACCAGGGTAACGACTCCATGTCTGACAACCTTACCTGGTGATGAGCAGGCTCAGGCCACAGCCCACCAGGAGCAAGCCACACACGGACAGGACCCAGGGCAGAATCTTCCACCTGACCTCATTATCTGTGGGTGGGAAGAACAAATGGGACTAAGTATACAGCCATCTTAAATTTGGGGTCTGCAAGTGGGTGGGACCTTGGGATGGGTGGGGCTGAAAGTATGGCCATCTTGAAAAAATGAATGGGCCTTTCAGTGGGTGGAGCTGAGGGTGCAGCCATCATGAAGATGGGGTGAGACTTAGGGGTATAGAGATTTAGGTAAAGTCAGAGTCGGGGCGATGCTGTTCCAGACACACATTGCTGGATACTACAACAGCATTTAGCAGAAGCAAATGCCTTGAGGCCGACTTGGGGCATGGTCCTGGGTTCCATCCTATACACAATCCTCTTCTTCATCAGAAGGTTATCCTCCACTGATGCGACACCTCTAGCCTGAAATGGGCAGGTTTCTCCCCATCCCGCCTCATACCTGGTAGGTGAAGCCAAAGGCTGGGACCAGGTGGGCCCTGTCCTGCAATGGTGGACACCATCACCCACAGCCTGAAGGAACCCCGGTGAAGGCCGGGCAGAGTGACGGTCTGGGTATTGCCGCTCACTAAAAGACACAACCCAAGAGGTAGGGCGGAGGGGGGGGAGGCAGTTAAGTCATGCCCTGGGGTTCTGCCCACACGATCTTATCTGCCTGCAACTTTCCACGTGGCTCTACCCTAGTCTTTACTTATGTGACATTTTATTATTTTTGCAGGGGGAGGGGTGGCTTTCCCAAATGCATGCCTGGGCACATGTGCAGAGGTCGAGGACATCCGTTCTCGACACCCATTCCACCTATGGATCTTGGGCTTCATGACAGGGACCTTTATTTGGGGAGCCTTCTCCTGTTCCCCAGTCTCCTGTAGATTTTGTTCAGCATCACTTCCTTAACAAATCTTCTGACCCCCTCATTTAAAACGGACCCTCATTTTGCACACAGCTCTAACCATCATGTGGCATGCTGATTAGATGTTGTCTCTTTTGTCTATCGTGTGAATCCTCCATTGGGATGTCAGCTCCTGAGCTGCCCCAGTGCTTGTCTCGAATGCACAAGGCCCTGAGTTTGACATCCAGCCCCGAACAGGGAAGAAAGCACAGAGGAAGGAAACGGTCAGGGGCACAGTAGTATGTGCCTGCGGGTCCAGCCCCTCGGGATACAATTTTCAGGTCAGGCTGAGATAAAGTGAGACCCTGTCTCAATAAACAAACACATATATAAGAAAAAAAAAAAAGCTTCACACACCCACTGCACCCACGGGGGCACGGTATTTGGTTAGCTGCAGTTACCAGCTAACTGGGAACAAGGGTGCTGAAGTTCCCGGGATGTCATGCTCAGGGAGTCGGTGCTCGCTACTTTACTCTGTCTCTGTGTGTGACGGCATGTGCGTGGAGGTCAGAGGACAGCTTGTGGTAGTTGGTTCTCGACTTCCACCGTGTGGGCTCCAGGGGTTGAACTCAGGTCGTCAGACTCAACAGCAGGAGTGTTCATCTGCGAGTCGATTTGTAACAAGTCCGGGTAACTTTTGTTAAGTTAGGAAAAAAAAGAACGATGATTTTGTTTTTTCAGTGATGGGGATGAAACTCAGGCCTTGTACTTGCTGGACACTTACCTGCTCTACTGTTGAGCCACGCTCAGCCCCTCATGGGGGACTCCAGACAGGAACTCTGTGCTGAGGCACCACCCCAACCCAGTAACAATATTTTTAAAAAGGAATCTGTTCTTTTAGATTTTTTTTTCTTATGTGTCTGGGTGTTTTGCCTGAATGTCTGTCTGTGTACCACATCCTGCAGTAGAGGCCAGAAGAAACTGTCAGATCCTCTGGGGCTGGAGGTACATATGGCTGCTAGCTGTGGGTACTGGGAACTGAACCCAGGACCTCTGTAAGAGCAGTCTGTGCTCCCGGCTGCCGACTCTCTCTCCAGCCCCAGGAATCTGTTCTTAGAGTAAAACATTAGCCTATCTCAAGGGTAGCAGAAAGAAATAAAAGGCACTTGTAATCCTACAACCCTTGTTGACATTAAGAGAAATTTCTCTCCATATTTGGGCTTTGGTTTTGCTCAATACTGTGTTTCTTTTTTCTAATCAAAAACAAAGCCATCTCCGAATCTGTAAACATTTTTATATTTTTCATTTGATGAAATAGGACAGGTATCCATCACTGTCAATAAGTATAGATTGAATCCTTCATCTTTAATGTCTCAGGAGGCGCACTTCAGTGGTAGCCAAGACTGTTGCCCTCTGGGAACTTAGTGACAGAATCCCCAGAAGCTGGGAATGTAGGGACAGGGTGGATGATGGGTGGGCATTTGGGGATAGAGGAAAGGACAGGAGGCAGGAAGCTCACCGTTCATGCAGACTGCGGGGATGGCTCTGCTCTTGCCCTCTTGTGTGCACAAGGTGTAGTGAGTAGCCCAGCCTCGGAGCTGCTGTCTCGGTACCTCAGACCATGCTACAGCAGGTGTCCCTGGGGGGTCATCTTGGAGTCGCCAGACTGCTGGTCCCTCAAGGGGCACTGCGAAAAAACACTGCATCAGTATGGACTGGAGACCTGTGAGGTCCACCCCTCATGCCCTAGCCCCACTTCTTACCCAGTTCCTTTATGAACCCCCAGACTGAAGGTGCAGCAGCTAATCCCTCAGAGAAGACGGCAGTCACTGTAATTCGATAGGGGACCCCTCTTTCAAAATCCCCTGGGAGGAATAGGAAAGCAGAGACTATTAGCAGCTGGCTTTCCCTCCCAGTGCAGTGCGTACTGGTGCTTGTAGAAGTTGTCATTTGAGCCCCTGGGGGAGGCTACTCCTCCAAGCGCCAATGGGACCTGAGACTGGAGGGAAAGACAAGCCAGCTGTAAACAGGGACAAGTTCCAGTTGTGTACAGAGACTTGTGAGGCTACACAGAGACCCTGCCTCCAACAACTAAAAATCAAGGCTGCCGTTGTGGCTCGGCTGGTAGAGTGCCTGCCTGGCACGCACAGAGCCCTAGTTATGTCCTCAATAAAAGCAATGAGCTCTCTAGATCACTGGGCCATCTCTCTAGACCCTTATTTTATTCTTGATACAGGGTCGTACTATATAGTCCTGGCTGGTCTTGAACTCACACCTGGCTACCCCTGACTCCTGAGTGCTAGGATTAAAGGCACCGGTGCACGTACCTGTAATCCTATCAGTTGAAGGGTGGAGTCAGGAGGATCAGAAGTTCAAGGTCATCCTTGGCTGGTGAATTCAAGGTCAGCCTGGATACAGGAGACCATCTAGGTGGGGGGGGCAGGGATAGAATAAAATAATAAAAAATAAAATAATCTGGGCGTTGGGATGCACACCTTTAATCCAGGCCAGCCTGGTCTACGCAGGGAGTTCCAGCCAGGTAGGGCTGCACAGTGAGACATGGTTTCAAAAATGAAAAAAGGATTAAGGGCTGGAAGATGGCTCCGTGGTTAAGAGCACTGGCTGCTCTTCCAGAAGACGCAGGTTTAGTTCCCAGCACCCACATGACAGTTAACAACCATCTGTAACTCCAGCTCCAGAGGATCTGGTGCCCTCTTCTGGCCTCCATGGGTACTGCTTGGACTTGGTATACGTATATACATTCAGGCAAAGCACCCACGCACATAAATTTTATATATATACATATATACACACACATATATACATATATATGTGTCAGACATGGTAGCTCATGCCTTTAATACCAAACCTCAGGAGGCAGAAGCAGATGCTAAGAGTTTGAGGTCAGCCTAGTCTACAGGGTGAGCTCCAGGACAGACAGAAACACACACTGAAACCCTGTCTCAAAAATAGAATAAGGAGCCAGGGGCAGTAGCACGCCTTTAATCCCAGCACTTAGGAGGCAGAGGCAGGTGGGTCTCTGAGTTTGAGGCTGGTCTACAGAATGAGTTCCAGCAAGGCCAGGTCTACACAGAGAAACCCTGTTCAAAAAAAACAAAAACAAAACAAAAATAAAGAAAGACAATGTAATAAAATAAGGCTCTGGAGAGATGACTGTGTGATTAAGAGAGCATATTGAACTTGCAGATGCCCAGGTTTGGTTCCCAGCACCATGTACGTAATTCCAGGTCCAGGGGCTTCTGAGAATATTCTTGCCCGTGTGCACACACACACAGACACATAATTAAAATGCTTAAAAATCTTAAAAAATAATATCAAACAAAATGTGGAGTTTCGGAGTCCAGTCCCAACGGATACAAAACACTCCGCACCTAAGTCTCAGGGAACACTGAGGAAGAGGAGACGGAGAGACTGTAAGAGCCGGAGGATGGGGTCTGCTGTGAGACAGTGTCTCCTAGCAAAGTTGAAACCTGCACCCATGAAGTCTCACCGGCATGACTGTCCAGATGGGAGCAATGCAAGGGTGACACCAATGGGCATGCCGAGGTGGACGGGGGCGGGAGGGTGGGGGGAGGTGTGTGGACGGGGGCGGGGAGCCCACGAGGCCTCAGCCTGACACAAAGAACTCCTGGCAACTAAGGAGTGCTGAGCACGGGAGACAGTCTTCCTCAGGGAGGAGCACACCTATTGGCCATCCAATACCAAACGGCCAGTCCTGAGAACATCCAGGTAACGTTATACAGACTGAGCAAGGTGCATTTGGGACTTCATGTGCATACATATCTGTGTATACATACATGCATGCGGTGGCGATTAATGAAAAAACACGCCATGAATTTGAAAGAGCGCAAGAAGGAGTAAATAGAGCGTCTGGGGAGAAAAGGAAAAGGAGAAGTACAAATATATTATAATCTAAAAAAAAATTAAAAATAAAATAAGTCCCCGGAGTGGGGAAGTGGGGCTCTGCAGCTCAGGCCCTCTGCGGACCACTGGGAGAAGGTGTTCACCAGCCCTCTTTGTCATGGGCCTGGAGCTGGTCCTGAGGGGCCTTCATCCTCCAGCATTTCTGCTCTGGTAGGCAACTCTTTCAGTGACTGTGGTGTAATTTTGCCCAAGGCCAGGAAATAAAAGTGCAGACTACCAAGAGGCCTGGACACAGACCTGCATGTGAGCTGACGTCCTCTCCAGGGGGTCAGGCTCTGGGGCCTGTGATGTGGCCAAAGAAGGGATGCTCCAGAATAATTATCCAGTGCTCTGCTCCTCTCCCTCTCCCTTCTTCTCTCTTTCTTTCTCTCCTTCCCTCCTTTCCCCCTCCCTCCCTTTGTCTTCCCATTTCCTCCTCTTTCTCTCCCTCACTCTCCCCCATCTCCCCTCATCCAGACTGTCTTCCCTCAGCCCTGAGTACAGGCATGGTCCCACCGCACTCTGGGACTCATCTTTCCATTCAGGGCACTCATAAACTTCAGCATCTGTCCTGCATTTCTCTCCCTTGTATTCTCCCTTTATACCTGAGACGGACGTCCAAATATCAAGCCCCATCTAGAAGCTTTTGAAAGCCTCTGGAGCTTCCCCCTCCCCCATGTTACAATTTGAACCTTATCTGGCTTTCTGTGTCAACATGTCACTCTAGCACAGACTCCACCGTGACACAGTAGCCAGACTAGAGTCAACAGAGGTAGCACCATGTTCTTGGTCCTCTAAAACGGTGAGCTAAACAAATCTCTTTACAAGTATCCAGCCCCAGGTATTTGGTTATAGCAACAGCACACGTGTGGTGCAGATGGAATCCCAGGTGTCCCAGGGCCTAACCTGGTAGCAAAGTGCTGAGGTTTTTAGTGCAGAGACGGGTCCAGTTGAGCTTGTCCGGGCTGTCACCATCTCGAGCCCAGTCTACCACATACTCCATGGTTCCCCTGATCGCCTGTTGCCAGGTCACCCTTAGCCCTGGACTCCCATCAGTGCTGCTGACCACCACATTGTGGGGGGCAGATTCCGGAGCTGGAAGCGGAAGGAGACATCTTGATTGCTCATTCAGGAAGGCTACCTTGTCCCCCAAGGTCCTGAGGAAGGACGGAGGAAGTCCACGTTGTTTTACCCAAGCAGACCAAAGACAGATTGGTGAGAGATGCCCCGTCAGTGGTGTTGACATCAGACACCACAGCCCACGTCGCCAGTGTGGGGAGGGAGAAACTGCAACAAGGGACTTCTTCTTGAGTCATAGTAATATCTCCAAACCTAAACTGGACTCTGTAAGTCACCTGCACACAGGGTCCTGGGTCCTGAGGGAGAGGAAAAGTTGTGGTCAGGGCCTTCTATTTACGAAGGCAAGGCAGGCAGTGTGGCAGCATGGGAGCTTAGGGATGTAGGCACTGACTCAGGTTCACAGAGGAGGGCTGGGGCGGCGGGGGGAGGGGGAGCCACCCCGGAGGGTATGAAATTTAAGGAGGAGCCTGGTGTGGTGGCTCACATCTATGATCTCAGTACTCAGGAGGCAGAGGCAGGAAGAGTTGCCACGGTCTGGGGCCTGACTGGGTTACATGCAACCCTGTCTTAGGAAACAAAAGTGAATCTATAGCAAAGCAAGTATGGTAACAACTTTACATGAAGACCTAGCTTTGATCCTGCACCTATTGGTCCTGCCTCATTCTGCTCTCTCTAATCCTGGTTTAGGTAACAGTCAGACCAGAACCTCACCCCCAACCCCCCCCCCCAAA
Source organism: Cricetomys ansorgei (assembly GCA_026225945.1). Lineage (NCBI taxonomy): Eukaryota > Metazoa > Chordata > Mammalia > Rodentia > Nesomyidae > Cricetomys > Cricetomys ansorgei. The sequence continues at coordinate 15,612,050 of JAMJFZ010003163.1, forward strand.
AAAAGTCCTAGTCCTTGAGGCTTGATTTTTTAAAGATTATTTATATCCAAGGCTGGGGAGATGGCTCAGTTGCTTGCTGTGCAAGCAGGAGGACCTGAGTTCAATCCCCAGTGCTCATGTTTTAAAAAACCAGACATGGTGGTGTGCTTGCAACCTACATGCTAGAGAGGTGGAGACAGGTGGACCCCTGGGGCTCACTGGCCAGCCAGCCCACTCTGGTTGGCAAGCTACAGGAAAAATAAAAAAAAAAAAACATGTCTTAAAAGACATGGTAGTCAGAGCCTAGGGAAAGACAAGAGTTCCCTGGCCTCTTCACACACACACACACACACACACACACACACACACACACACACACGAACATGCACGAGCACAAATATTTATCTTTTTTAAGATTACGTGTGTAAGCCAGGTGGTAGTGGCACACGCCTTTAATCCCAGCACTCAGGAGGCAAAGGCAGGTGGATCTCTGAGTTCGAGGACAGCCTGGTCTCCAGAGTGAGTCCCAGGACAGCAGGGCTACACAGAGAAACCCTGTCTCGAAACAAATGAAAAAAGTTCGTTTACATATTTTGTGTGTGTTAGGAGTGTTTTGCCTGCATGTATGTAAGGGCACCCTCAGAGACCATAAGAAGGCATTCGATGCCCTGGAATTGGAGCTACAGTGAGCCATGGGTGCTGGAAACTGAACCTGGGTCCTCTTCAAGAGCAGCCTGTTTTGGGCTCTCTCTCCTGCTCCACATCCGTCGTACCTGGCTCCCATGACTGAACTTTTCAGGTTTGTCTCACTCCCGAGTCCCTTGCTCTTTCTTTCTTTGATACAGGAACCACACATACATAGGCAGCCCTTCAATTCAATATATAGCCAAGGGTGACCTTGAACTGTTGACTCCTGCCTCCACCTCCCCACTGCTGGGATTACAGCTGCACCCTATCATGCCTGGCTCACAAGCGCTGAGGACAGAATCCACGACCTCAGGTATCCCTGGGAAGCACTGTTGCTGGGCCGCATCCCAGCAGAACCGAAGAGCTTTGAAATATTCATTAAGGCCCCTCCCTGCAGTGCGCCTCGGGCTCCCTCCCCTGCGGCTTTGTAATTTCCTCCCCAGTGGAAACTTACAAGGATGGAAATGTGTAATAATTTAAGAGATTCCAGCTAGCTCTAGCAGGGTGCTGTATCTAAAACCTTCGATACCACCACTTAGGAGACAGAGGCAGGTGGAGCTCTGTGAGCTAGAGAGTATAAATGTACACACACACGTGCATTCACACAGGTATACACATATATGCTTTTGCATGCATGCATATACTTGCATACACACATCCATGCATTTGTATGCATACACACATGCACATATATGCGTTCACATGCATGCACCCACACACATCCTCATGTACACATGCATAAACACAGCAGATATCAGATGTTCAGAACAGGAGTAGAGCCTGGAACCTCATACATTCTTCCTAGCATTCTGTCACTGAGCCCCTTTTAAATCTCTTCGTTTTCAGACTAAGATGCCCCGATGTTGAACTCACTCTGGCTGGTTTTGAACATGCAATCTTCCTGCCTTGGCCTCTTGAGCAGTTGGGATCACAAGTGTAGGCCACCTTCAACAGGAGGACTATGGCACTGTCTTCTATCACCTATTTGACGGCTGCTCGGGAACTCCTAGCACACGCGTTACACCATGCCAAGCTGCACTGAGATCATGTCCTTCACATCTGCTGCCTCCTGCCTAGGACGTCGGCTCCCACCCACCTCACATCTCCTCTGCACCCAGCTCAGCAAGAGACCGCTGCAATCCAGGAAACAACCTCCAGGGGGCAGCAGAGGAAGCCGTTGATGCTTGGGGGTTCCCAGAACACCTGCAAACTATGTTTGGACTTGCAGCTTACCTTCCAGAGAAGCAGGGCTGTCCGATTGCCAGCTGTCTCGCAGACGGTCCCCGATACCCACACATCTTCAGCTGCTGATGAGGACGGGGCAAGGTGGGTACGGTTAGTGGACAAGGCTGCCTGGCCTATGGTGGGCTGAGGCCCAGGAAGGCAAGAGAAGCGGAGACGTCCTCACCCAAGAGTGGCGTCTGGAAGGACAGGTCCCGGCTCCACTCGCCCCATGGATATCCGTTCTCCACTTGGCAGCGGCCAGATATCTGGTAGCTGGTGCCAGATTCCAGATTCTGCATCTCCACAGGAGTCAGCGGGTCTGTCCTCAGCTCTGGCTCCAACTGGATGAAGGGTGGGGAAGTGATGGGCTCGCCCTCCGTGCTGAGGAGACTTTTTTCTTCTTCTTTTGACAATGCTGTGGCCCTGGGCCTGCACAGGCTAGGCAAGCCCTCTGTCACTGAGTTACACCAAGCCCTGAGTGTGTGGGGGCTTGGGGTGGTGGAGTGGGGGATGGGAGGGTTGTTGATGGGTAAGTGCCTTCCTCTGTTGTTCAGCATCTTATCATTTTAAAGTTTTATTGTATATACTATTGTATATACTAATGTACATTATGTATGTGGAGGGTCAGAGGACAAATAGGGGGTTAATTCTCTCCCTGCCACCTTTATGTGGGCCCAGAAATCAAACTCAGGTCTTAAAGCTTGCATGGCAACCACTTCTGCCCACTAAGTCATCTCACTTTCCCTCCACTCAATCTTTTGAGACAAGGTCTCTTGCTGCTTCTGGAGCTCGTTAATCGGCTAGGCTGGAGGGTGAGCACGACCTGAGATACACCTGTCTTAGCCGTTGCTGAGGTTACGTGGGACCCCTGTATCTGTCTCCTTCACAAAGATGCTGGGATCACACTGGGGACCTCAGGCTTGCCTGCCGAGCACTTTGATTTCTGAGCAATCTTCCCCACCCCACCCCACCCCTGCAGTCTGTGCTCTGTTTAAGACAAAAATCTTAGCTGCCCAAGACACCCATGCAGGCCAGGTGTAGTGGGGGCACATGCCTTTAATCCCAACATGGGAGACAGGGGCAGGTGGAGCTCTGAATTTCAGGCTAGTCAGGATTACACCATGAAACCTTGTCACACTGTACCGCCTCACAAAAAGATACCTTTGCAGTATGTAGGGGTGGCGAGGCAACCTGCTGTCCCAGCACTCAGGAGGCTGAGGCTGGAGGATCACCGCTTTGAGGCCAGTCTGCCTGTAGCCAGACTCTACCTCAAAAAAGAAGAAACAAATGAGCAAAGTTGTTTGTGGGACCTTCTATTTGGGATTTGGAGGTGACTTCGTGACAGGTACCATAGGAGCCATGCTCCCTAGGATTTGGGGTGCTGGGAATAGGGTGGGAAGGAAGCCTGGCCTCACCTGGGTCCACTTTGTCTCCTGGCATCTTTTGTACTGGAACTGACAGATGAAAATCTTATGGAGGGGCCACCGGGGTGGTTCCCAGTGCACAGTGGCCTCCAGGGGTGCTTCCTCAGAAAACTCCACTTTCGGGAAGAGCTGGGGTGTATGTGGCTTCACTGCAAATAGGAGACCAGAGTGCTCTGAGCTGGGGCCTTCAGCGCCGGCCACCCCCCCCTCCACACACATACCGTGACTCACTCTCCCACTGCCTTACTTTGGGTTTCCAGGTTCACAGAGACAGGGGACCAGCGAGGGTGGCCCGCTTGTGTCCCCCAGATGAGGAGTCTGTCAGCCATGGTGAACTGATCCCGAGGAATGGTCACCCAGCTCTGCCTGGAAGGTACCTTCACCTCCTGGGTTCTATTGGAACCGCTATGAGGATAGATACAGGGGAGAGATGTGTGTTGGCACAGCTAGACCACAGGCTAACATACTTACACTGACTACATGTGTTGGCACAGCCTGGACCACAGGCTAACATGCTTACACTGACTACATGTGTTGGCACAACTAGACCACAGGCTAACACGCTTACACTGACTTCATGCCTGCAAACTAATCCACTGGGGTCTGAAGCCCTGCTCTACTTTAAAGCTGTGTGGCTTGAGGCAAACGACTTAACCTCTCTTTTCCTCTTCTAAAAAATGTTTGTAATACATGTACTTGCTGAAGAGCTGGATAGCGGGCCAGGCAGAGGCTGGCGGCTTCACACAATAGAACCCTGTCTCAGAAATCATGCCCCCTCCATTCCTTTCTCAAAGCCCTTTTCACACACTTTACCCTGCATCTTGCACCCCAAACCCCACCAGGACCAGCTTTCATTGTTGTGATTCCAAGCACTAGACTGATTTTTTTGAGACAGGCACCTCAAACTGTTTATGAAGCTGAGGCTGGCTTGGAACTCCTGATCTTCCTGCTTCCATCTCTAATCCCAAGTGCTGGGATTCCGGGTGTGTGTCAACATGCCAGCCCTCACTGGTTTGTTCATAGAGGGAATTTAAGCTGATCAAAAAAGTCAAGCTATTTACCTGGTGTAACACAGCGATATAAACCAGCTCCCTAGCACTAAGTTCTGTCTTTGCCATGTGCTTACTGTGCTGATGGGTAGAATCAGCCATGGGAGACACACACCGTCATTACTGCCATTTCAGAGCAGAGACAAGGGAGAAGGGTTTAGAGAGGAAAAGTGATTAGTATTACGCAGTCAGGAAACGAGTGGACCTGGCTTGAGAGTCTTGAGTGTGGAGAAATTCCCAGTAGTTGGACTCGGGGGTCTTCTCAACAAAAGCCAGTTGAAATCTAAGTGGCCACTTCCGGTGCCTCAGTTGCCCCAGACCTCCCCAGGGTACTCACTACTTCTGACTCCGGTGATACAGCACAGGTGGAGCCTCCAGGTCTTCCAGAGGTTCCCAGGAGCAGTTCAGTATTACTAAGGGTCCAACGAGGTAGCACTGCAGAGGGCCCCGGCTGCCTGCAGGGGCGCAGAGGGCCGGGAGGACCGCAGTCAAGTTCCCCAGGCCAGAACTTGCCGGACAGTGGATGCGTCCATCCTCCGGGACCGCGGGGGTGCGGTCCCGGAGCCCAGAGCCTGGCACGTGCTGGCCCAGGAGCGGAGGGAGTCCCGGCCCCTCCCCGTCCTGATACATCCTGTTGTCGCCCAGTCCCAGCCGCCCGACAACTGTGACCCCGAGCCGGCCGTTCAGGGATCCCCTCACCGTGGGGCCGCGTCCCGAGCAGCAGCGGCAGCAGCGGCAGCAGCAGCTCCAAAGACTTGAGGCTCGCAACCCGGGTCCCGCTCATGGCTCCCAGGGACAAGCGACACCGTCAGGCCTGGGGCTTGCGGCCTGTGGGAAGGAAGCTACTCCGCCCCTGGCGGGAAGTCCCCAAATCCGCCCACCCCCAACAAAGACACACACGCTTGTAAATGCTCAGAAGTGAACCTTTATTTTGTGCTGAGGAAGTCTGAGTACTGGGGACCCCGCACGTCCCCAGTCCTGGGGTCTGCAGCAGAGTGCTATGGTTTGGGAACTGAAGGGAGAGGAGCAGGGGGCAGGTTGCACTGGCCTGGCCAGGGGACAGCGGCGGCAGTTAGGGCCAGACAGGGGACGTGGGCTCAGTGTGGCCACTCTGAGTAGTGTGGACGCCTGGTTGCAGCCGGGCGCGCTGGGGCTGGGGTCCGGGCGGGGATGAACTCAGGCATGAAGATTGTGTTTCTGTTTAGCTGGGTTGGGGTACCGACCAGAGCAAGATGAGGATAGGTTGGCACATAGTATAGTGTGTGTGTCTTGGCAGAGGGTCTGAGGAGACAGGGGAGCCCTCAGTACCTTGCCTGTAGGAATGCTCATGAACATCGCACAATAGATAGCAGGTTGGACCGGGGGCTTCCCCATCACCCAACCTGGTCCTAGCACAAGCTGCTAATTTGGCTCTTGCTACAGCCCCACTCACAGCAGCTGCTGGAAAGGCCAGCCAGCACATCCCTGCTGCCCCGAACCACTCCAGGCGACCCTTGCCAGCTGGGTCGACCACCATAGAAGGCCTGGGGGGATTTGGTCAGGGCCAGCCACTCGCTGGAGCCCACAGCTTCGTCCAGTTCGCTGGCCAGGTTGTCCACATTGGCTTCTGCATCATGGAAGACGTCCCCTGAAAAGCAAAGAGGAAGAATGAGGGCTCAGAGCTCAGCCACTGCTGCCTCAGAATGCTGGCTCCTGTCTGGCCCAGTTACATCTCTGGTCTTGAGGCTCCAGGTTGCCGGTCAGAATTTGATTTCATTCAGTTCTTGGTTCAAATGCTGGTTCTGTTGTCAGTTTCAAGGCTAACCCTGATTTTCCTGTCACTAATTTCATGCTATTCTTTATTTAATGTGGACCGGGTCGATGAAATTATGCATTTGGGAGCTTGGCTCCCTAAATTAGAATTGTAAATGGGATTATTTCTCTGAGGCTCAGTTTTCTCTTCCATTAAGTGCGTGGGGAGATAATAACTCCTACTTCCTTTGGTTTTATCAGGAGTGGGAGACTTAATACCAGTAAAAACACACTAATATTGAACACACGATGAGCATGCCAGTGAACTCATCCTTTACTGACTGTCTAGATTCCTTTACTACATGAACTTCTTCCATCCTGTCTGTGACAGCTGCTGAGGCGCTGCCATTGCCCCCACCCCATCCAAAGGAGACCTTGGCTCCTCTGAAGGCTTGCATGAGGACACGGCCATTTGCTACCTTTGCCTACAGAGCTACTCTTTTAACCCAGGCACACTCCTCTCAGCATGTGCATCCATCATCCATCTAAACATCTCTCCATCATCAGTACCGCCTTCCTTCCGTGTGTGTGTGTGTGTGTGTGTGTGTGTGTGTGTGCGTGTGTGCATGTTTCTTGAGACAGGGTCTCAGGCTGCCCTTGAACTCAGGACCAGCCTGCCTCAGCTTCCCATCATATTGGGGTTCTAGCCATGTGCCGCCGAGCCCAGAGTGAGCCTTCATGCCCCTTGCCTCTAAGGAACCGAGGTCTCCTGCCTGGCCTCTCCTACTCCATCTGCACTAGACAGTCTGCCTCATCAAGGAATTCTGCAAGATCTCACCCACCGTGTCTTCCATTTCACCAAAAATCCTACCTGCAAGGGAGAGCAGGGGCTAGAGAGGCCAGAGATGGCAAAATCAAGCCCGGTGCCCAGAATACCCCCTAGGTTCCAAGGCCTGCTGTGCCCTCACTGGCAGGGAGATCATGCACCTCACAAGCAGCAGCACCTCTGGTCAGAGCTGTGCCTCACACAGCCAGGACTCAGGGAAATGTGGCATCTCTGGCTCTTTGACCCTCACACTCCTGCCCCCAACCCCAGGAGGGCTGGCTTCCAGCTACCTCACTCTGGTCCTGGGAACGCTTAAAGTCAAGGCAGAGGTGTCCCCATGCATGTGGCTAGACAGAGACTCTATTCCTCCGCACACCCCCTTTTTCCCTTTGAATTTCTTAGACTAGGTCTTACCTTGTAGCCCAGGCTGCCCTTAAATGTGGACGTCTGCCACCACCTCCCAAGTGTCTGCAAGTGCAGTGCGCACCACACCTGGCTCATAGGTCCCCTCTGTTCTGGCTACTTGCCCACCTGGCCACCTGGTCCAGGTTGAGTCCCTAACCCTCCGCACTCACCCAGAGAGTCCTGGGCCAGGATGTCTGCCCGCCGCCACCTCGAGCCCCCGCAGGTGAAGATGACCGCGCGGATGAACTCGCGGCCGCACAGTTTCACCCCGTAGGGTGCGGGCCTGGCATCAGCCTGCAGCTGCAGAACCCCGACGAGAGCCCAGGAAGCCAGCAGCAGCAGCCCGCGCATCGCCATGCTCAGCTGAGAGGTCTGCGGCCGAGTTGCCTCTGTCCGCATCACCCCGTCCCCCCATTTATAAAGACTGCTCCCAGCCCCGCCCGCTGACCTCGGTTATCTTCTGAGCAGAGGGGAGGCAGCCAGCAACCTGACCTTTTCCATCTCCGTGCCAAGAGATAACCTTTCACGCGAACGGTGTAACATGGCTCAGCTCCCTGTCATCTTCCGCATCCAAGCTTTCTCCTGCTTCAGTTTACTATTAAGTGTGGGATTATAGGAGCAAGCCTCCACCACCTCTTTTATTTATTTATTTTCTAAAGACAGAATCTCCTAGCCTGGCTAGCCTCAAATTCGGGCATCAAGATCTCTATGGGAGCTGGAGAGATGGTCCAGTACTGCTCTTCCAATCCACCTGAGTTTGGTTCCCAGGACACAAAGCAGGCAGCTCACAATTGCCTGTAACTCCAGTTCCAGGGATCTGATGCCTCCTCTGGCTGCATATCACGCCTGCATGCACGAGATAAACATAGACATATTTGGGTGCAGATACACACTCGAGTAATAAATGAATATATCTCTTTAAAATAGACTGGTGGAGCACTTGTCTCGGGTTCAATTCTCAGTGCTTAAAAAATACATAAAAATAACAACACAGATAGGATTCTTACCCAGTACTGGGTTAGTCAGTGACTGAGGCCCAGACAGTCCTCAGACTCCTGTCCATCTGCCTCAGCCTCCTGAATGCTAAGGTTACAGGGGTGAAACATCACACTTTGCTTTTTTATTATTATTGCTAGGCATGATGGTTTACACCTTTAATCCCCAGCACTGGGGAGGCAGAGGCAGGCAGATCTCTGTGATTTAGAGGCCTGCCTGATCTACACAGTGAGTTCCAGGCCAGCCAGAGTATGGTGAGATCCTAACTTTAAAAGCCCAACTTTTTTTTATTATTATTATCTTAGAATCATGTATACATGTTTATGTGTCTTTGTGTGTGTGTACTACACTTATGTGGGTTCTTGTAGAGGCCAGAGGAAGGTGTCAAATCCCCTGGAACTGGAGTATAGATCATGCTGCTGACTTGGAAGCTGGGAACAGAACTTGGGTCCTCTGCCCTAGAAGAATATGTTCTTAGCCACTAAGCTGCCTCTCAGCCCAAGTTATTATCATTATGAGATGGGGTCTTGTTGGGCAGTTCTGGATGCCCTGAGGTTTGCTGCAGTTTACACAGGATTGGCCTGAGGGCTGAGGATATGGCTCAGAGTTAAGAGCTCTGGCTGCTCTTCCAGAGGTCTCAGGTTCAGTACCCAGCACAGACAGAAGAGCTCATAAGCATCTGCAACTCCATTTCCAAGGAATCTGACCCTCTCTGGCCTCTGTAGATTATAGGCATGCAGATGGTAAACAGACATACGTGCAGACAAAACACATGTGCGGACAGAACACCTGTACATATATAAAAATCATTTTAAAATAAAATAAAAAAGGACCTTGGACCTGCGGTGAATCCTCCCACCTCCGACACTGCAGACCAGTGAGTACAGACACCACCTCCTGTCATGTTTCTTTCCTTAATTATTTTCCTATGACAGGAAAAGAAGAGATGGGGGGGTGACCAAGAAAGAGAGAAGGCGCAATAGAGAGAGAATGGAGAAGTGGAGGATGGAAGAGTGAGAGGAAGAAAAGGAAGAGAAAGAAAGGGATAGAAAGGGAGGGAAGGAGAGAGGTGTATTTTTCCATATTTTGATATTGGGCCCAGGGTCTACATCTGTTATGAAAGTGCTCTACCACAAGCTGCATCCTAAGAACTTAAATTGCCTTTTAAAAATTAAGATGTTCGGTTTGATTTTTTCTATTTATTTATTTATTCAGTGGGGAGGGGGACACGCCATGGAGTGCGTGTGGAAGTGTGAGGACGACTTGCAGAAATCAGGTCTCTTGTTCTGCGGTACAAGCCTGGGGCTTGAACCCAGTCTCCAGGCTTGGCAGCAGCACCTTTACCCACAGAGACATCCTGCCAGCCCTTTCCACCACCACTGTTTTGTTGTTTTAAGACAGGGTCTCATCAAGTTCCCAGGTTGACGTTGAATTTATTCTGTAGCCTACCCTGGCCTTGAAGTGCCTCAGCCTCCCAGTAGCTGGATTACAGTGCTTGCTGCAGCAGCGGCTGGGAAGTTCAGAGTCAGTTTCCCAACCCTGCTTTGGCCTGCTTGTCAATTTCTGGTTGATTTCAAGCTATCAATGAGAGGTCCTCAAACTCTTTAAAAAATTTTACTTAAAAATTATTTTAGATCTTATTTTTGCTTGTTATTGGGTTTTGGGGTGTTTTTTTTTTTTTTTTTTTTTTTTTTTGCTTTGTTTTGTTTTTTTTGGTTTTTGGGTTTTTTTTGTTTTTGTTTTTTTTTGAGGCAGGATTTCTCTGTTGTAACTCTGGCCTGTCCCGGAACTCTGTAGACCAGGCTGGCCTTGAACTCTTAGAGATCCACCTGATTCTGCCTCCCAAGTGTTGGGATTAAAGGTCTGCACCATCACCACCCGGCTTAGATTTATTTTATGTTCCATGTATGAGTGTTTTGCCTGCATGTAGTCTGTGTGCCACCCTAGTATCTGAAGAGGTCAGAACTGCAGTTACATAAGGTTATGAGCCCCTTTGTGAGTGCTGGGAACTTAACCTGAGTCCTCCGGAAGAGCAACAGATGCTCTGAACTGCGGAGCTATTTCTCCAGCCATATCTTTTTATTTCATCTATTTCGTGTGTATGAGTGTTTTACTGGCATGTGTGTCTATGCATCATGTCTGTGCAGTGCCCTGGGGAGCTGGAAATGGGTGTCAGATCCCCTGAAACAGTAGTTGTAGGCAGTTTTTAGCTGTCACGCGGGTGCTGGTGCTGGGAATCAAACCCAAGTCCTCTGGAAGAACAGTCAGATAACTGCTGAACTACCTCTCTAGCTGTCAAATTCTTGAAACATTAACAATTACATCTATTAGCCAGCACTCCTAGGCAGTGTGAAAGCTAAACCCACGAGTGCAGATACAGTCATTTAAAAATGTGTGTGTGTTCATAATGTATGGGTGTGCTTTGGGGGTGGGGGCAGCCCAGGCATAATGCATGTGTGTGTGCTGTGGGTGGTGGTGACACGGGTGTATGCGTGTGTGGTGAGGGTGTAGTAGCAGCCCAGGTGTGTGCAGAGGTCAGAGGGCATGGGGTATCCTACACTGTAAGTTCTGTTCTCTCGAGACAGGGTCTCTTACCAAACCTGGAGCTAGGCTGGCAGCCAGCAAGCCCCAGTGGTCTGGCTGTCTCCAAACTCCACAGCAAAGGGGTACAGGCCCATGGGGCCACGCCCAGCTCTTTCATGTGGGTTCTGGAGATTTGAACTCAGGCCCCTGTGCTTTTGCAGCAAACACTCTTACGAAGCAGTGCCCTCAGGCCCAGCGTGTGCAACTTAAAGAATGGACTTCAATAGGCTGCCCAGTCTACTCTTCCTCAGGCCACGGGCAGGGAGAGAGCAGTGTGCCACGCTCTCCTCTGAGTCCCAAGGGCCGCCACCTCCCTTCCTTCACAGATGCCGACAACTCCACCTCCTCACCATTCCTTATTTCCACGAATAGATTTTTAGTGTCTTTAAAGTCCTGGGGATGAATCCAGGGTCTCAGGCACATCTGGAAAGAGAGTGACACTGGTCCACGCCACAGTCCATGGATATGGGTTTGTGAATGGCTGGCTTTTTTCACTAGATGATAGTTTATTTGTGTGTGTGCATGTGTGTTTACGTCATCTCATTTTTAGTTTATTTTTTATGTGTCTGTTCTTGTGCTAGTCCTTTGACATGAGCGTGAGGTCAGAGAACACCTTTTGAGACTACCTCTCCCACAGTCTTGGGCAACAAGGAGAGAATCCTCCCCTAGGGCCTTGAGTTCCTCCACCGTAAAGCTGATGTAGCTCAGCTGCTTAATGGTTGTGGGATGAAACTAGGCTACAGGTTTCCTTCATCATGCAAATAGGCCTTTGGATGAGAGGGTGGAGTTTTTTAACACCTGAGGAGCTTCTGTATCAATAAAAGCACGTGAGATCAGATGAGCAGAGTTCTGCTGGCAGGTATGGCGCTTGTGATGACAGAAGGCTCCTCTGCTGAGGCCTGGCAGGGTTTGCGTCTATGAAAGTGTCTTCTTTGCAGACCCACACAGTAGCAATCGGCTACAGGGGTGAACAGGCAGTATCCTGAATGGGTGGGATCCAGGTTCAGTGAGAGATCCCATCCTCAGAGGAAGGTGGGGGAAGCCAACTGATACCTACCTCCAGCTTCCACGTGGACATAATATGTGCACACACCACACGTGCACACCCGTGAGCAAAATGAAATAATAAAATTAAAACTAAGTAAAAAACATGGGCAGTGTTCACCTCCTAATTCCAGCACTCAGGAAGCTGAGGCAGGAGGATTGCCACAAGTTCCAATCAGCCTAGGCCTCATAGTAAGTTCCCAGCCAGGCTCTATCTCAAAAGGTAAAATAAAAACAATGGTAATCAGGTGCTGGGCAGGCCTAGGTTTGTGTCTCAGCTCCGCCTTCTTTTTTGCTGTGTGAGTGTCCAGTCACTTGACCTCTTTGTGCTCTGGTTTCTTATCTACACAACTCGGAGGCTTGTGTTGTCACACTCTGCAGCCAGCACCGTGCACCTTTGTCCTTTCTCAGTCTCAGCCTCATGGCCTATGTTGCTCTGGGGAGTGTCCTAGGAGTCACATCTCACTGGGAAGGGCTGATGAATAGTTTGCTCCCTGACCCCAGCTGCCCTTTGCCAGTACAGCTCACAGCGGGGCAACCTTCGCCCCTGTCTCTCAGGCATCCTGATGTCTGCTCAGGAGCCTGTTGACAGACAAGAGCAGGTCCCTTGGGCCCAGCCAGGAGTCTCTTTTGTGCCTTACACAAAATCTGAAACCTGAGCCCACCCAGCTGCGATAAAATCCTCGTTGCTGTGTCCCTAGAGGAAGGCCTTGAGCCTCTCCGAGTTCACTGAGATGCAGCCAGTGCGTGCATGTTTGCTTTATAGGCTGATGGGAACTTGGGTGGTGGTATGGAGTGCTCAGTCCAGGCTTAGCATCCAGGTAGAGACATGTCCATCCCTGGAGCCTGGGACCAGGATGGGATCTTATTTGGGAGCAGAAGCCTTGCAGATGTGTTAAGGACCTTGAAATGAGATCGTACTATATTGTATTTATGGGTCCTCAGTCCAGTGTCAGAACACGAATAAGAGACAGAGAGAGGAGCCAGACTGTAGCACCTGTAACCTCAGCTCTGGGGATGTGGAGCTAAGAGGATCAGGAGTTCAAGGTCATCCTCAGCTGCACAGTGAGTTTGAAGCCGGCCTGGACTGCATGAGACCAAGTTTCAAAACCCCAAACAACAGCAACAGCAGCAAAACTAAGTACCGGGGAGAAGGCTCTGTGGTAAGGTCCTTGCCTTCCAAGCACAAAGCCCGGCGTGTCATCTCAAACTCATAAAAACTGTAGTGCTCGCCTGTGAGCCCAGCCCTGGGGAAGGGGACAGGAGAGCCCACAGGGCTCCAGGGACAGACAGCCCTGGGGAACGGGACAGGAGAGCCCCCGGGGCTCCAGGGACAGCCGGCCAGCCAGGCTGTGGTTTACTCAGACCACTGAAGCACTGGAGGTCAGCGGATAAAGTGCTTGTTATGGCAGCACGGGGACCTGAATTCGGGTCTTCAGGACCCACGTAAAAGCTGGGTGCAGAAGTGTGCCTGTAACCCCAGTGATCTCACAGCAAGATGGAGAGACAGGAAGATCGCTGGAATCTTGAAAACCAGCTAGCCTGCACACAGGGAGTAGGAAACCCTTCCTCAAGCAACAGAGAAAGAGAGAGCCCACACCCAAGCCTGGCTTCTGACAGCTGTTAAGTGCACACAGAGACATGTGGTTACAGAGGCATACAGACACAGAGACACAGGTGCACACACACACAGACACGCAGACAGGCACACAGATATATGCATACAGACACATACAGGCACACAGACAGACACACAGACATAGATACAGATACCTAGACTTACACACACACACACACACAGATACAGACACATACAGACACAGAAACATAGACACATAGATACACAGAGACGCAGAAACAAATAGCTATAGACACCCTGCTCAGACATGCACATGTACAGATACACAAACAACACACAGAGAGACACAAAAACCATAGACATATATTCACACAGTCACAAATTCACAGACACAGAAACATGCAGATACACACACACACGCACACACACACAAAGAATGAATCTTTGTTGTTTTTTGGTTTTTGAGTCAGGGTTGTAACTCTGGCTATACGGTAGACCAGACTGGCCTCATACTCGCAGAGACCCTCCTGCCTCTGCCTCCCAAGTGCTGGGATTAAAGGCGTGTGCCACCACTACCTGGCTAAAGAATGAATCTTCAAAAAAAACAAAAACGTTTTTTATGGTTAAAAAATGGCCAGGGACAGCCGTGGGTGTCAGGCAGCAGCCTGTGCGATGCAGTTCAACATCAGCGCCTGGGGCTTCAGAAAAGCAAAGCCAAAGGGAACGCCTCCAGGCAGCACTAATCTGTGTCTGTCACTGTTCATGGCCGCAGAGTTCTTCCACATGGAGGACGCTGGTTAAAGTCAGTCTCAGGGAGAGACGTCTTCATCCATTTTCCACTCCTCAAGTTTCACTGGAACCATTGTGTTACGTCACCCCACGTAACGTCATTTCACACAGATGCAAGTGCGTCTGCGCAGGAATTTCCCAGAGGTTTCTGGCATTCGTATTTTGGATCCTGATGGATCTTCCCCTTTTCAGGGATAAATCAACACACGCTCACACACAATAGATTAAAATTGTGTTTACTTATGGCCTTATCAGCCGAGTGCATATCAAACCTTGGCTGTTGGCCAGCATGCCAGGTGCCAAGGGGCCCCGAGGAGAGCGCGTACACCCCTGTGCACAGCCAGGAAGCACCGCTCGGCACAGCTCACCGATCTCTCCTCTCCAGCCACCTCCCCTTTGGTTTACCTTCTCTTTCTTGGTTTCTTGGCATTTATATTAAGGAGGTTTGCTATCTGCCTAGGAAATGAGTTACAGATATTTCCTTCCAGTTTGTTATTTCTCCAAATTTCCTTTTTTTTTTTTTTTTTTTTTTTTAAATCTGGTCTTGCTATGTACTCCAAGATGGCCTAAAATTCATGATCCGCCTTCCCTAGCCTCCATTGTTCTGGGATTATATGTGCATACTGCCAAACTTGGCTTTTTTTCATGATCTATTGTTATATGTGTGGGTATTTTGCCTGTATGTATTTTTGCTTGTGAACCTAGCCTTTTACAGCTGTGGCCGTCTCTCCAGCCGGAGTCTGTGCACCATGTGTGTGCAGTATCTGGAGAGGCCAGAAGATGGCATCAGGTCCCCTGGAACTGGAGTTACAGAGATTAGGTCTCACTGGCTGGTCTGGAACTTGCTGTGTAGACTCAGCTAGGCTTGAACTCAGAGATCCGCCTGCCTGCCTGCCTCCCCGTCCTAGGCACTGGGATTAAATGTGTGCATCGCCACACGCAGCCTCTACAGTTTTGTTTTGCTTTTTAAGCTGGGCAGCGGTGGCACATTTTTAGAGAGAGCAGCACCAACTCACTTCCTTAGCTCCCTCCCAGCCATATGTGTGCAGCCTTTCTGCAGGGGAAGCAGATACAGCTGACACAAACAGCCGTGTCAGAGCCCATGCATCTCCCAAAGCTAGTCCAAACCTAGCTTTGCCCTTGTTTGTTTGGCGTTTTGGTTGTTGTTTTGTTTATTAAATATTTTTCAGTTTTTTGAGGAAGAGTTCCTGTATAGCCCAGGCTAGCCTTAAACTTTTGATCCTTCTGTCTCGGCCTGCCAAGATCTCGAAGTTCAGGCAAGCACACTCTGAGAGGCCAGAGGAAGACACCAGCTGTCCTACTCCATAGTTCTTCGCCTTATTCCTTTGAGACAGGGTCTCTCACTAAACCTGGAGCGAGGCTGGCTGCTTGTGAACTTCAGCAAGCCTTCATTCTCGCTGGTGTGCTGGTGTCACAGGCCTGCACGTATGTATGCATTTATCTATTACATGTGTGAGGCATGTCTGCATGTGTGTACGCATCTTCACACGTGGATATGTGTATATGTGAAGACCCAGGCTGACCCCAGGGGCTCCCACAATTGCTCTCTATGTTATTCATTGAGGCATGATCTGTCAATTGAGCCCAGAGCTCACTAACATTAGTAGTCTTGCTAGCCAGCTAGCTCTGAGGATCTGGTCTCTGGTTTCTGAGTCCTGGCATCACAGGTGGCGGCCATGCCCACTGCATCTCCATGGGTTCTGGGTATCAGAGCTCTGGTCCTCAGGCTTGCACCCACCAAACCACCCCCTACTGTTCTGTTGGGCCTAACGCTAACATCCCTCCCTCTCCCTGCAAACTCTACGGTGTTGGTGGCCATGCAGTGCTTCCCGAAATGACCTACTCTTCTCTGGAGACCTCATCTCACTATACTGTCTGTGCTTGTTCCAAATTCTTCAGATCGGGGGATATGTCTGCCTCGGCTCCCGTGTGGCTGTGCTACAAGTAAAGGCACCACTGCACCAGGTGGGGACACTCTTGTCATTAAGCTTTTATGGTCAGATCTTATCCTTGGATGTATCTGGTCTCTACACATACACATTTGCAGTGGTGGGATGGAGCCCAGAGGTTCTACCCCTTAGCCATGATCCCAAACCCTCATTGGGGCATGCTAGGCAGGAGGCTCTACTGAGCTAAACTCATCCTCAGCCCCAGTTGTTTTCCCCTGAAGTCTGTGATACTTGTTATAGAGACCAGCCTGTAAAGCAGTCTTGGGGCTCATTTAAGAGCAGAAATGCTCTGGCTTCTGTGATGATTATCACCTGGGAAGAACATCTTGTTTAAGTCCTGTACCTCTTTACAGGGCTTTACATAGGCCAGGCTGGCCTCAGACTCATTTTACAGCCAAAGATGGTCTTGAACTCCTAATCTTCCTTCCTCCACCTCCCAAATGCTGGATTACAAGAGTCACCTTTAGGCCTGGTTTTATAGATTCTGGCAATAGAACCTTTGGCTTCAGTGTGGAAGGCAAGCATCCAGCCCCCTAAGCCACACCCCTAGCGCAGGCTTTGAAGCCCCAGTGCACCAAGAGCCAGCCAACTTCATGACTCATTTGCACATAAGATGATGGTTTTGGAATTCCTTTCTAGACCAAGCGTGAAGGCAGACACCTGTGACATAGTCAGGAGCCTGAGGCAGAATTGGGGGGTGGGTTCCATGCCAGCCTAGGGCCACATACTGTGAAACCTTGTCCAATCAATCATCAACCAGCGGAGCCCAGTTCCCTCTTCTATGTACCTCAGGGACACAATTGTGTTGTTAAAAGTCTGCACGCCTTCCCTGTCCAGAAGCCTTAATCACATGCTACTTTGCAGCTTGCACCGGGCTTGATATTCTGCCTGGTATCTTCATATTTCATCTTTTAAAAAAAATTATGGGGCTGAAGGCACTTTCCTTCAAGCCTGACTGGTGGAAGGAGAGACCTGCACACATGTGGAGACATGTCTGCACCCATTACCCAAGAGAAAATCATTCTTGTTACTTTTAGTTCTTGTGTATGCATGGGCACACACCTGCCACAAGGAGCTGAACTTAGGTTGACAGGCTTGGCGGCAAGTGCCTTAACTCTGTGTCATCTTGATGGCCCTTATTTCAATTAAAAAAAATAAATAAATAAAAAATAAATAAAATAAGTCTGCTTCATCCTTATTTGCCTGAATGTAGATCAGGCTAGCCTCAGATTCAGAGCCTGCCTGTGGCTCCTGAGTGCTAAGATTAAAGACATGAGCCCACAACAAGCCTCGTGCTTTCTTCCATTCATTATCTCAAGAGCATCTTACTCTAGAAGTGAGTTCATGCTTAAAACAGATCACTTTTGTGTGTGTGTGTGTATGTGTGTATGCGTACGTGTATGTATGTGTACGTGTGTGTGTGCGTGTGTATATGTACGTGTGTGCATGTGTGTGTATGTGTACGTGTGTGTGTGTGTGTGTGTATATGTATGTATGTGTGTGTATGTGTATGTGTAAGTGTGAGTGAACACCATGTGTGTATGACAGGCCATCATGGGTACTCTTACAGGAACAAGTAAGTGCTCTTAACCACTGAGCCATCTCTCCAGCCTAGCAATTCTTATCAAAGTCCTAATGGAATCATTTTAGGAAATGGGAAATGTAATAGACTCTAATGAGAGCTCTTAACTGCTGAGCCATCTCTCCAGCCAATCTGTGGAAATCTCTGGTTGCCACAACTGGGTTGGGGTGGAGACTGGGGAGGCTCAACACACGTGTCGGGACAGCCCCAACCCTTCCCATAAAACTGGTGATGCTAGCCATTCTAGGGATTCCCACTTTTGTTGAGTGGAGACTAAAATTTTCTTTACTGTAGCACTCAACCTTCTGGATTTGTTTCTGCTGCTCCTTCTCTCTTTTCTTCTATATATGCGTGCATGTGTGTACTCACACATGTGTGTTGTGTGACACCTTCCCTTCGGAGATAAGAACAGAGTCTACTCACTCCAGATAGGGAACTGACGACAGACCAAACCACAGATGCCACCAAGGTCCAACTTAGTAAATCAATGAGTTTATTAGGGTTACTCAAAGGAGTACGGGTGAGGGTTTACCTACAGAAGTAGAAATAATTCAGAGACAGCTGCATCATGACATGCCCACTGCAGTATGAATTACAGCTCACAAAAGCTGGGCCCCTGGAGTGCACTACAGTCTGCAGGAAGTGCAATCTGGTTGGAGAGCATCTTTTCCAGGCAGCTCAGCTTCAGGTTTTGGGTGGGTTAGATTTTTTTTTTTTTTTTTTAAAGACAGGGTTTCTCTGTAGCTCTAGCTGTCCTGGACCTGGCTATGTACCCTGGGCTGGCCTGGAACCGACATCCTCCTGACCCTGAAATCCCAGATTCTGGAATTAAAGGCATGTGCCACCATGTCCAGCTGGTGGTCTTTAACATATTAATTCTACGTGTGCTTGAGTGTATGTATATGCATTGTGTGGGTGCAGGAGTCCCTGGAAGGTAGGACATCAGAACCAGAGACTGGAGTTGCAGGTGCCTGTAAAGCTGCCATGTGGGTGCTGGGAACCAAAACTATGTTCTTTGTAAGAGCAGCAACTTCTCTTAACTGCTGAGCTGTCTGCCCATCTCTTAGCAGTTACTGCTTATATAAGCTTTGGTAGAGACGAATCTACTGAATTTGATAAGTTTCAGGACTTCCTGAAGCCTTTGAGTTGCTTACTTCCTGCAAGATAGAATGTTTCACCTCCTCTTAGAACAACCTGTTTCTTTTCTTTCCTTTGTTTTTTGGAGACAGTGTGATGGCCATTCTTAGTTGCCAACTTGACTACATCTGGAATCAACTAAATCCCAAGTGACTGGGTACAGCTGTGTGGGATGTTTTCTAAATTAAATCATCTGAAGTGGGAAGACTTTTCTTTTTCCCCCCGGGACATGGTCTCTCTACCTAGCTCTGGCTGTCTCAAACTCTTTATAGACCAGGCTGGCCTTGAGCCTCAGACTCACAGAGATCTACCTACCTCTGACTCCCAAATGCTTGGAGTAAAGGTGTGCAACCCCATGCCTGGCTGGGAAGACCCACTTTAAATCCTGATCTTCTGAGACAGGCAGATATACCTTTAATTCAAATCTTTTGAGGTGGAAATATTGATCTTTAATCTGGGCCACACCTTCTGTGGTAGCCTAAAGGATATGAAAGAAGGAAGCATGCTCTTTCTTTGCCTGCTTGCTCTCCCCCTCATTGACAAGTTCACTTTTTTCACTGGTATCAGAACTTACTTCACTAGGATTCTGGCAGCTGAGACTGACAACTCCTAGATTCTTGGACCTTCTGTCAGGAGGCAGCCATTGTTGGATTAGTTGGACTACAGCCTGTAAGCCATTCTAGTAAACCATATATATATATATATATATATATATATATATATATATATAAATACACACACACACACACACACACACACACACATATATATTCTATAAATTCTGTTCCTAATACAGACAGAGTCTTACTATGTAGCTAGCCCTATCCTGGAACTCCCTATGTAGATCAGGCAGGCCTTGTATTGAATTCACAGAGATCTGCCTACCTGTCTCTTGAGTGCTGGAATTAAAGGTGTGTGCCACCAGGCCGGGATAGAACACCCTGTTGTTTCAACGATCTTTTAAGATCCTGTGCCTTAAAAAAAACTTTCTCTCCAGGCAGCGGTGGCACACACCTTTAATCCCAGTACTCCACTCCAGAGGCAGAGACAGGTTCAAGGTCAGCCTGGTCTACAGAATGAGTTCCAGGACAGCCAAATTTACAACAGGGAACCCTGTCTCAAAACAAAACAAAACAAAACAGCTTTTCTCCAAGATGTAGGGGTGCAATCTGCTATGTGACAGCTTGCAGGTGCAGGAGTGTGTGTGCAGATGGAGGGAGGGCAGAGGGCAACACCGGCATTAGTCCTGACCCGCCTAGTGGGCCACCAAGCCTTAGGAAGCATACTCTCCACCTTTCCAGTGCTGGGGTTACAGGTATGTCCCATCATGCCCAGTTTTAGTGGGTTCTGGGAGTCACACTCAGGCTCTTATTCACAAGACGAGCAGTGTACCCACCGAGACGTCTCCCCAGAGCTCTTTTTTTCCGTTCTGGAATAAACCCAAGCCTTGAGCATGCCAGGCAAGCACTTTGCCACTGAGCCAAGCTCCAGCCCTGTGGCTTCTTGTTATCCCCTAATTTGTGTCTCCACCTCTTCCACTTCCTGTGAACTGGTGCACTGGCTACATGGGTGCCAGGCTTGAACCAGGCCCGTGTTCTGACCAGAAGTGTCCCTAGAAATCTGCTGGGAACTTCCTTTTTCTGAAGAAAATTTTTCTGGACTTGGCTCCAGCTATCTCTGGGTTTGGGGTCCTCTGGGAGTCGGGGAATGGTGGGGAGTGCAAATAAGGCTTCTAGGTGCCTTACTGTACACAGTAAGGACTCTTCCTCTAATCCAGAAACTTCAAAGTCTTCACAGAAGCAGCAGTGAGGCACCAGTGAGGCCCCTTTGCCAGCTGGAGTTTGCTTCTGTGCCCTCTGGCCTTGAGGGGCTCTCAGGGCTGGCCCAGCTGTCATTTCTGTAGGCTGGAGTAGCCATGATTCCTTTTATTGAAGGTCACACATGGGACACGGGAAAGTCTGACCAGGGCTTTCCAGGCAGCTGGATGCTGCATCTCCAGATGCAGGTAGAGCAACTCTATTCCTTGGAGCCACTATGCGTTCATCTGTCACCAGGGAGAACGCTTCACTTGCCTGGGATGCTGCATTTCTGTAGAATTACCTGGCAACCAGGTGCATCAGCCAGATGTGGGCATCCTCTTTTGTCTCTGCAATTCCCTCTCTCTGGTTTTGTTTTATGGTGATGGAGACCGAACTCAGGACTTCAATCACGCATTCCAACACCAGACCACATTCCCAGCCCCTCACTGAGGTACTGTGACTGCTACAGCTGACATCTAAACTCACTCTTTATTGGTGGATTTCAGGCAAGTGTTCTATTGAGCTACACATGTTCCCACCTCTTTAAAAAAAGCTTTCAAAAACATTTTTACATGTTGTGTACTTTGCCTGCGTGTATGTCTGTGCAACATGTCTGTTGTCTGGTGCCCTCAGAGCCAGGAGAGGGCGTCAGATTCCCTGAAACTGGAGTTAACAGGTGGTTGTGAGCTCAAGTTGTTGTAGGTGCTGAGAAGAAGCCAGTGATCTTAACTGCTGAGCTCTCTCCAGCTCCCTTTTTTTACTGTTATTTTGTCAACTGGTTAACTAAATTGCCTAGACTGGCTTCAAACTTTCCATCTTCCTGCCTCAGACTGCAGAGTGGCCCAGGCTTTCCTTCTAGTAGGTTTTGTGGGGCTTCCCCCCCACCTTTCTCGAGGGATCCTTCTCCTCAGAGAATACTGGTCACAGCAGCTACAGACCAGTCTTACCTGTGACTGTTTATTGAGATTCTGCTATTATAGACAAGACAAAGGCAAGAGACTTGTCTGTTTCTACCCATACAATTCAGGACCTAGAACAGAAGCACAGGAAACAGAGGCTCAGAGAGGTGGAGCCATTTTGTCCATATAACACAGCTCCAAGCTCTGAGCCTTTCTCTGCCCCCAATTTCATGAGCATGAGGTACCAAAACTTAAGGTGTGGTGGTACACCCTGTAATCTCAGCACTGGTAGGTTGTGAGGGAGAGGGGAGATAGGAAGATCAATTCAAAGTCAGGGGGTTTGAAGTCAGCCTGGGCTTGACTTCAAACCCCCCCCCCAAAAAAAAGACCATTTTTTTGAGCTGGCTTGCTATATAGCTCTGCGCAGGCAATCTTTCCGCCTCAGTCTGCAAAGCAGCTGTGTCTTCAGGGCTACTCTACCCAACTTGGCTAATGTTTTGTACATTTTTGAGGTAGACAACAGGCTATGACACAATCGGTATAGCAAAATGGTTATTACAGAGGGACTAATTAACATATTCGTCATCTCTCACAGTTACTCCAGTTCTCCCGTGGAAAGAGCAGCTAGTATCTCATTGAGGAAAAAAATCCTGACTCCATAAAAAAAAAAAAATTGAGCACAAGATCCAACTCTGCGCTTGTTAAGACTCACCTCCCCCTAATCTCGGTGCCAGCAGATTGGTTGCATTTAAATATGACATTTTGTTCATCGTGGGTCTACTTTTTCCAATTAATTGATATTTTAAAATGCTGCATTAGAATATTATCTTGATTAATTTCTGAACTCCAGGCGTCACTCCCGACGGGGCTCTTGTTTCCGTTTCGCCTTCTCCGGCTGCAGCTGACCTATCTCTTGGGGAAACTGAGGCCGGGAGCGAGCGGGGAGCTCTGAGACAGACCGCCGCTGACCTTTGCTTATCGTCCTCTCATTAAACCGCCGCCTGCCCGAGACCTTTCCGCCGCCTGCGTGGCCGAGATAATGACGCGGCGAGGCCGTGACCTTTCCGGGGATCCGACTCGCATCGCTCCGCACCAGCCGATGCCTCGCCACCGTCTCGGGCCGGGAGAACGCGCCTGTGACGTCACCGAACTCCGAGGCCGGCCGCCGGCGCTCACGTCACAGAGGGCAGCGCTAAGTCTCAGCGTTCTCCGGAGGGGATGAGCGCGAGGGCGGCCAGCGAGCGGCCCCGCGGGGAGGAAGCCGTGTGGTCCCCGCCGGTGCGTAGACACGAACTACAACTCCCGGCGCTCCGCGCACCTGTGCAAGCGGGCGCGACAAACTTTTGGACGAGATTGATACTCGGTTAGTCCAACCAGAAAGCAGGCTGGAGCGCGGCATCCCGCCCCTTTTTAGTTCTCAGGGCCGCTTCCTCGCGCGAGTGACGGGCTCCGCTGTTTTCTAGGGTCCAGCTCCCTCTGACGGACGTCGGAGCCGAGGAATCGGAGCCCCGAGAAGTCGAGAGGGTGTTGAAAAGCGTGGACAGCAGCCAATAGCATGCTGGGAGCCTCCGGCGCCGTCCAATCGCCGCCCCGGAGCCCCGCCCCGACGCGTGACGAAGTAGGGTGGGTAGCAACAGTTGCCCCGGTGAGGGAAACGGAGGCGCCATAGCCACGGTAGTCGTGGCGACCAAGCAACCCAGCAACGCCAGTCAACAACAACAACCGCGGCCGCCCCCCGCCCCCACGCCCCCGGCCCGGCCTGGGGACCCCGGCGCGCTCGGCCCCCTCTGCACAGGGCCCACGCACCTCCGCTGAGCCGCCCACGGACACGAGTGCGGAGAAGCCGAGGTAACCGGGGCAGCGCCCGGCAAGCTGGGCGCGCCGGGGCGGGCGGCGGGGCGCGCGCGGTGCCTGTCGCTGGAGTACAGTCCCGAGGGAAGGGGCGGGCGGTCAAAATGGCGGCGGCGACTGTCGGGACCGTGGGGGAGGGGGCCGGGGTTCGGCCCGGACGACACCACCCGCCCCCGGGCTCGCAGCCCAGCCCCCGCGAGGGGCGGGTGCTCGCAGGCCGCGGGCGAGTGGAGGTCGGGCGGCTGGGGCGGGGGGCGCTTTTATGTGGCGGGAGGTGCAGCGAGGCGGGCCTGTGGAGGCTGGGCCAATGACAGCGCGGGGAGGCGGGGCGTGACCGCGGGTGGGCGGGGCCTAGCGTCCCTCCGCCCTCCGAGTCGGGTGCGGCCGCAGCCACTGGGACTGTCCGCTCTTCGGGTGCGTACCTTCCAGAGATTCAGAACTTGGACGCGCGACTGTTCCATTCCGGGCCTTTGTTTTCCTTCCTGTAAAATGGGGAGAATTGTTACCGTCTTCCTTCATTCCGGGGATTTCCCCAGGACTCATCTTTGAATCTTGCGCGCGCGCGCGCGCGCGCACATAAACACACACATACACACACACACACACACACACTCTCACACACTCACACACACACACGTCTACTGTTTCTCAATGAGATGTGATCAATTGTTAATTGCAAAGTCGAAGCGCCTGCCAGAGAGAAGTGATTTTGTTTGTTCGTTTGTTTTCAAGACAGGGTTTCTCTGTTGTAACTCTGGCTGTCCTGGAAAGCTATAGACCAGGCTGGCCTCGAACTCACAGAGATCTGTGTGCCTCTGCCTCCCGAGTGTTGGGATTAAAGGCATGCTCCCCCCCACCCCCACCTCTCGGAAGGAGAAGTGATCTTAAGGCCACAAATTTAGAGGATCTGAAGTTGTTCCCTAGGGTGCTGTCTCACCCTGGGGTGGTGCTGGTGTGGGGCTCTTGTTCCTGGAGACTGGAACTTTCCCTCTGGCCATTAAGGTTTCCACTTGTGGAAACAACAAGCCAGCGGGGCTGGAGACACTGTCTTAGATTTCTTAAGCCACATCTCTTGGCCTGCCACATGTTTGTCAACTCAGTATCCAGAGGGTCACATGTCATGTGGTACCAGTCCTACGTGGGCAGGAGTGGGTGCAGCATGAGGCAGAGGGAGACATATTTGTCAGTGAGGGACCTTTGCAGAACTCGGCCAGCCATGGCAGTTCTTATTGGCTGCGTGGCCAGCCAGGCCGAGGCCTCCTAGCATTTGAACTTGACACTGGCGTACCCTGCCGCCCTCTTAAGAGGACTTTTCCATTGGAAATTGAGGGACGCGTGGGCTCCCACTTGTAGGGACTTTTCCTACCCTCTTCAAAGGGTCTTCAGAGTTAAGAAATTAACTTTCGGGAAGATGCTGGAGTTAGCTAGTTACTTAAAAAAAAAGAAGAAGAAGAAGAAGCTCCAGCTTCTGTGGGGAAGGCTGACTTTGAACAGAAAGTGATGGCATTGATTCTCTGGTTTAATTGACCACTTGAACCTCCTCCTTCGCACCAGGAACCTCACAGCTGAAGGTCCCAGAAGGGGCACTGACTGGTTGGCACTGGCTCTGTTTTTTTTTTTTTTTTTTTTATCTAAAACAATTACTCTCTAGCCCTGTGTTCTTGGGGGAATCAGGTCTGTTTTTTAGCCTCAGTGTGCTGTCATCTAGGGGCACAGATCGCTGTAATATAGATGACCGTGTGTGGGTCCCACAAACTATGTCACGTATGAAGCATCTGACACATAGTGATGCTCAGGTGATGTCAGCGGCCATATCTAAGATGTCAGCTCCTGTCCAGCCCTCGGAACCAGCTGCTGGGGCTTTATTTTTATCATTTGTATGAGAAGTCTGCTGGTGTGCGCTGACGACGGGAAGCTGGATGTAGGAATACAGCTTCTCTTTTTTCTCTTTTCTGTCCTGGGGATTGAACCTATGGCACCCCTAAATGAGGCAAGTGCTCTGCACCGAGCTATACACACTCAGCCCTCCTTTTTACTTTTTTTATTTAAAAGTGTTCGTTTTGTGTCTGCGTGTACATGAGCACACATGTGTGCCACAGCATGCATGAGGAGGTCTGAGAGCTGCTGGCAGGAGTTGGTTCTGTCCTCCTACTGTGTGGGTCCGTGGGCTTGAGTCATCAGGCTTCTGCAGGTACCTTGACATGCCAAGGTGTGTCTTCTTACTGGCCCATTTTACTTTTTATCTTGAGATGTGGCCTTGCTGAGGTGTCCAGGCAAACCTTGGCACCTCTTTGTGAGCCTCTTGGCTGAGCTTCCAGAGTACCTGAAGTGACAGGTCTGCGCCTTCAGGCCAGACTTAGAGCTCCAGTTCCTGTGGAGAAGTGTTGCCCACTCTGCTTGCTCTCAGTGGCTTTTGTTTCTAAAAGGAGCCAGAAAGAAAGTGCTGTCTGGGTAGAGCCCTGGGCTGGGCTGCCAGCTCTGACGGGGCAGAGCTTGGGGAAGGCAGGAAGGGTGTTTCTTGAACAAGAGCTTACTCTCTTCCTTGGTAGCCCTGAACTAGGGAGGGTCTCTTGTGTTAGGTCCTGTTGTGGCCCAGGAGGGGTGACAGTCCCCCAGGGTCAGCCAGCTACTGCAGAAGCTGTAGCCTCCTCCCAAGGCTCAGCAGTCGGTGGGTTCCGACTTCCACACTCAGTAGCCCTGTCTTCATCCAGCTGCGTTCCTGTGCCCAATGAGCTGCGAGCTGAGTTCCCGGGGGCTTGGGACTCAATGTAGATCACCTACCCAGTGCGCGCAAGGCCCGGGATTCCATCCCTAGCACTGCTGAGAAAGAAAGAAACAAAAAAGGATTGAACTCCCAGTGTAGGCCGGTCGGTGTTCTAGGCGCTGGAGATAAAGGGCTACGCCTATGGAGCTTACCTTTCCAGCTCAGGAGGGAAGAGAAGCTGTGAGGAACAAACAGCTATATGCAAAGAACAGTGGCAGGACATTAAAGGGAGAGCCGCTTCAGAGCTGGGGGAGGGGCGCATGGTCTCTAGGGGAAGTGGCCTGAGTGTTGAGGAGATGGGCTGGGTCAGGGTAGGACACAAGTGTGCTTCTTCTTAAAAGGAGGTGTAAAGGTCCTGGGGCAGGCGGGGATGGGAGCATTATCAGACTGCCAGCCAGCCAGAGCAAGAAACACGGGTCTGGAGGGACAGGCCCTAGTGGCCGCAGTCATAAGGAGGATTGTGAGTGGCGTATTCTCCGATGAGACATGAAACAGTCCAGGCTCAAAGGATCCTGTAGGCTGTGGAGGCAGCCCCAGGACAGGCGCTCAGGGGCCCATGTGACTGACAAAGTGGATCGGAGGAGGACAAGGGCAGAGCAGCCATTCACTGAACTTCCCCGCTTCCCTCCAGCCCATTTCCAGAGCTGCTCTATGGCTGAGCTGAGTAGAGATTTTCTCTCTCTCCCTATCGTGTAAGCCGTTTGGTTCTAGAATCTGACTGACATCCCTGACTAGGAGCTGCCAGCTATAGCCTGCTGCCTGTGTTTGCTGATGGGATGCAGCCTCACCTTACACAGGCTAGGTTGGTCTCTACTGCCTGGTCTTCTGTCTGTAAGAATGAGAGCTAAGAATGATTTTGGGATGGCTGGAAAAGATCAAAAGAACTGTGGTGGAAGTTTATTTTTAGTTGTGTTTAAAATGTTTTTGCACACTGTTGGAAAAAGGGATGCATAGGCCTTGGCATTTTGTATTGTCTGCAGGGGTTGGAGTTCTGTGGGGGATGTTTGATTGCTAATGGTCTGCATCTGAGGAGTTCTGAATGAATAAACACCTGAGCTCAGATGCTCAGGGTCCCACTGTTGAGTAGGGCACTGACCATGATGGTGGTTCCCTCTGCTGAGGGTTGGCAAGAATTCCACCTCTGAGGGCGCCTCCCTGTGTTCTTTGCTGAGCCTCCTCAGCAGCATACTACTACAAATGGTACCAACACGGGGCAGGACATCACGCTAGCTAATCAATGTGGAGACAAGAAAGAAGAGAAAGAAACTACAGACCTCACAAGAGTCTGGTAAAGTACACCCAGAGAAAGCTACCAGAGGATAGAGATTAAGGTATTGATTGAAGGCTTCTGAAGGAACAGGAGAGACAGAAAGGAAATAGCCTCAACGAAGAGAGAAGACTCTGAAATTAATAAACAAATGAGGAACAAAGCTCCAAGGTGAGAACCATAGAATGGAGCCCTTAGAGAGAAAGAATTCAGCTGGGAGCAGGAAAAAGCAAGGTTCTTACTGCTTGTCCTGATCATGGAGTCCATGTTCCCTATAGCTGCTGGTGGTAGTGTGCTTGCTGTTTTACAAACTGAGTTTTCTGATGACTTCATTGTATGTGTATGACGCTCAAGGTCTTGTGTTTGAGGTCTATGAAGAGGGGTATATGTTTTCATCATAGCAGTGTTGAAAAAGAACCCCAAATGGCCAGAATGTTTCAACCAGGGATTCTTCCCAATGGCCCAGCAGCCCCTGCTGTGGAAGCAGCGGCTTAGAGCCAAAACGCCTCTTAGTTAAACTGAACAGTTGTTTTTTTTTCCTGCAAACCTGTCTATAAGTGGTAACTCCATACCATGAGGGAACTCTTCCTGCAGACAAGGACTAGTTGTTTTTCCAGCAACCCAGACTCTTATCTTAAAATCTGGAAAGTGTTTCCTCAGGGTTAGCACACAGAAACTGTCTTCCAGAACTGGCCAAGGTTGTATCTCACACTGGCACTCGGACTTGGTACTATCACCCAGCTGGTGCTGGTTTTGAAGGCATGAAAGGGTCATGGAAAGCGACTGAGGCTTGGTACTATGAGAGGCCAGAAAAGGCCATTGGTGAGGGTACAGCCTCAGTGGCAATTGAAGGCCCAGAGTGAAGGGGTCATGCAGAGAAGTTGAGGCTTGGCACCATGAAAAGAGCCCAGGAGAGGCTATTGGAGAAAGGGCAGCCCAGTTGCAGCAAGGGACTCCAGAAGTTTTTGAGATGCCAGTACTGTGAGATGACCACCAAGAACAGCAGCAGCAGTGGTGTGAGCCAGTCAGAGCCTGGAGGATAAACTGTGTGTGCTGCAGAGAGCAGAGCCAGAGAAGTGACCCAAGCCCTTTGGAGGAGCCCAGAAGATCGTGAGTGAATTCAGATAATTGGACATTGATAATGTTTTTCTGCTGTCCAAGGACATTGTGGAAAGCTTGATGTTTGGTTTCATTTGGTCATGTGCATTAGCAACACTCGTGATTGTTCCTCTTGTAAATAGTTTTGCTGGTGTAGTGTTAAACTGTGTTGTAGAGATAAAAAGCAATTTTTTGATTGGCTTATACAGAAAAGGGGAATTGTTGTGGAAGTTTATTTTTAGTTGTGTTTAAAATAATTGTTTTTGTGCACTGTTGGAAAAAGGGCTGCATAGGCCTTGGCGCTTTGTATTGTCTGCAGGTGTTGGAGTTCTGTAGGGATGTTTGATTGCTTATGATCTGCACCCGAGGAGTTCCGAAAGAATAAAATACCTGAGCTCAGACACTCAGGGTCCCACTGTCGAGTAGGGCACTGGCCGGGACAGGGGTTCCTCTGCTGAGGTTTGGCAAGGAGTCCACCTATGAGGGCGCCTCCCTGTTGTCTTTGCTGGACTCCCGCAGCAGTGTGCTACTACAAAGAATACTTTGTAACATGAATAATATTTCATGTCATGTGAAAAATGACAAAATTCAAATCTGTGTCTCCAGTTGGTTCTCTTGCCCTGAGTGCACGTCTGCTCACTTGCTCTATCACGCTGCATTGGCAGAGCCAGTAGGTGCCAACAGATACCGTCCGCCACAGAACCGAGCATAGTTATGTCTGGCCTTTCCTAGTTTGCCAACCTCTCATCCAAAGGAATGGGTTCAAACATTCACCACAAAAGAGCAGTTGGCTTTGAAGCCCGTGCCATGTTAGTGATTGGTTCTGCAGATCATTGACGGAGAGCACATGGGCTTTCTTCAGGGTCCTCCTTCTGCGTGCTACCCTCCAGTGCTTGGGAAGTGTGCATGCCACATCTGCGCATGACTCAGACCCTGCAGAGAGCCCCAGCTTGGCCTTGTGTGGAAGGGTAGATGAGTCCACACAGACTGCACCCGTGAGTAGCGCTTTCCTGCTGGAGAGCAGCTGCTCTGAGGCGACCCAGGTTAGTGTAGGTGGTCCTGGACTTTGGGGGGTGCTACTGGGGACTGGCTAAAATATATTTGGGGCCACTGCAGACTCCAAGCCCAGGGATCTGCATGTTAACCACTCCCCGGGGGTTGCCTACGAAGTGCATGCACAGCTGTGAATGAATGGTAATAATAGCTGTTTGGTTTTTCGAGACAGGGTTTCTCTGTTGTAACTCTGGCTGTCCTGGAACTTACTCTGTAGACCAGGCTGGCCTCGAACTCACAGAGATCCGCCTGCCTCTGCCCTCCAAGTGCTGGGATTAAAGGCGTACACCACCACTGCCCGTCTAATAACAGCTCTTAATATCCATGGTACTTACTGGAAGCTAAGATGGATGATCACATTGGATCTTTACAGTGGTCCTGTGAACCCAGGTCACAGATGGGTACACTGGGGCACAGAAAACAGTCAATAACATGTTTATGAAAAGGTTCACATCGGGTAGATGCTGATGGCTACAGACCCTGAGCCAGATTGGTTCAGGTGCAGCCCCTTCATACTGTCAAGAAGCTGGGATCTGTGGAAGATGTGCTGCCCTCTGTATGATAGACTATGGCCTCTTCCCTTTCTGATGGGCAGACTTCCCTTGATACCCATGTCCTTGGCAGGGTGGGGTAGGGAGGCGTTGGGACTGCTACTCCATGTCCTGCTTGGGCCTTGTAGTCTGAATCAGTGCTCATTTTCTAGGCTTTCACAAGATGACCAAGTACTATGTGGTCCAAGGGCTGCACTGGTACATACACACACATGCACACATGCACACACACAGACACAACATGCACTCACATGTACACACACATACATTTGCACATACATGTGTATATACATGCATACACACAAACATGTACATGCACACACACATATACAGGCACATACACTCACATGCACGCGCACACACACGAGGGGTAGTGGAAGCCCTGTTCCTTGGGAGCACTTTCGTCTCTGGGGCCTGTGTTACAGACGTTCCTCAATGCTTTGCTCAGCCTTCTCTTCCTCTTTGTCACCCTTCCTTTTTTTGGGGGGGTGCTGTTAAGGGTAGAGTCCAGGGCTTTCTACATGCTGGGCAAACAGCTCCACAGCTCAGCATTGGGAGGCTGCTGTCTTCCATCCTGTAGGGAGACAGTGGAGGAGCTCCCCAAAGCCACCCAGCTGGGGTAGTCAAGTTCAAGCTGTAGTCGACCCTGTGCAGGGATTGTTCCTCCACTGCCTGCTAGGGATGCCTTCTGAGTTTACCACGCAAGGGTGAAGCCCAGATCCCTGGAGAGGGTCTAGGGAAGCAGAAAGCATGTTGAGGCCACACTGTCAGTGGGTCCTCTTGGGTGCTCGGGCCGACTCCTTGGCTCTGCTGCACTAAATGAGGCTGAGGAAGGCAGCAGGACCTCTGGTGGGAAGGTCAGGGAAGGTGTTGTCTACTGAGTGTTAGCAGTAACTACGGTCCAGGCCAGTGTTCGGGTCTCGTGGGAACTGAGAGCATTCGGGATTAGTCATGAGCTTGAGACTGAGTCAAGCTGGTGATGGATAGGACGTGTGGGTGAAGAGGTCTGGTTCTTAGTGTGAGGCTTGGGCAGCTGGATGAACTCTGCAGTCTGCTGGGCAGTAGCTGCTGTTTGGCTCCCAGCCTTCCCCTTGAGGTTGCCCTGTGCTAGAGGTCAGCCGGCTGATATGGTGTGGCGCAGTGGTGCCAGAGGGTCAGTGCCGAAGAGCTCCCAGACTGGGTGCTGTGTGGCCCAGCGTCACAGCCAGTCACCTCCAGGGGACAGGACAGGACAAGGACACAGCTGAGGGCTATAGTTTCTCCTTGAGGTTCTGGGTGAACGGGGACCTTCCAAAGCCATTGCCCATCTCATGCTAAGATAGGCTAAGTACCAGCCAGAAAAGCTTCTGTATCCACCAGCAAGACCAGCCACCCCTAGCCTCAGAAGCACCCCCACATCCTGAGCTTGCAGACCCGTGACTGCCTCAGGGCCCTGTGGGTGTTACCCTGCTGTGATGGCACTCAGATGGACGCTTGGCATGGGACTCTGAGAGTCCACTTTCTCCATGACTTGCCTTTCCACCATGAGCTCTCAAGGGCTTAGGATGCCCAGGATTCAGATAGGCCTGCCACCTCCCTGCTGTGTGACCTGGGGCCAGCACCTTACCTTCTCTGAGCCTCAGCTCCTCATCTGGCAAACTCAATCTAGATCCACTGTGGTGGTTGCAAAGTCTAAAATGAAGTAGCATGCAGTGGTAGGTCTTGGTTGTCAGCTTGGCTGGATTGGGAACTGTGCATGTCCTGAAGCAAGGGCCCTAGGAGATGCCCACTTGAAGGTGGTATAGTGGCACATGCCGTTCCTGAGGCTGAGTGGAAGGAGGCCTGGACTACATAGGGAGTCCCTGTTGCAAAAGACCAAGTGCTCAGGATATGGCTTAGTGGTAGAGTGCTTGCCTAGCATGTGCAAGGCCCTGAGTTCCAGCCCCAGGAACACCAAAAGAAGAGATCCCAGCACTCAGGAGGTATGGCAGGCAGATCTCTGTGAGTTCAAGGCTAGCCTGGTACTATATAGTAAGTTCCCTGCTACCGAAGACTATACAGTGAGAGCCTGTCTCAAAGTGGGTAGGTGTTCGCCTGGCTTGTTGGTGAGAGGCCACTGGCATTCCGAAACCTGATCCAAGTGGCAACCATGCTGTTTATGGATAGGTACACAGAGCCACGGCCGGTCCGGAGAGTTGTTCCAGGCATGACCTGAGGCACTGTGGGTCCGGAGAGTTGTTCCAGGCATGACCTGAGGCACTGTGGGCATGTTCACGTGTCAGGAGGTGGAGGGCAAACAGTCCCAGCTCAGGATGAAGGGTGGTGAATCCTGTCTGTGTCTACTCCCAGACCCCTCTGCAGCCATGGTCCACTGTATCTAGCCATGGATTTAATCAAGCTAGCGATGAGCCCAAAGACATCTCCAGGGAGCTGGGAGCTGGCCTTGTTTTCCTCTGCTAGTAGATTAATTCTTTTCTTCTTCTTCTTCTTTTGTTTTTTGTTTCTCTCTCCCCCGCTTTTCTTCTCAAGGAAGAGGAAAACCGCCTTATTTATTATCATTCACTGTTGGCATGGCAACACAGTCCTATGTTACTGAGCTACAGGCAGCCCCACAAGCATCCCAGCCGCCACAGGCCCCGCCCCAGGCCCTGCCCCAGCCACCACCCCCAGCAGCACCCCAGCCTCCTGCTGCATCGACCCCCCAGCCCCAGTATGTCACCGAGCTGCAGAGCCCCCCGCCCCAGACGCAGCCTCCAGGCAGCCAGAAGCAGTATGTGGCAGAGCTCCCGGCCGCCCCTGCGCCCTCACAGCCTGCCACTCCTGCCCCATCCCCTGTGGCTCAGCAGTATATCGTGGTCACTGTCTCAGGTAAGTTCACACTATACTGTAGCCAGAGCTCTCGGGACATCTCTGGGAGGAGTTCTGGGGAACTCAGAATCCAGGGATCCTCTCCAGGGCTCACTTGTGAGATTTGGGGCATTGAGGGGGAAAGGAAGTCAGGCCAAGCAAAGAAGCTTCTGTATGCCACTGGGGTACTCCTGTTTTTATCTGTCCCCAAGAAAAATGTCACCAGGAAAGAGGATGGGATGATGAAATTCAGTTGGCGTACAGCTGCAAGAGCCAGGCTGTCCACCAGCCCTGGGCCTCTCTGCCTAGGTCTTACTGCTGATAAAGGGCTCACTGTGGCTTCTCTGTCTGGGGACATGTGAGAGGTGCTTAGCGTAGGCTGGCCTAGAGGGGTTGTTGAGAGAGACTGTCTATCTAGATGGCTGGGGTGTGCCCAGGCCCTGGTGTCCAAGCAAGCTCCTGAGTCCATGATACCCTCGCCCCACGGAGCTGAGTCTAATGTCACAGCGCGAGAATGACTGGAAGGGAATGCCAGAATCAAGAGAAAAACTCGACCTCAGCTGAAGGTGGCCGTCCTGGCTCAGCTCTGGGCCTGTTTTGTCCCTCTGGGGTGTTACCACAGGTCCCATCCTCTGTCCCTCCCCCCTTTCCCTTATTGGGAAGGAGCTGATGCTGCACTCACCATAATGCCGGTGCACTCTGCATTCTCCCGCGCCCCGCCCCCCCAGCCTACAGCTGACCTTCCATGGGATCAGGTACTGGCCCAGCTGTGGCATCTATAGGTGTATCTAAACTCCTCGCAAGTGGAGTGGTCGCACCTGCTCAGCCTCTGCCGCAGGGTCCTGCAACCTCTGCCAAAGACTCCTCCCTCCAGCTAAGACAGATAAACAGCCATGTTAACCAGCCTCCACCTCCCCACCCCCCACCCCCCCCGCACCAACCCCTCTGCCCTGGGCCTGGCCCTCTACCTACATCTGCAGTCTACTTCTTGGCTTCTTTTAAAATCAGATATTCTCAAAATACTAGGTCTTTCATTCCTGCTTCCTCACCCACACCCCGTTCTCAGCCACCTGAGCCCTTGCTTCTGACAGCTCCCATCAGGGTTCCCTTCATCTCATCGTGTCAGACTCACTGGTCATCCTGGACCCTTGTTGATCTTGCCGCCAGGCAGAGCCTGACACACCGTTCCCCCATCACAGGCCTGCCCAGATTTCACTCATTTCTGCCATCTTCTTTATTGCCTCCTCTCTCTTCTGCTTCAGGAACTCTCTAATCCACAGCAGCAAAAGGCAAGCCTCAGGCTCATGCTGTGTACCTCTCTGATCCAGTAATCATCCTCTCACTCAGGGGGTCCTCCTGAAGTGTCATGGCTCCCATTGCCTCCCTTCTTCCCAGTACTGGGGTTTGAACCCAGAGCCTTACACATTCTAGGCCAGTGCTCTACCAATGAGCTACATCCCTAGCCCTCTTTTTCCTTTTTATTTTGAGACAGGATCTCACTAAGGTGCCCACACTGGTCCTGACCTCACTCTGTAACCCAGGTTGGACTTCACCTTGTCATCTTTCTGTCTTGGCCTCCTCAGCTGACAACAGATGCATTCCACCAGATCAGCAGTGTCAAACTTCCCATGGCCCCTATTGCGGTCCCCACCCTAGCCTCTGTCTTCAGCCCCAGAATTGTGTGACTAGTCCTAGGATGGCTACGAAAGGTCAAACTGGTCTCTGAAGCCAGCTGAACAGATGGCTTTCAGAATTCCACCCTCTCCCTACAGGCCCTCCTCTGAGATGTCTCCCTCCACCCGGGCCCAGCTTAGCCTTCACCCTGTCCTGCTTACCTGAGTATCGCTGCTCCATCTCCCCCTACCCCCCAGCCCACCAGGTCCTCCCCGCTACCATTTCCGTGGCCAGCCCTGATTAGCTTTTGATGCCTTGGTCTCGCAGCAGCCACAAAGAGCCTGACCCTAGCTGCCTCTTAGCCCCTTCATGTCCTGTCTCAACCCCAATTCCAGAGAGGGGCCCTAGGACATGGGAGTCCGAGGTGCTGGAAGGCTAGCCCTGCCCCCAGAAAAGGGAGTGTGGTGATAAACACCTACAATGGCACTGGGGAGCTTAGCTGGAAGATTCAGAGTTCCAGGTTAGCCTACACATATCAAGATCCTATCTCAAAAAAATTTTTCCCTGTCATGGGCTCCCTGATAAGCACCAAGAGCCTGTCTCGGGACCGCCAGCCTCCAGCGCTGAGCCCTGACATGACTGCCTCAGCCTTGCCAGCCTCCTGCACCCCTGCCAGCTCACCAGCTTAGCCTGCTTCCTCCCTTCTTACCTGGCATCCTCTACCTCAGGCCTACCCAGCCCAGCCCTACTGCCACCGACATCGTCTCCAGGTTTCTCCTCAGAAGCCGTGTCCCCTGCCTTCCTACTCATCTTACTTCACTTTTCTTGAATTACCATCATGTGGTGACGGTGTTCTTGAGGACGGGGTTGTGTCCCTGGGTCTTTGTGCAGTGACTGGTGGACGCAGGACTGGCCTCGCACAACTAGCGAAGCCATCTAACCGAGCATCCCATTGCCCTTGGGTTCCCACTGTGAGCATTCGGTGTCCTCAGAGCAGGGTCTGAAGTAGGCACGCTGTTCCAGGCCCTAGAACACATCGCACCCTTCCAGCCTCTGCCTCAGCTTCTTCTATCTCTTCATGGCACTCCGAGGGAGGACCTGGTATTTAAAGCCAGAGAGTGGCTTTTAGGTCAGACAGACTTAGGCCCGTCTCACTAGCTGTGGGGTGAGGAGACAGCATGGTACAGAGGACAGGGCACCTGTCAGGCTGCAGGCTGCAGCTCTTGTCTACAGTGTCACTCTGCCAGGCTCACATTCAGCTGGCCAGTGACTTGTTGCCTGCTTTTCACAATGGTCCTGGGGAATGTCATCTCACTGTTTCAGTTCTGGCAGGGTGAGCCCATCCCTGCAAGGGTCCTTGTTGCCCCATGAGCTCTGAGAAAGAGGAGGGCACCGGCTACCCTCCCGCTACCCTCCCGACTTCTTTGTTGGTGTCTTCCTAATCCCTCTCCTAGGTTGCCCGTGTGAGCCAGTCCTTTGGGGGAGGGGAGGCTAACACGAGAGAAGGCAAACAGGGAGGTACCTGGGCCAGCTCCTGAGCCAGGAGTAATCTGGGCTGACCAAGAACCCTGCAAGTCCACTGCAGGGAGAAAGGCTGCCCCTTGCCCCTGGAGGCCAGACAGCAGACAGGAGGCACAGCATCAAGCCTAGGCCTGGCATGCTCTGCCCTAAGGCGACTTTGGTGATGATGGGAAAGGAGCTCAGGTTTCCTTGGTCAGACAATACAGATCCATAATCCCTGTCCTCCTGAGAGCCCTCTAGAACCTTAAGGTGAGAGGAGGTAACTATAGGCTGGGAGAGTGAAGCCCAGACCTGCCTTGAGGGCACTGGGAAGCCTGCAAGAGGTACCACAGCCTACAGAAAGAAGCAGGCTTCTCTGCTTCCCTCCAGCTTGTGGTCCTCCAGAGCTCAAAAGGGCTGTGCCCACAGGAGGAAAATGGGGAGACAGATCCAAGAAGCCATGGGGACATAAGTCCCTGGGACAGAGGGCCCGAACCTTGTCCTGAACAATCTGTCTCATCCCGTCCCCAGGAACCAGTAGGAGAGGGGCAGATGGGGCCGTCTATCTACCCTTGGGGAAGAGGGGCTGGCTGGTGAGAATGTTAGGGTTCAGCCTCCTGAGCGTGCCTTCATCTTCTTGAAGAGCTGGCGTGGTCTAAGCCGAGGGGTGAAGAGGTGTAGGAGGGAGAGCCAGTCCCCGAAGGAAGTGGTGACCACATGGAGATACACTGTCTGATTCAAACAGGAAATTAGCTCTGCTTCCTAACTCTAGCTTTCGGGCCTCCTTGCTGTGCACATGTCCAGAAGAGAGATGGCCGACAGACACAGCTGTCCCTAGACTTCATACTTTGGTTCCAGTTCCCCTTTCAGAACTCAGCTAGGAAGCCCTTGGCCTGTTCACCCTTCTGTTTTGATGGGTAGGGAAAAGCCCAGCCTTAAGGACTACCCCAAAGCAGGCTGTGGCAGGATTGCTTCTGGGATAGATGCTTGATTAGAACAAATTCCTGGTGTACAGCTGCAGAGCATCTAGCTCAAGGACCAGCTCCTGGACCTTGCCCTGTGTGGCTTCCTACCCTGAGCTAGCAAGTCCTCCAGGAGTTTCCTCGGTACAGCACCCACCCTTGGGTAGGGCTTGACTCCCCATATTCCAGACAATGCAGGTGTGTGGAGGTAGGGGTGGGCAGGGCCTGTGACTCTGGACCAGCTTGGGTTTCCCCCAGAGGGGTTGGGGGAGGGCCTTTTCAGGGGTTCAGAGAAGCCTAAAGCAGTTTTGAGGGAAGATTCCAGCAAAAGCTAATTATCTTGTGGCCCAGGAGGGGCCACAAGAAGTCCCCCTGGCAACTCTTCTACTTCTGGCTGTATGTGGCACATTCTCAGATGCTCTCAAGCAGACTGGGCCAGCCTCCTGGCCTAGCCAGGCCCTTTCCTGTGTCTCTTTTGGAAGCTGAGCTCTATTATATGGAAACCTCAACCTTGAAATGTCTTTGAAGGCCCCAGCTTCCTGAGCCAGCCTGGGTGAACCTGCCTAATAAGACCAGCAACTTGGGATTGGTGTGCAGGGGTGGGCAATGTGGGCGTACAGGGAGACCTGGGACCCTGGCCAGGCCCCAGCTGGGTGACACAGGTCTCTGTCACCTGAAAATGAGTGAGTAAGGCAAGCACTGGCTCCAGGGGCCCAGAACCCCTAGAGCAGCACCCCCTACACCAGAAACAGCGTCAGTGTCCACTGCCATCTCTTGGATAAACCCTTTGTTTCCATGTAGCCCTTCAGCCCTGTGAGAGGGTGAGTAACCTCTCTGGACCCCCCACCCCACCCTCGCCAGATCCCAGGAAGATGGACCTGGGGACTTGTTTCTTTAAGCTGCACTGGAGAATGAGAACAGGCACATGGCCACCCCCACCTGACCTTGGACCTTGAGCTGCTGAGGAACAAACTAGGCTACATGCAGAGGCTGGGCCACATGACATCCCAGCTCGGGCAGGAATCTCCTGGCCAGTGTGTCTTAGGGGAACTGTCCCTCTCCACTTCCCTGCTGCCCCATGAATCACTTAGCAATGTGTGTATGAAATGTGACCTACCGCTGGCTGATAGCATCTCTGGGTACCAGCCTTCCTCCTGTTCTGGCCCCAGCCCCCTCAGGCAGCCTGCATGAAGCAGATTATCTAAGAGGGCATGAAGGAGTTCCAAGCTCATGGCGGGGATTAGTTCCCCAAGGCTGCAGATATAAAGCCACCTGCACATCTGAAACTCCCATAGTGCTGAGCACCTAGGACCGCTGGACAGCAGGGTTAGGAGCAGGCAAGGGCATCATGTTCTGTGATTGTCTCTTCTTGGCTGACTGCCAGCGTAAGTAGCTGCACTTTGGGCTCTGAGTCCCTTGCTGCCTCCACTCCACTTGGGTAGGGGAAGAAGGCTCGGGGGCGCTTTTGATCACCCGTGTTTCCTAAGAAGCCAGAAGCCAGGAGAAGCCTAGCATCTTGGTCCCTCCTCAGCTACTAGGACTCAAGCCAGGGGGAGAGGGTTCAGTCTACTGTCTGTCCATATCCATAGTTCTGTTTTGAGAGAAAGATACTGGCCCTGGGCTTCTGGGCATCATGGCTCCTCAGACATATGACTTCAGAACAAAGATCAGGGTGCTAATTCCATATGTCAAGGATCATGGGTCCCCTGGGTCCTCATCCCATCCTGCCACGTACTTCTGATGGATGCTAGGAGAGGCCAGGTCCCATTAACGGTGGACTATAGGCTTCACTGCCATCTGCTGATAGGCTCACTCTTGGAGTAGGCTGAGCTGACCTGCCGACCTCTTCCCACAGAAGGTGCCATGCGGGCTAGTGAGACTGTGTCAGAGGCCAGCCCCAGTTCCACGGCAAGCCAGACTGGTGTCCCTACCCAGGTGGTACAACAGGTGCAGGGCACCCAGCAGGTAGGACGTGGCCTTCACTTGGGGATGGGGGGAAGGGGTTCTCCCCACCTTCTTGCCATGAAGATCTGTTTCCCTGTCTTATCAAGAAATGGCAGCAGCCGCCCTCTACCCACCCATCCTGAGAAGCAGCCCTACTTCAGTTCCTTTCTTTTTGCCTCCACAGCGGCTACTGGTCCAGGCAAGTGTGCAGGCCAAGCCAGGCCATGTGTCACCCCTGCAGCTTACCAACATCCAGGTGCCACAGCAGGTAAGGCTCCTGACTCAACCCTCCCCTAGGGCAGAGAACCACTTCCCTACTGCCTGTTTGTCTCTGTCCTTGCCAGGGTCCTGGGCATGGGCCTCATCCATAGGCTGCCCCAGCTCCTTGCCTTGGGCAGTGGCATCTACAGGCAGGATCAAGTATACTAGAGGCTGATGGCCAACTGGGGAGGATTGACAGCAGGTAGCCTGTGGGTCCAGCCCCAGCATCTCACAGTGGAGTTCAAGACGGCCACAGTCTGGTGCTGAGGTCCTTGACCATTTCTAGTTTGTCAGCCCATATTTGGACCGTGCTAGAAGGCTGGGGCTGGAACCCAGCATGGGGGCACAGTAAACATGTGCTTTACCACCAGTTTTACCCCAGCTCAGAACTAGCTGACTGCAAAGATAAGGATGCTTTTCCTTTTTCTTTTTTTTCCACTTTAGAGGTGGGATGTTTTGAGATAGGGTCTCATGTGGTCTGGAACTCCATGTACAGTGGAGTATGATCTTGAAGTCCTGGTCTTAGGATTGCAGGCATGTATCTTACTCTGGGCTCTAGAACACATTCCACATGCCTTTTGAGCAGGCCAAGCTATTTCTTGGCTTCAGGGCTCAATAAGTCTTTCATCAACCTTGAGCTTGGGTGTCAACCTGCTGTGGAGTAGAGCCATAACTGGGCTGTGTTGAGGTGTGAGGCAGTTCCTGGATTGACAGGTATGGAAAGCCTAGAATGTTCCTAATGCATAGGTGCTCAGTGAAATTGCTGGGGACTGAAATGTGGCTCAGTGGTGGCATATGTATGAGGACCAGGTTCCATCCCTAGCACAGGAAGACAAAGCCAAAAGCTTGGCTGTGGCCGGTGATGCTGGTGACCATGCTTCTTTTTCTTTTGACTCCAGGCTCTCCCGACACAGCACCTGGTGGTGCAGAGCACAGCACCAGGTCCTAAGGGTGGCCAGGTCTCCCTGACAGTGCACAGTGCCCAGCAGGTGCACTCTGCTCCTGAGGTAGGTAGTGCCACATTGACAACTTCCCATCTTCTTTCCTTGTTCCAGCCATGTACCCCAAGAACATATTTGTCACCCACCACTTTTTGAGACAAGGTCTCATAATGTCCGTCATTCAGGCTAACACCCAAACTCCTATGTATAACTTGTATGTGTAAAACTAACTATGTATGACTAACTTGTGACCCCCATCTCAGTCCTGAGTGCTGGGTTGTAAGTATGTACTGCTGATACAGTGAAGCCTGGCTTCACTTGCAGCTCCTGAGTCCTACCACTCCTGCTCCTTTGACCCTGGGTGGAGTTATCCAGCTAATGCCTGCCCCTGCCAGTCCAGCTGGGGTTGAGAGAGCAGTAGTCCAGAAGATAGAGGAGTCTCCTCTTCCACCTTCAGGATGTCTAGAGTCCCTTCATGGGAGCCTAGTCACACACATACACAGCTAGGGATCGGAGGCGGCAAGCTGTAGGTGGTCCTGAGCACAGTGCAGGGCCAGGCTGGGTATAGTGGAGCTCGCCTTTAATCCCAGCACTTGGGAGGCAGAGACTGGTAGATATCTGTGAGTTTGAGGCCAGCCTGGTCTACACAGTGAGTTTCAGGACAGCCAGAGCTATTACAAGTGAGACCCTGTCTTTAAAAAAAAAAAATTGCAGGGTCAGATGCCAGGCTTAGCTGAGTCTGTGGGCAGGTCTTCCAGCCTTGCAGCCAGTGTTTTCTGTGTATAACAGAGCTAATAGAGCTAATGGCGCTGGAGGCATTTGCCACATGCCTACATTCAGGAGGCTGAAGCAAGGAGGGTTTCAAGTGTGATTTTAACTTCAGTTTCTTAGTGAAACCCTGTCTCAGAACAAGCTAGTGAAATCCAACATTCATTTGTTCCCCCTCATCAGAATTGCAGTCTAAGCTAGTGCAGCATGCCACAGAGCAAACACAAGTCCACCACCTGTGTGGCCCTGGGCATCCCTCCCCTATTTCCTCCAGGAAATGAGAAGCTGAATCACCCATTGCAGCAACTAGTGGGGGCAGCACAAGGTGCTGCTGTTATTACTGAAGCGTAGGAAAGCCTAACAGGGTTGGAGTTGGGTCCTGGAACCAGACCAGCTCCCAGCCTATACTTCCTCATCTTTGCTGCAGCCCACAAGTGGCCCCTGACCCTGTAGCTCCTCTGGGTAGAGCCCTGCAGAGCAGTGCTTTTGCCGCTGTGGGATATTCCACTCTCTCCAAAGAGTGCTTCTGAGGCAGGTGTGTTTGGGCGCAGGTGCCCCAGACACAACCACAGATGGCCTTGACATTGTCCCTATTTGTTCTCTTATAGAGGTCACCAGTGCAGGCCAACAACTCCACCAGCAAGACAGCTGGGGCTCCTTCAGGCACTGTGCAGCAACTACAGGTCCACAGCGTCCAGCAGAGTGTCCCTGTCACCCAAGAGGTGCCTGGCCAGGGCGGGCAGTAGCTAAGGCCAGGGTATAGGCCAAGTTGTCACCCATGTCTATGTCCCTGGCCTGTTAAAGCCAAGAAGATGGGGTTAAGCTCCAGCCTGCCATGTGGGCATTTGGCAAGAGCCTCTGTGTCTATCTAGATTCAGTGTCCCTGGCTGCGACATCTGTAGAGGCATATTCTGGCTTTGAAAACCCACGTGGGTAGGCCAGGGTGATGGCTCAGCAGGTAACGGACACTTGGCACCAAGCCTCATAACCTGGATTCCATCCCTGAGCCCTGCATGACAGTAGGACAACCAGCTCCTAAAAGTTCCTCTGACTTCTACACATATGCCACACACATGATGAAGAAAACGAAAGAAAGAAAAACCCACCTTGGGAAGCTTGGGGCGTACTTGGGTGGAGCACCTGTCCATCATGCACAAGGCCCGGGGTTCCATCTCAGTTCTGCAAAACCAAACAGGAAGAATACACATTGGCCTCTTTGGGCCAGTTTACTGGGGAGGGAGGTACCAAGGCCAAATCCTTGCTTATTCCTAAGGTGTCAGGGAGAGGGAGGCTTTAGGGTTTGTTTTGTTTTGTTTTTGGGGGCGGGGGTGTTTTGCTTGCATGTATGTGCACCATGTGTGTGGAGTTAAAGAGAGTTGTGAGCTGCAGTGTGGGTGCTAGGAATCAAGCCTACTCCTTCCTCTACAAGAGCAGCCTGCTGTCTTCACCACTGAGCCGTTTCAAGTCTGTCACTCTCAGGTTGTGCCCAGTCTTCCAGAGAAGGCCCAGTTCTCTGGTGCCGGCCACAGTCGCCGGAGAGACGAGGGCTGTCTTGTATCTCCTTGTTAACTGCTTAACTTTTGGGGTTCTTAGCCTCTCAAAAAACAAGATGAGACCGGGTTTGTGTGCCCTCATAGTCTCAGCTACTTGAGAGGCTAAAGCCAGATCTCAATTTCAAGGCCAGCCTGGGCAACGCTGTGAAACCCTGATTCAGAATAAATGAAAAAGAGTGCTGGAGATGTAGCTTCGCGGTAGAGAGATTGCCTAGCGTGTGTAAGACCCCAGGCTCCCCTGTGCCAGGCTGCAAAATATCAAATAGGCAAAACTGTAGGTATATCTGTCCCTAGTGGAAACACCATCTAACCCAAAGGATTCACAGATACTTCTCTTCTTGGGCTAGAATCACTCTGAACCTCCAGATAGCCAGGAGCCAGGCAGTAAGGAACCTAGGCCTGTGTTGCTGGCCCCGCATGGAAAGGCTGCCTCTCTGCCTGGGGAATGGAAGCCTTTTCCCCAGAGGGTTGTTCTGAGGTTCCCAAGCATGCATGGGATTTGCTGCCCTAATTGCCATGGTTACCATTGTCAGATTTGCCTCTCCTTCCCCTTCTTCCCCAGAGGTCAGTAGTCCAGGCCACTCCACAGACCAAAGCTGGCCCGGTGCAGCAGCTGACAGTGCAAGGCCTGCAGCCAGTTCACGTTACTCAAGAGGTGAGTGTCTGGTCTCCCTATGCCAGGGGCAATCAGACTTGTCCTGGGCATCTAATCCCGGGGGTGGGGGAGGAGGGAGGAATGGAGACACCCAGGGGGTCCTTAGGGGCGGAGACAATGGGAGCCCTGCACAGGTCAGACTTCACTCTGGCTCTGGGCTGCAGATACCATCCTGAATCCTCCCCATCCCAGCACTGGCCAGTCAGGACATGGGTCTTGTTAAGAGGTCTGGATTCGAATCCCGCTTCTTTCTGATAATTCCCGGTCCATTCCTCCCTTCCCTTTTGAAACACCAGGTGGGGAATCTTCATCTGGGTGGCCCTGTGTGCACAGCCCGGTGACCCCCCAGTGTCTCTGTTTGTCCTCCAGAGCTCAGGCAGTCAGTTTCCCGCTAGGAAGGCAGAACAGCGAGAACCCCGGCCTACGCCGCCGCCGGAGCCGCCACCCCGGCCTCCCGGGCCCGGGCCGTGCTGCGGCAAGGCCTCGCAGCTAGGCAGCCCTGAGCAGCCGCCGCCCCATTACGAGCCGGGCGTGGAGCAGTGGGTGGAGCTGGTGGGCGTGCTGCCCCCACACCTGCTCCTGCCGCAGCAGAGGGTAGTCTTCGAGCCACTGCCAGGGCTCTCGGCCCGAGCCAGCCCCGACCTGAGGGTCAGGATCCACAGAATACCCCAGGTGCTAGTGTTTGGCACCGCCCTC
Source organism: Cricetomys ansorgei (assembly GCA_026225945.1). Taxonomy (NCBI): domain Eukaryota; kingdom Metazoa; phylum Chordata; class Mammalia; order Rodentia; family Nesomyidae; genus Cricetomys; species Cricetomys ansorgei. The sequence continues at coordinate 15,656,057 of JAMJFZ010003163.1, forward strand.
AAAGTAGGTGGTGGCGGATGCACGGCGGGGGGCGGAGGGCGGGCGGGGGCGGGGCGTCCCGCCCGCCGGGCCGCTTCGGCCCCGCCTCCAAGCCAAGTCCAGGCCCCAAGCTCCGCCCCTGCAGCCCAAGGAGGGTGGGGTGAGTGGTCTATGCCCCATCCCCCAAAATGCTGTCAGTCATTCCAGGTTCTGCTTCAGGAACTGAGTCCCAGGCTCCGCCCCTGCAAACCAGGGTTGGGGGTGGAGGTGGGTTATCCAGTACCTGTCCCCGGTTGTCTGTCATTTCAGGTTCTGTCCCATAAACTAACCCCTCCCCAAGCCCTACCCCTACATCCTGCTTAGGAAAACCTCCAGGTTTCCAGAAGCCCTTCTGGCCAGGTTTTTAATTGCAAACCAGGTACACTTGTGCCTGTGCTTCCCACTTTCCAAGCCCATTGTAGAATCTCATCTGGTGTCTCCTCCCTGGCTCATCAGCACCCATAGCCTCCAAAGCAGAAAATCCCAGCATCCCCTGCTTCCCCACCAGGCCCTAAGCTTTCCACCTTCAGTCTCCAACCTCTGGCCCGTGTTGCTCAGAGAACCCTGACATGTACCCTTCCAGCTGGGGCTTATCTGGGTGTCAGGGAGACCATAGGTGGTGGCCAGCCCTGACCCATGACCCTGCTCTTCCTCCTGCTTCAGGTACAGCAGCTCCAGCAGGTGCCTGTCCCACACGTATACTCCAGCCAGGTGCAGTATGTGGAGGGTGGCGATGCCAGCTACACGCCCAGCGCCATGTAAGTGGGCAGGGGTAGGCTACGGATTGAGGGAGGATTCAGATCTGTTTAGGGCTCCGGGTCACGGTTCTAGCTCCCAACTGGCCTTCAAAGCTTAGGTGATAGCTCCCCTCCCGTATGGGAACATCCCAGTAACTCTCAGGAATATAGGCTGCTGGTAGCGGAAGAGACACTGGCCAGTTGGGAAGGAGTCTCTACAAATTAGGGCTGTGGAGTCAGATGGAACATACATGTATGTACACAGGTGATATTTATACATACATTTTTACATCATAAATGTTTCAATATAATAGTTAAGCAGGAAAAATGCAGTTCTCAAATCTAACCCTTGATGCTCCACAGCGTGATTAATGTATCCTGTTTCTTTGCTTCTACCCACAAAGCTCTGAGCATAAGACTATCCTGTTTCAGCAGCACCAGGGAGGCAGAGCAGGAGGGTTTTTATTATTATTATTACATTGATTTATTTATGTGTATATGAGGAGGTGGCATCGTGTACCATACACACATGGAGATCCAGAACAACCTGAAGGGTTGGTTTCTCTCTCCATCACGTTGATCCCAGGATCAAGCTCAGGCTTGGCGGCAGGCACCTCTACCTCCTGAGTCATCCATCTTGCTGGTGCCTAGGAAGCTCTTGAGTTGCATAGTGAGGTCCTGTGTCAAAAAAGCCAGAAGAAAAAAGAAAAAGAAAATTATCCCTTTCTTTGTTCAGAAATACAGGCAGCATATTCTGTCTCAAAATTTTCCTTGGGGGTTGGGGAGATGGCTCAATTAGTAAATTTCTTGCTTACCAAACAAGAACCTGAGGGCAGATGTCTAGTACCTATGTAAGAGCCTAGCATGGTGGCGTGCATCTACAACCCCAGAGCCATCTTGTTGGCCCTCGTGTGTGTTGTGGCACGGGTGAGGGGGTGGGGTGGGGATTCATCACCATGTAGTACATGCAGCGCAGAGGCCAGCACTGGAACCTGTTCGCTGTGTGGGCTTTGGGATCAAACCCAAGTCTTCAGGCTTGGTGGCAAACACCCCCCGCCCACTGAGCTCTGCCTAGCTCAAGTTTTCATGTCTGAATCACTGACACACTGAGAGGGCTCAAAGATCAAAATGGAGAGGTGGCTTTGCCTCTCCTCTCTCCACAGGGCCCTCTACTTCAACACAGGGTGGTCTTTTCCTAGCATTCCGACCCCTCATCTCTAGTTGTCCTTTGGTGCCTGGTTTGGGAAGACTGCAAGGAAGTCACCTTCACCCTCCTCACCCTGCCCTAGCCCTCTTTAATTTGCAGCCTCCAAAGATGAGCCCAGATGTTATCGATGTCTTGCTACAGCTGCACCAGTTAGATCTGCAGCTTGTGTTACCCTGTGCAGTCACTCAGTCCATGTTCTGGGTTGGAGAAGCAGCTCCCTGCCGGGCAGAGGTGGCCAGGCACAGGTGCTCCTCTGCCTGCCCTGCAGCCCTCTCCAGAGCACTCTGTACTCTGCCTTCCCTTCTGGCTTTTCCTTCCCTGGACCCAGAGCTTATTTGTTGTTGCTGCTGAGGGAAGTATGTGTCGTACATTGAGTTCCGAACCCCGGCCTTGTTCTCTCCGCTTCTGCAGTAAGGAAAGCGACTCCTGTGCAGAGTACGTCGTTCATGAAAGTTGCCTAGCAAGGGCCAGTAAGATGGCTCGGCAGGTACAGCCTGAGTTCAGTCTCCAGGACCCACGCGGTGGAAGGAGACATCCAACTCCCACAAGTTGTCCTCTGACCTCTACATGTGTGCCATGGTGCACATGCGCCCCCCTCCAAGTAATAAATAACTGTAAAGGTTTATTTTATTTTTTTATTTTTATTTTTTTAGAAAAAGAACCAAGGAAGTAGTTGCCCATCCAGTGCTTATGCCATCCCCAGTCCCTTATATTTGAAGGGGGGGCCACACTGGTGTTTCTGTGGCTTCTCTGGTCCTCTCCTGGAACTCCTACTTCCTTGTACAAGACTCACTGACCCTAGCCTCATGTCTGCTTCTTGGCAGCCGCTCTAGCACCTACCCCTACCCTGAGACGCCAATCTACACACAGCCAGCAGTCACCAGCTACTATGAGGCTTCAGGCACAGCTGCCCAGGTCAGCACTCCGGCTACTTCCCAGACTGTGGCCAGCAGCGGCTCGGTGCCCATGTATGTGTCCGGCAGCCCGATTGTCGCCAGCTCCTCCAGCAGCGAGGCTGGGGCCAGCAACAGCAGCGTGGGTGCAGGGGGCAGCGGGGGAGGCAGCAGCAGTGGCGGCGGCGGCAGCGGCAGCGGCAGCAGCGGAGCAGGCACCTACGTGATCCAAGGCGGCTACATGTTAGGCAACGCCAGCCAGTCTTACTCCCACACCACCCGTGCCTCACCAGCCACAGTAAGTGTTCCAACCCTACGAGGAGATGGGAGGCGAGCTCCCTGGGGGGGAAACGTGGCCATAATCAGGGTTCAGAAGTTTGGCTCTGACCTAGGAGCCCGATATCCTGGCTGTGTAACCTTGGTGTTGCTTAGCCGCCATGCACCTCGGCTGCTGTGCGTCACTCTGAATCAGAACTGGTGATGGCTAGATAGGAAGTGAGGGACATTGGTGGTGCTGGATTCTAGCTACAGTCAGGACTATTGTCAGCAGGGACTGTGGCTTGGGTTAGAATACCTTGTCTGCACACACACGCGCGCGCCTAGCTGCACTAGTTTCTTCACTAGTTTATTTCGCCTATTTAAAAAACACTGCCAGGCATAGTGCAACACACCTTTAATCCCAGCACTTGGGAGTCAAGCAGACAGATCTTAATGAGTTTGAGGTCAGCCTAGTCTACAGAGGAAGTTCCAAGACGGCCAGGGCTGTCACACAGAGAAACCCTGTTGCAAACAAAACAAAACAAAAACAGTACTGCTGTGATCCGTGTGGGCCCAGGGGGCTAAGGTCGCTGAGGAGCTGTGTTGCCTGTTTTTTCTTTTTCAATTTTATTTTGAAAGAATTATAGATTCACAGGAAGCTATGAAAGTGGTACCATGCACCAATCGGGAGGCACGCACCTGTAATCCCAGCACTGGGGTTGGGGGTGTGGCAGAAGCAAGATGACCACAAGTGTGAGGCCAGTCTGGGCTAAGTAGTTCCCAGCCAGCCAGGGATGCATAGCATTGACTTCTTTCAACACAGGCTGCTGGGTGCTCAGCAGCTAACGACACTTGCCGCCTAAGCTGACTACCTGAGTTCAGTCCCTGGACCCACACAGTGGGAGAGAGCCAACGACTCTGATTTTCACGTGCATGCACTCACCCCACAAAACAAACAAATGAATGTAATAAGGACATTGTTAAAGGGCTAAGGAAATGGCCTAGTTACTATAGTGTCTGCTGTGAGAGCAAGAGGCTCTGAGTTTGAATCCCAGCACCCCTACAAGTCTATAAACTCAATGCTAGGGGGGCAGAGACAGGTGGTGCCTGGGGTTCACATATAGCCAGTGGGACTCTCGACTCCCAGGTTCAGTGACAGATGCTGCCTCAAAAAACAAGGTGGGTACGGGGTGGGGCTGGAGAGATGGCTCAGTGGTTAGGAGCACTGGCTGCTCTTCCAGAGGACCCAGTTCAATTTTTGGCACCCTCATGGCCGCTCACAATTGTCTGTAGAGTAATTCCAGTTCCAGGGAATCCGACACCCGCTTCTGACCCGTCGGGACTAGGCGTGTATGGTGCACAGACGTACATGGAGGCAAAACACACACACAAAATTAAACAACAAAACGAAGTAGACAGCAACTGAGGAAGACATCAGCTGCCGACATTTGGCCTCTGCACACATGCCCCTCACCTGTATGTCTACTTCATAAACACTTAAACACACATAAAAGTAATTTTAATAAAAAGGTGCTGATAATACCCATGCCCCTTTTACTGGCCTCCCTTGCTTAGCCCTGTCCATTAACAGACAACATGTAATCCAGAAATCTTGGTTCAGGACCAGGGGTGGCTTCTGGGTCTTTTATTTTCAAGGCAGGATCTGCCTTTGTAGCCCAGGATGGGCTGAACTCACGATCCTCTTAGTCTCCTCAGTGTTGGAGTTGAGGTGTGTGCCACCATGTCACCAGGCCTGCTGCATGTGGGGCAACAACTGCCACAGTCCAGATCAGAAACGGGTCAGCAGAGGCTTGCCGAGCCAATTTGAAGTCCTGGGCTCCATCCCGAGCACTGAGGGGAAAAGTGCAGAGCTGTTTCATCCTCAAAGATCTCTTAATATTCACCCTCTTCTACCTCCCTCTCAACATCTTGAACCTTTTCAGGAACCATGAACCTGTTTTCTATCTGTCTGCTTTCTAGCTCTCTAATGTCACTTCTAGAATGTTCTACAGATGGACTCTTACCCTGTGACCTCCGGAAGTTGACTTTTCATTCCTCATGTATTAACAACTTTGTCTTTAAATAGTGCAGGTGGCTAATGGCAAGTGTACTGGTCAGTGCTGTTCTAGAAACACCGAAAGGCTGTAGTTTCCAGGAATACTGCGACAGGATGTGGGCCTTCCGGCTGGGCAGAGTGGCTGTTAGAACCGCAGTGGAAAGTAGTTGCAGAGCACACAGCCTCAGAGTCCCAAAGGATGCCAGGGTCTGCGAGCACTGCCCTGTCCTCTCGTATGCTCCAGGTCCAGTGGCTCCTGGACAATTATGAGACGGCCGAGGGCGTGAGCCTGCCGCGGAGCACCCTCTACTGCCACTACCTGCTGCACTGCCAGGAGCAGAAGCTGGAGCCGGTGAATGCCGCGTCTTTCGGCAAGCTCATCCGCTCCGTATTCATGGGTCTGCGCACGCGCCGCCTGGGCACCAGGTTTGCCACGCCTCCTCCCCACTCAGCTGCGCTGGGTCCCGAGGGGATATGCTCCCTGCCCACATGACCCACCTCAACTCAAACGGTCTCGAACCACAGGCTTACCCTCTGGCCCCTGCTCACTCCACTCTGCCCTCCTTGCGCCTCCCTGGGGGCATTGTTCCGGCTGTGCCTTCAAGCCGTCCCTGTACTTTCTCCACCCTCCTCAGCTGTCCCTTGCCTCTTGCAGTTGTAGCTCGGCCTCATTGCATGTATTCATTCATTCGTTCATTCCTGTTACCCTTGAGTGACGTACTTGATCTGTGTCTGTCCAGGCTATCAGGAGCACCCTTCATGGGTTACGTGCTCCGTATAAGCGCCTCACATGCCCTTAGGACTAACAGTCAAGTGTCTGCCAAGTGCTTGCCTGGTATCAGAGTTGGTAACAAGCAGTGGCTCATACTGCCCTCCCCTCACTGCTAGCCCCTAATGCCCTGTGCTTCCTCATCTCAGCAGGGTAGCTTTCTCTGTCCAGACCCTAAATAAGAGGAAAGCTGTGTGAGACCCCCAGTGCCCTGCCCAGCTGGTAAAGCACCTCACCCTACCTTCTTCCCAGGGGTAATTCTAAGTACCACTATTATGGCCTGCGGATCAAAGCCAGCTCACCCCTGCTGCGGCTGATGGAGGACCAGCAGCACATGGCCATGAGAGGGCAGCCATTCTCCCAGAAGCAGAGGTAGGGGCCGCCTGCTCTGGGACTAAGCAGCAGTACCATACCACTGGACCTTGTCCTAGCCAGTTCTCGTCAGTTTGCCCATTCCCCACCGATGGCTTGTTCCCTTCCAGGTGACCCATTATGTCCTACCCAGCTACCCTCCTCCATCAGTCCTCACCTGCTACCCATCCCCCAGGAACCTAGTCCCCACACAGCTGGCTATCCCCCCACCAGGTGGGTTGTCTCCCCTCACCCCTACTGACCCATCTCCCCACCAGCCACCCCACTACCCCTTCCCTTCCAGGCTCAAGCCCATCCAGAAGATGGAGGGCGTGGCCAACGGTGTTGCTGTGGGGCAGCAGAGCACAGGGCTGTCGGACATCAGTGCCCAAGTGCAGCAGTACCAGCAGTTCCTGGGTGAGAGCCAACGGGCAGTGCACCCTGCCCCTGGGGACGCAGGGGGCTTTGGGGGAGTCAGGTGGACATTCAGGTTTGCTTGCCTCTGTCTTTGCAGGACTGCTCTATCCCCAGAAACCTTCTCCAAGGTCTCCAAACCCCTTTTTTTTTTTTTTTTTTTTTTTTTTAAGACAGGGTCTCACTATGTAGCCCTGGCTAGTCTGGAACTCACTGTGTAGACCATGCTGGCCTCCAGCTCACAGAGACCCACTTGCTTCTGCTTCTTAAAAGCAGGGATTAAAGGTGTGTGCTACCATGCCTGGCTCACCCTGTACTTGGAGACCTGGTCTCACTGTAAAGTCAGGGCTGAGACCCTAGGGCGTGCCCTCCTGTTCCTCTAGTAGCCAGTGTTCTTGTGTTTGTGTACCCCCAGTGAAGCCTAGTGATGCTGAATGTCACACCGACAGGCAGTGTCTTGGATGGTCAGTGGTCCGCTAATGTGACAGGGGATCCCAACCTTTGTTGGCCTACAGCAAGGTCCATGTGACTAGAATTAGTGACTAGGAGGGCAAATGTGTAGCCAGGGTATGTGTTCAGTTTCTACACAAAGGCAAACAAGGTCTGATGGTGACACTGACTGGGAGTAGAGGACGAGGAGGAAGATGCTCAGAGTCAGGTCTGACCCTGGTGACCCGTGTAACCCTGAACAGCATCCCTGTGGTACTAATAGGGTCTGTAGGCACCTGCTCTCCTGGCAGGGAGACTGCCTGTATCAGGTAGAACCAGTCAGAACCAGCACTCATCAGCAGGCCAGGGCTGGCACAAGCACCGGGTGTGTGGGGAGCTGTGGGACCAGGGCCAGTAGCTCATCCTGCCTGTCATTCCCCCATACATGGGGATCGACACATGCTGGGAAGATGATAGGTGACTAGAACCCCCCCCAGAGGCAGCAAGAGAGACAGGCAGGTGGACACAGGGCCTCATTGTGCCCCCCATCCTTAGATGCCTCCAGGAGCCTCCCTGATTTTGCTGAGCTGGACCTCCAGGGTAAAGTGCTGCCTGAGGGCGTCGGCCCAGGGGACATCAAGGCCTTCCAGGTCCTGTACCGGGAGCACTGTGAGGTAGGGCAGTCAGATGGTGAGTGAGAAGATGGGTAGGCCAGCCCTGAATGCAACTGGCTTCGCCTTGGGCAGGAAGCCCCATGCTGGCCCTGCCCGTTCCCCATTGTGAGGTCCTGTCCCTGCAGGCGATTGTGGATGTCATGGTAAACCTCCAGTTCACACTGGTGGAAACGTTGTGGAAGACCTTCTGGAGATACAACCTTAGCCAGTCTAACGAGGCACCACCACTGGCTGTGTAAGTCTCCAGGGTTTGGAAAGGAGTGACCCCTGCATGTGGGTATTAGACACGCCCTTGACTGGAGTCGGCCGATTCCTACAGGCATGACGAGGCAGAGAAGCGGCTGCCCAGGGCCAGTCTGGTGCTCCTCTCCAAGTTCCAGCCCGTGCTGCAGTGGACCAAGCACTGTGACAATGTGCTGTACCAGGGCCTGGTGGAGATCCTCATCCCTGATGTTCTGCGGCCCATCCCCAGTGAGTGCCTGAGGCTGCACCCCTCCTGGGAGGGCACCCCTGAGTACCCTGACCAGCACCCCATCCTCCACAGGTGCCTTGACCCAAGCAATCCGGAACTTTGCCAAGAGCCTGGAGAGCTGGCTCACTCATGCCATGGTGAACATCCCTGAGGAGATGCTGCGGGTGAAGGTGAGGGCTGGGTTGGGCAGCCAGGATGCAGCGGCAGGCAAGCGGTTCTCTGCACGCCTGTGGTGTGCCTCACAGCTGGCTCCAGGCATTGTCTTATATTGTACACTCTCTGGGACCTATTTCTGAAAGACTCCCAGGGTTTTGGTACTTAAGACTTCATTTATTTATTTACTTACATTTATTTGTTGTTTATTGAAACTGAATCTTACCAACTCTCTTTGTACATCAGGGTGGCCTCAGACTCACATGAGATCCACCTGCCCATGCCTCTTCTAAGGACTGGAATTAGAGGGGTGCCCCACCTGTCCAGCAAGACTGTATTTTGAAACAACATAGTGAATGGTGGTTCACACTGTAGCCTCCCCATGAATGCAACGGCAGCTTTGGCTTCATTTCTGGGTCCATGTAACCAGCCCGGACTAGAGACTCGGTCTCAAAATAGCAAAGCCATACAAACAAATCAAAGTTCTATTCTTGACCCTGGTAGAAGGAACTTAGGTGTTCAGAGATAGATTTTTTTTTACTGTGTAAGGAGACAAATAGCACCTCATTGATGCTGTACATCTACCAAGATGCACTTGTTCTGATGTCTGCTTCCCTTTATGGAAGTGTTGGAGGCGGAACCCAGGACTGCATGCATTAGGTAGGGAGGTAAGCACTCTACCATTGAGCTGCACCCCCAGCCAGAGCCGGGTGCCTTGAGTCACCCCTCACCTAGAAAGAGAAAAGATAGGCAGAGTCTGGTAAGAGAAGAAGCAGGTACCAGAGGAAGGCCTTCAACTTGGCAAGCCTCACAGAGCCATCGGTCCGTGTTGTGCACATTCTTTGAGTACTAATGGCAATGTGGGGTTCTTGGTGATAGAGCTCCTGCCCTCAGCCCTCATGGAGCAGGTTTCCTGGCTGCTCTGAATGGGACAGAGGTTTACCCTTGCAGACAGAGCTCGGTGGTGTGCTCTGTGTCTGATTTGGGTTCCAGCCTCAGCATTGGAGAAGCAGGCTTTTTTGTCATATCCTTCATTGAAATGGCATGATCTGGGCATGAAGATGCATACCTGGTATCCCAAGACAAGGATGAGACAGAAGGATCACCAAGGGTCTGAGCCTAGTCTGAGCCATAGAATTAGACCCTACCTCAAAGGGAAAAAACACTCCAGTAATTTTGAGTTAGGGGCGGGGGGTGTATCTCAGTGGTGGAGGGCTGGCGTGGTATGAGCATGGATATGATCCTGCCTTCCACATCTGGTAACCTGAATTTGATCCCAGGATCCACAAGGTGGACGGAGAGAACTACTACAAGTTGTCCTCTGACTTTCATATGTGGGCCATCATACAAAGGCACAAAATTAAATAATAATACTCATTATGCCAACATAGTAAGTTAAATGACCCACACCAGTACTGGAGGTCCACCCTTGGTCTCCAAACAGAAGCCCTAACAAACCCGTCTTTTCAGACAGGGTTTCTCTGTTGTAACTCTGGCTGTCCTGGAACTCACTCTGTAGACCAGGCTGGCCTCAAACCCAGGGATCCGCCTGCCTCTGTTGAGTGCTGGAACTAAAGGCGTGCGCCACCACGCCTGGCACCCTTCCAGTTTTTAAGAAAAGGGGTTGAGTGGCAAACAGGTGAGGCTGGGCCAGGCAGGGTTTGTGTTGGCTGCTAGCCTGCTGTCTCCCATGCAGGTGGCAGCAGCCGGTGCCTTCGCACAGACGCTGCGGCGCTACACGTCGCTCAATCACTTGGCGCAGGCGGCACGGGCTGTGCTGCAGAACACCGCGCAAATCAACCAGATGCTGAGCGACCTCAACCGTGTGGACTTCGCGAACGTGCAGGTGAGCACTGATGGGGCTGGGCCGGGAGGGGGTGATGGGGAGAGATGACTGAGTGGTGGCCTGCTGCTCCGCAGGAGCAGGCCTCGTGGGTCTGCCGCTGTGAGGACCGTGTGGTGCAGCGTCTGGAGCAGGATTTCAAGGTGACGCTGCAGCAGCAGAACTCACTGGAGCAGTGGGCAGCCTGGCTGGACGGCGTCGTGAGCCAGGTGCTCAAGCCCTACCAGGGCAGTTCCGGCTTCCCCAAGGCGGCCAAGCTCTTCCTCCTCAAGTGGTCCTTCTACAGGTGCGCCTGTGGGCGGGGCTCTGCCTGGGAGGGATGAGAGCAGGGGCGTCCTAATGTGTGTGTTAGAGAAGACCCTCCTCCAAAGGTGTGCTTGTGAGGATGGTAGGTAGGGCTGGGGAAAGCCCTTTAGTTCATGAAAGACATGGGGAAAACAGCGAGGCACCAGCACTCCTGTCAGCAGCAGAGGAAGGTGAGCAGCCCTGCGGGGCCTGACGATCTTGGTCACTGTCCCCAGCTCCATGGTGATCCGGGACCTGACCCTGCGTAGCGCTGCCAGCTTTGGCTCCTTCCATCTTATCCGGCTGCTGTATGACGAATACATGTACTACCTGATTGAGCACCGCGTGGCCCAGGCCAAGGGCGAGACCCCAATCGCTGTCATGGGAGAGGTGCGTACGGTGAGGTATTGGGGAGGCGGGTGGGCGCCAGGCAGTGAAACCCTAAGTTTTCCTTTTTCCTTCCTCTTCCAGTTTGCAAACCTGGCCAGTTCGCTGAATCCCTTGGACCCTGACAAAGGTAGCAATGCACTTCCCACCCAGGACCTGGGTTCCAGGGGTGGGGGCAGCTGACGGGGAGGCCGGGTGTCCCTGGTAATTTCACAGCCTGTTGCTGAGCTGGACCTGGTCCCTGTGCCCCAGACGAGGAGGAAGAGGAAGAAGAGGAGAGCGAGGACGAACTGCCACAGGACATCTCGCTGGCGGCCGGCAGCGAGTCCCCGGCTCTGGGCCCGGAAGCTCTGGAGCCACCGGCGAAGCTGGCAAGGACTGACACACGCGGCCTCTTCGTGCAGGCCCTGCCCTCCAGCTAAGCCCTCCGTGCCCACTCTGCCCACCCAACCCACTGCCCCTCCAGACCAAGGTCTGGTCCCTCAGCTTTTGTGGCTTCACTGTTACCCTTCCAGCCCATACAAGAGCTGGAGAGGGTCCTTGTGACTAGAAGGCTAGGGGAGCCTCCCTTCAAATGGGGCTGGTACAATCATAGGCTGGGCTGGGCAGAACCGAAGCTGCAAACCCTGACACAAAAGATGTGCCTTAAGGAACCTGCCCAGGTGTCCCTCTTTCCTGCCGCAGCTCGTAGCCCTGTTCCCCCACCAACACCCCAGAGGGCAGCAGGCTGGCTGCTCCCCTGCGGAACTGTTAACTTATTCTGCTCTCTGGCTTTGCACAGCCTGCCTGGGCAGACCTGAGCCTGGGCAGGCGCAGGTGGGTGGCACTTGGGGACCCCCACTGTCAGCAGCAGCAGCCCCACTGCTCCCCTTTCTCGGTATAAGTGCAATTAAAGCTGTGGGTGTCGCACCTTCTCCAGAGCTGGGTTCTCCTGGCCCCAAAGCCCAGAGAGGGGCATATTGTGAAGGGCCCCGGCCTCCAGCTTCCAAAGAGGAGCATCGAGCTGGCTGCAGGGCCAGGTGCTCCAGACCTGAGGCCGCGCCCTGCGCCTTCTACCCCACTGGCTTGTGACCGAAACCTGCTCCCAGAGATGCTTCTCCTCCGTGCCGTGCCCCGATCCCCGTAACTATTGTGTGATTAGTGAGTGCCGCTTGAGCGGAGTCAGTAACTTGTTGGGTTTCTTTCCAACCATCATGGCCTTATCCGTTCCCGTTTTCTCAGTGTCTTCAATCTGTGATAGATGTTTATGGAAGAAAAAAAAGGAAAATCCGGCCTATTGTATAGAAATCACTATTTTGTGTGCTCCGCGTGCTACAGCTTTTGGGGTGGCCCTGCACACTCCCCATGGGGCCTCCCTTCCCAGTGGTGAAAGTATCCACGCGCGTGGTAGTTTAGTGTGCTGTTTTCTACCTTTTTGTAGTCTTTCTTAAAACAATAAATACTGCTGTGATCTTTGTCTACTGATGACTAGCAGGGTTAGGGGGAGAATGGGTGTGTGCTGAGAACAGAAAGGGACACCAGCCAGGCGCAGAAATAAAGCATTTAGTACACGAAGAACAAGGCAAGGTGGCCACAGGATTTCCACCCCAGGTAAGGGAGGACCTGGAACCACTGGGCCTCCATAGGGGGCTACACTTGCAGCCAAGGAAAGGGGCCAGAGCACAGGAAGCAGGACTGGGCTTCGCTGGGGCAGGCCAGGCCTGAGGGGTTCCTCCCTCTGCCCTTTCCCACTTAAATAGGCATAAATAAAGACACATCCAGACTCTCAGGCCACCAGAGGCTGTTGCACCAGTCCCATCCCGCAACCTAACACTAGTGCCAATTGTGGCCTCTGTAGGGCCAAGCCCAGGAAGGCGGTCCTCTCCCGGGCCCGCGGAGGTAGTTGGAGTCAGGGTCCAGGGCGGTCCAGCCCTCACAGCACAATCCAAGTGTACCGCTCACTGTCTGCCAGAACCTTCAGTGAACACCCTGCAGAGAAGGGCATGCAGAACTGTGACCCACTTGTCCAGTCCTGCAGCCAACCCCCACGGCCTACCTAGGCCCAGAAACACAGGCTCCCTGGTGATCCCCCTTTCCCCTTCTCCAGCACTGCTAACCTCCAGTAAGCCCCAGGTGGACGGCACTCAGATTCTGACGTCCCTGCACATCCAGCATGCATGCCCCCATTCAGCACGCCCTAAGATCCAGGGCGAGATCTGGGGTCCTGCCCAGCCAGGGCACTAGTGGGCAATTCCTACCTTTGTGCAGTGCCTCATTGGTCATCCTGTTCACATAGCGGCCACTGCTCTCTGGCACCAGCCATTTCATGACCATGTCCACACAGCTCTTTCGGTAGGAGCTCCAGACACTGCCACTGGGGGCCAGGTAAGTGAATGAAGAGCCTTTCCTGCCAACCGGCCAGAGTCCCTGGCAACCCACTCTTGCCCTGCCTCACCTGGTCTGCCCTTTGACCTCAGTTAGGTCACCCACGCTGACTGTTTCAAAGATGCCCGTGTTGAGGTCCCAGGCCACCTTGAGACTGGTGTGGTAGGTCTTTGGTCTGCAGTGGTGGAGGACAAGGAGTGAGTCCCTGCAGCGGCTTGTCCATAAACCAGTGACGGCATGGGCACCCCAGGTTTCGTATGCTCACCCTCTACACCCTGTGTGACCCCCAGCGTGAGGGTCAGCCAAGGGCCTGCCACTCACCGGAGCTGGCCCTCCTCAGTGGGGGCTGGGAAGGCCAGGAGCAGCAGGCCAATGTTGATCAGGACCTGGTTGGTTTCTGGGCAGACCTGGGAGCAAGCAGTGACATCAAGAGGCAGAGACCCTACAATGGGATGCCCCAGCCTCTCTGCTGAGGCTCCCAGCCTCACCTCCAGGATGACTATGTCGTAGTCACTAAAAGAGCAGAACTGGTGACCCCAGGTGGCATCGTGGCGGATGACCTCGTTGATGACATACTCAAAGTCCAGCGTGAGCTGCTCCACCGTCAGGTACTGGCCCTGGGGACAGATGGCAGAGAGCTAGGAGTAGGCGGTGCCAACCACCCCACAGATCCTGGGTAGCTTGCACCACGGCTACCCACCTGCATGTCTGTCCGATCTCGCATGGGCCGTAAGTTGCGGCCACGGAGGTCAGTCACCACAAAGGGCAGGGAGATCTTGTCATCCTCAAACTCTGGGGAGGCAGGCAGAGGGTAGGAGCAGGCCAAAGGTCCTCTTTGGACTGCACCATCCCAGACCCTGTCCCGGGAAGCCCCCTCACCATCCTCAGGCTCTGTCCCTTCCCCAGACCGCAACACATAGTGCAACTTGGTGTAGTTGATGTAGCCAGGCTCTGGGGCAGATGCCTCTGCAGCAGGAGGGCTGTCCCTGGGCACCACTTCCCCACTCGGGGCTGGTGGCTCTGAGGATGGGCGGCAGCGGCTGCTCGAGGGCCCCATGCTTGAGGGCAGCCGAGCTTCCTCCAAGGTACTACCCTTGGCCTCTTTGGCCCTGCGGAAGATGTCAGCCACAAACTCCTTGGCCTTGGCTATGGCTGGTGAGGGCTCAGGGGCTCCAGAGGGCTGAGCTGGGACCACCTCAAGGCCAAGGCTGGGGAAGGCAGGGACTGCCTCGGGGCTCCAAGGTCCTGGAGAGCTGGGTGGGGCTGTGGGCAAAGCTGTGTGGTCATACAGGATTTGGCAGAAACTGCTGTCACCTGCAAGGAGCACGAAGGTGGGCTATGTCACCACAGTCCAAGGTTACCCTGACCTCTTCTCAAAGTCTGCTGGATTATTAGAAACCCACCTGAAGGAGCCCCCTGGAGCCTTTACTGTGCTGCAATCAGTGTGAAACCACATACAGCCTGAACACAAAGACCAGACCTATGCAGACATGCATTCAAGACTTTTAGAAAGTATGCTGGGAGTAGAACCCAGAGCCTTTCACATGCCAGGCTAGTACTCCACGACTGAGCCACCCCCGGCCTCAAACCTCATCTTTGCACACTTACCACGCTACTCAGAAAGGACACAGCAAATGGCACCCACAAAGCTCTGCCCCAGGAGTACAGTCTGCAGTGAGGACCAGTCACCTACATGAATTCTCACAACTGACCAGACCAGCACAGGCAGACCACATTTATCAGAGAAAGTTGAGGGTTAGCAGAGTAGCCGAGCAAGCCAGCAAAGAGCACCACACCTCTCCTAAGCCCCTCAGAGAGCCTATAGTCCAAGGGGCCATGGCAGGACATTTTCAAGAAAGAGGGATTAAGCTGAAAACAGCTTGGCATAAACTTCTGAGATAAGCTGAACACCAGCTAGGGATAAAGCTAGGGAAAAATACAGGTCCCCTTGGTCTTGCTTGGGGCTCATGGAGATTCGTGCTCAACAGACAGGTGGCACAACCTTAGTAAAACATGTATCTCTCCCATAGTGACTCAGGTGTCCAGGGCAGGGGTGGGGAGAACTCAAGGTGAGTGTAAGGATTAAGTGCCCTGTCCTTTGCTGGTCAGCATGGTCATATGCACTTGGCCCTGCCTTTTCCTTTCCCTGCCCCAGGGCAGTCATTTTAATGGGAATGGTCTTAAGTCTCCCAAAATCAAAACATGTTATTAGTTTATTCCAAAGGAAGTATACAACTATAGATCTCTCTCCTGTGTCTGTGTCCAGATGTAACATGTATGCTATGGCCCCTCTCTGGTGTTCCACAGGACACTGAACTGGCCTCTTCTACCTCAGGGAAGGATACCAGGCCCCTGGTCCCCTGTAATGGGCCTGAACACAGGCCTGATGAGTCCAGATGGCTTTCTCGGAGGGAGGGAGCCAGCAGAACAGATCTATAGGCGGCTCACAGGCCCTCATTTTCCTGCCAGCCAGTGACATCATCCCACTTCCTAACACGCTACTCTATCAGGACATGGAGAAACGGCTGGACAGGTAAAGGTGCCTGCCACTGAGTGTGCAGTTTGAACCCCTCGGTAAGCTGTCCTGACTTCCATGGCACATGAATATGTACACATGCACAGACACAGATAAAAAATTAAAATGTAATTTAAAAATTAAAAAAGAAAAAGATATCACAAGAGCCAGGTCTACACCATTAATTCTAGCACCCAAGGGGCAGAGGCAGGGGATCTTTGTGAGTTCCAGACCAGCCACGGCTACACAGACACTGTCTAACAAAAAAGGCACCCTGAGATGTGTTACTGCTGTTCCCTGAAACCCTCAAGGCAGCTGAGTGTCTGCTAACTATGCTCCAATGTGCGGCAGCTAACACTGCCCGCGGAGCTCGAAGCCTGCCATTGCCACACTGTAAACACTGTATGAACATGGTCTCTCATTTCCACACAGTAACAAAACTTCCCAAGAGTTCACTGTTTAGGATACATATGTCCCTGTCCTAAGAGGACATTAACTGTATTGCAGCACATCTTTTTCTATCATGGTGGGAAGGGAACAGAGTCCCGCATGAGCTCAGTAGGTCTCTATGCCGAGCCACCCCCAGCATCGCTTCCTAAAAACAGCAGTGCTATCTGTCCAGGGCAATAACCTCCACTACTGCTACAGTAGAACATGCAGCCCCTGGGTTGATAAGCTACACGGTAGTCAGTGCACATGCCAGCCCCTTGGGAAGTTCTAGTGTGCAGGGCTGAGAGAGGTCATGGTTTACTGGCCCCAGATTTCCCACCTCCCAGGGATGGAACCTTGAGACTTGACTCTGTCAGCAGGTCTCCCGGTCTGCCCTGTGAGTAGAAAGAGGTAACCTGGCCTGGGCCTACCTGCTGAGTGGACAGAGACAGCGCAGGCCACCAGGGAGTAGCTGGTGTTGAGCAGCACCACCTGGTCCTTCTTGAGTTGGAAGGCGGGTTGGAAGGTGGGGAAGGGGTACACCACCTGGTATTTGGTGTGCAGCATGAAGCCGTGCCGCAAGCACTGTGCACTCGGGTCCCCTGCAGCAAGACACACCACAGCTCACTTGATGCCCTGGTGGTGGTCCAGAAGCCACGAACCCCTTCGAGGTTCCTGGTGCCTCACCTGGGTGGGCACGACTGGCGTCCTGGCAGGCAGCGCAGCGGCCCCGAGGTGGCACGGCCACGGTGCTGATGTAGATGTCACGGTGGTTCTCGTCACTCATCATCATCATGTTCATGAGCATACCGTTGGCTGAGCGGGTGCTGGGGGCAGCACACCCTCAGCCCTCAGCCCACCTCAGAGCCACCAGCCCACCCTGCCTGCCCCGCAGCCACCCTGCCTGGCCCCAGGCTCACTTGAAACCAAACACGATGACCTTGGAAGCGTCGCTGGGCCACTCACACACAGTCAGGTACAGGTCACTGTAGATCTCCTCATCCTGGAAGAGCCGCACCTGCCGGACCTGAGCAGCATGCTCAGTCAGTGTGAGGTAAGCAGGGGCCCAACAGAGGATGAACATCCACACCAGAACCAGGCTATAAAAGAGCTCCCTTCACAAGTGGCCCAGGAAGGTCTGAGCCAAAGAGAGCCCTGCTAGCTGGAGGGAACCTGACTAAATATATTACCTTCCTGCTCCCTCTAGGTGACAAAGCCCATGTGCAACAGAAACTGAAGTAGCAACACCCACCTTGGGGCAGGGGGCAGGGGGCAGGATGAATGCTAAAGCCACTGTGCCAACATGTGTGATTGTAAGAAACCTGCCTGCATCCTGGTCCAGGCCAGGGGTGTCGGATGGGCTGTACATGCTACTTGAGCCAATTTAAATTACCAGTGTGAACTAGAAAACCAACTCCACATGGGTCACCCCACTGGTGCATCACTGACATTTTATATGCAGGACACGGGCTGAATGATAGAGGGGCTGTTGAGACCCTGCTTTCTGAAGGAGCAGCCCAGTGCAGGGCCTCCCAGAATGGAAGGCCTAGTCCTACCAGCTTGAGCTTGCTGTGCACGTTGAACTCCCACCAGTAGAGGTGGTATATGTAGAAGGAGAAGTCATCATCCCCACTGCTGCTGGTGTAGGAGAGGACATAGCGGCCGCACTTGGAAAATCCCAGGAAGATATGGCTGTGGGGCAGAATGGGCACAGTAGCCAGATGAGAACACACTCCCAGCCCCACCTGCCACCTCCCAGCCTGGCCTCAGCCTCACCCTGCATAGAGAAAATCCTCGTCTACGATGTTCTTGAGGGACACGCAGACCCTCGGGGGCAGCTTCCGGAAAAGACGAGGTGAGAGCTGCCCACTGATCTGGGGAGAAGACAGCCAGAGATCCTCAGTCAACTGGCCTGCCAGCCTCCTCACCAGAGGCAAAGGCCTCCATGGGTCCACTGTTGGGGCTAAGTGACCTCACAGAGCACCCCATCCCCACCAAGGACCCACGTCACAACCCAGCCCACCCCTCCTTGGATCCACAGTGTTCCCAGCCCAGCATCATTTCATCTCCCTGTGGAAGGATCTCCCCACTGGGCCACTTGGCTCCCTCCTGAATGCTGACCTTGTGGGAACCAGTCCTTTATTTGCCCGTTCCCAACTAGCCCACAAGGGGTCACGTCTCTTTTTAGAGTGTGTTTATTGTGCAGGTTACAACCCCACGGAGAGGTGAGGAAATCTGCAGGAGTCATCTCCTTTCAGTATGTGGGTTCTGAGAATCACACATTACCAGGTTTGGTGGTATGGAGCCATCTCACTGGCCCCAGAGCCTAAAGCACCCATTATTCCCAAGCTGCCCCCAATCCATTATTAACCAAATCTCTTTCTAATTAACTGCCACCTGCCAACCAATTGTCACGCCCTAAAACATCACTAAGGAAGGACCTGAGGAAACTGACAGGCAGAAGCGGACCATTGGGGACCTATTTTGGCCTGCCTTCAAGAGATAAGCATCTAATGGGAAAAGAGTTTCGTGGGAAAGGCTGGGGCCATGCCTTCAGTTCATCTCAACCCATGAAGGGAATGGTTCTGTTAGCCAAGCCTTCCTGAGAGGATGTAACCCTTGACCAGGGAGCGCCCAGGCTAAGGGCAGAGCCACAGCCCTGCCTAGGGAGCACCAGTTAAGAGGTAGAGGCACGGTTTTGCCTTCACCCAACTCCCAGTGCACGTAGACAATCCTGTTCCACTGCTGCCCACCGAACAAGATATTCACATTCCTGCCCTTCCAGGCGTCCTAACCTGATGAGGAAGAGCGAGTCCCGATCAAGTGGCTTCCACTTTTAGTAGACCTGGCGTGGCTCTGGCACACGCCACTCCTCCACTCATTCAATGAGTGAGGTAAACCTAGGTACATCAACTCCAAGACTGTCAGAGCTGGGACGGAGATGAAACACCAGGCAGAGGATGCCCAGAGCCGGT
This sequence comes from Cricetomys ansorgei, assembly GCA_026225945.1. Taxonomy (NCBI): domain Eukaryota; kingdom Metazoa; phylum Chordata; class Mammalia; order Rodentia; family Nesomyidae; genus Cricetomys; species Cricetomys ansorgei. The sequence continues at coordinate 15,675,286 of JAMJFZ010003163.1, forward strand.
AGCGGGGGCTCTGCAAAGAGTGAGCTCCAAGAAGGGCACTACTTCGAAAAATAGGTCTCAACCTGGGTCTTCCCTTCCTCCAGATTCCTCGGGCGGCCTCTACGGTAACCCGCTCAGCCGCCTCCATCCCAGCTCCTTCCTCCACCGCTCGCCCCGGCCTCCTCCACCCAAGCCCCTCCTCAGATGATCTGGCCCAGCCGCCTTCATCCGAGGCCCCCTGCAGGTGACCCGCCCAGAATGCACCACCCAAGTCACCAACCTTCGCCATCCCAGCCTGCGCCTCAGCACCAGCCTCAGCCCCGCCATCCCATCCCCATCCCCGCAGCCCGGCCCGCCCAGCCCCCTCCCGGCCCCGCCCCCCACCTCGCCGCGCCGCCCTCCCTCGGCCGCCTCCCGCGTCCCCTTCTCACAACCCTGCGCGCTCGCTTCAGGCTCCAGGCCTCACCTTGACCCGCTCCAGCTGCTTGAGGACGTGTTCCCGCCGCCGCCCCGCCGCCCGCTTCCCTCCGGTTCCCCCAGGGCCGCCGCCGCCGCTCCCGGCCCCGCTGTTCCGCTCCGATTTCGAGCTGGGCGCCATTTTCACCCCCTCCCTCCACTTCCGGAGCAACCAGCCCCTTAGCCCCGCCCCCGTCGCTTTCGGATTGGCCTTTTTTCCTTACTGCGGCTGGCCGGTTGGGTGACAGCCGGCATTCCTGGCCTCTTCCCGCTACGCCTGTCTATCAAAGATATCTTGGCTTTTGGTTGGTAGATATGGTAACCGCTCCCGCCTTATTCCCGCCCCTCATTAAAGATAAACCACTCAGAAACCAGTCTGGCATCCTTGGCCAGAAAACTTTAACTGAATAGGCGAAGATTCCTGTCAGGCGTGATGTTGACACGCCCCTAAGTGGGTTTCCATGGAGACCACTGGCAGTTCAGGCCTGTGGGCGGGGCGATGAGAACCTGTGGTCCACAAGGGCCAGAATCCTATGCCTGGCCTCTGGCTCAGGAAGCCTTAGGAGCATCCCTGGATGGTTAGGGAGGAATCCAGGACAAGACGGTGAGAAAAAAGAAAAAAAGAAAAGTTTCTATTAAAACATCTTCCAGACGACAATGACAGTGATAGCATCGGTCAGATATAATGCTGTTTTTAAAAAATTGCTATTCATGGGGTCAGGTGTGGTTCTGAGCTTGCACCTCCTTGTGGAAGCCCTGTTAAGCCTACCATACTAATGATGGTAATAAACATTACTAGACATGTCTGCATCGTGAACCAGTTTTGCGTGCATTCACTCAGTCTCTGCAGTGGTCCTGGAATAAAGTCTATTTTACATGTGAAACAGGTGTTAAGTGAGCTCTCCTGAAGACATGGCACTCGTGTATGGAGGAAGCTGGCTGCTCTTATTACAGTCACAGAGGAGGCAACATCCATAGGGCTTATTGAACACTCAACTAATAGGACAGGTCATAAATAAGGAAATGAATATCTGTCCTTGAATTCCAGATATGGATAGAAAGGCAACTGGAAAGCAGCCTTATGAAGAGGAAAAGGAGAAATATTCCAGGAGAGATAAAGGTCTTGGAGGGGTTTGAGACTGCAACTAACCACAGCGATGCATCGATTTGTGATGGGGACATGTGCTGAGAAACTGTCATTAGAAGACAGTTTGTGCAAACCAGAGTGCTCACTAAAAGCCCGAGGAACCAACGTAACCCTGCATGTGCAGACCTACCTGCAGCTAAACCATTTTGGGGCTCTAGACTAACGGAGCAGGAACATTCAAGAGGGAAACAATGAGCAAAGAGACAGCATATTTGTGTATGTATGTTTGTGTGTTACATGCGTGCAGATACACTCTGCCCGTGAGTGTGTACGCAGAGACCAGAGGTCAACATTGCTCTATCGTTCTCCACATTAATTTAAGAGAGGGAAATAAAAACAAAACAAAACAAAGTCTCACTGTGTAACCCTTGGATGGCCTGGAGCTTGCTATGTAGACCAGGCTGGCCTCAAACCCCAGAGAGATCCACTGCCCCCTGAGTCCTTCACTGAGCCTGGAGCTTGTGATTTCAGCCAGGAGAAAAGATTCATCCAAGTACTAGGGAAGCAGAGGCAAGCAGATCTCTGTGAGTTCTAGGCCAGTCTGGTCTACATAGAGGATTATAGAGTGAGACTGTCTGAACGAAGCAGGATGGCCTAGCAGGTAGCTCCTTAATCAAGAGACTCAGGGCACAAAGCCATCAGCAGATAGCCATGTTGCTCTCATGGACACATGATAAGTTTGAGGAAAAGTACCTCTTTTTATTTTACTTGTTACTATTTACTATTACTATTTATTGTTACTATTGGACATGATTATAGAGCTCAGAGGGCAACATTCATGAATTGGTTTTCTCCTTCTACCTTGGATTTCTAGGTCTCTTTCTTTCTTTCTTATTTAGACAAGGCTATAAAAGAGGCAGTGGTCGGTTGACAGTTGGAGAGAAAGCAGGCAAGAGCCAGTTCATGTTAGAAGATAAGTTGGTAGATTAGTAGAGTTAGTGGGACAGAAGAGGGTGCATGCTGGTTCAGTGCTCTCGCATGATGCTACACTTACAAGCTGGGAATCTGTTACAGTAACATTCAGTGAAAAGCAGCACTCCAGCTTGTGGCAAGAAAACAGTTTTAAGAGCAGGAGAACAGAACAGCCTTCAGTTACAAGAAGGGCAGGAGAACCAGGAGTGAAGAGTTCAGTTACAACGTAAAAAGCAAGAGCTCAGTTAGAACTTTACCAGCGATAAACAGAGTTCAGATGGATGGATGGAGTTTCCCATCAAGCTTTCTCTCTGTAGCTGAGCTCCCCATGGCTGAACTTGCAGCTTCTCTTTCCCACTCAGGCACTTTTACATTAGAGGATGAACAGTGCAAAGGGTAGTCACCACTGTGGAAATGCTTCACCTTCCAGCTGTTCTCAAGGCTGTGTTGTTTTGCTCTTCTTCCCTTGCAGTCACAGAGTTTGGGAGGGGGCAGCCCATCCCCAGACCAGAGGCCCTAGAGGAACTTAATAGAGAAATGTTTGGGGTCTGAATCAGGAGTGGCAGCCTCACTTACTTCTCCCTTGCTTCCCTTTGAGTTCATCAGCATGACACTTTACAAAATGCAATGCATGTTGTGGCTGGAACACTGGAGAAGCTGGTTTTTTGTGTTTGTTTTTGCTTTGTTTTTCAAGACAGGGTTTCTCTGTTGTAACTCTGGCTGTCCTGGAACTCACTCTGTAGACCAGGCTGACCTCGAACTCAGAGATCTGCCTGCCTCTGCCTCCTGAGTACTGGGATTAAAGGCGTGTGCCACCACCCCCTGACGAAGCTGGCTTCTTTATTAAAATGTTTATTACATTTATTTGTGCGTGTCCACATGCATGCACGTGTTCGGCCTGTGTAGAGGTTAGAGGACAACTTGTGAGGTTTTCTTCTTCCACCTTGTAGGTCTCCCTCAGTTAATCGGTCCTGGAAATGATTTCACAGACATACCAAGGGGTATGTATCTTAGATGATCGTAGATCCAATCAAGTTGCCACCAAGGCTAAGTATCCCAGGGTGAGGGATGGACATGGCTCAGTCAGTAAACTGTTGCACAGACATGAGAAATTGAGTTTGGTCCTTTGAACTCTTGTGGTAAAAAGTCAGGTGGAGTCCAGGCATGGTGGTGCACGCATTCAATCCAAATACAATTGAGGACACCTGGTCTACACAGCAGTTCCAGACCAGCCAGGTCTTCTCAATGACACCTCTCTCAAGACAGACAAACAAAAAACAAAAATAACAAAAATGAAAAGACAAAAAAAAAAAAAAAAAAAAAGTCAGGCTAGAGTTGGAGAGATGGCTTAGTAGTAAGAGCATTCGGCTGCTCTTGCAGAAGACTGGTTCCAACCACCTACATGGTGGCTCACAACCACCTGTCCAGATAAATCTATCATAAATTGAAGTTAATTGAATTAACAGTGTATTGAACACACCTAATCAATTGGTATCAGGTCACGATCCAGCCATACAGTTCGCTGGAATGGAGCCCTGCTGTGCACGCCAGGGGCCGCGCAAATCCGCCACACTGTAACAAAGTAGCTTGATTCTTCCTGCTGCATCACATCATCACTATTCTTGATAGGATCGGTCTCCTTTAGATGTGTTCTTTGCCAGGCAGAAGCACAGTAACTTCCTCTTAGGAACATCCCAATTAAAAATGTACCCTAATTATCAAAAAGCTACAGCCTCAGTGTATCATCAAAGGTCTCCTGCCACACGGGGACACCAGATGTGTGTCCACTGTGTTCTCCTGATTTCCTGGCACACAACTCAGAAACCCTCAGATTTTGCTTTTGTGGGTCTTGGAATGTTGGGTTCACGCTAATAGCTCAAGTAGACACTGAGAGATACGTGTATGGCCATACGAAGCCCTTTATTTTCCGTGGGTTACATACTGACGTCAGAGCTGTCCAATTAGAAAATATGGCAGCAGCCTTGAAAACTGGCCATGTGGTGTCTTTTAAACCAAATAGGTGGTACCCAGGGGGATCCTTCTGGTTCAGGATATGAATACTGGATTGGCTGTCATATCTCTCCGGGAGGAAGCAAGGGGCTTCTGGGAAAGTGAGTACTTGACAGTAGCAGAGAGGTGAGGTCAGTGCCACCCACCTGAGGGTCCCAGGTCCTCTCAGAACATGGCTTGTGGCTCGGTGGCTGGGGGTGGCTCAGTCATCAAAGCCCATGCATTGTAAATGCAAAGTTCAGACCATGTAAAAAGCTAGGAGGTTCAGATCTGTCAGCTTAGCAGGGAAGGCAGATGGATGGATCCCTGGGGCTCACTCCTTGGCCAGCCTAGCATAATCAATGAGCTCCAGGCCAATGATGAGCCCTTGTCTTAGGGTGGCTGACACCTGAGGAATGACAGTTGAGGTTGACGGTTAGCCTGCACATGTATGTGCACACATGCATTTCTGTTAAGGAATTTATCAGTAGAATCTCCAGTGGATTTCAATTAAGAACCAAGACAACTATCTGGAATGGAAAACCTGGACGGCTAAGGCAGAGTGAGTGTCTGGCCTCACACTGCTGACTGACTGGCCTCAGCCAAGTCTCATGGCTCTGACCTGTTTCTCCTAGGCACCGACCCCCAGCACACGATGTCTAGGTATTTTATTAAAGGGAAGCAACACCCACCATTACACAGGCCTTAATGTACAACAAACAGAACTTTCACAGTGCACCAACCCCCAACTTCAGCTGGTGGACAGGGCTTATCAGCCAGTCAAGTCCCCTGGCAAGGTCTCCCAGCATGGTGCTTAGGCTGAGAGAGGACCCCATAAAATTCCTCCATTAGCATTAATACAATCGGATGTTTTCAATGCAAATATCTCAGTGGGCCAAGCCAACATTAGAAAGACAATGCTCCAATCAAGGGTCATTGGATTACCAAGTTTTCTGCATTCCAGAGACCACTCCTAAGAAGTTGGCTCCAATAGCTAAGGAAGGTAACCTTCTGGAGGGGCTCAGGCTGCTCAATAAGCAGCTTATTACTGAACAGAAGTGCTTGTAGCTTTATTGAGAATAAATTCAAATATACCACAACACATGTCCCTCTATGCATTCCCATACACATGCATACACCACACATGCACACATGCATGCATACACATTCATATGTGCATGCATACCTCCATACACATACATGCATCACCACACATATGCATATCCACATGCATACACACACACACACACACACACACACACTATGTCCTACATGACATCAGGGATTGACCTCTGGGGTGGTGAGGGAATGAAGAGACAGAAAGGTACACAGAAAAGCTGGTATCAAGTAGTCTGGGCTCTCAAATGGAGAAGCTACAGTATCCTGGAAGCTCAGCATGTTTATTATATACAGATAAACGAAGAGGTGGGATTATTATTTATGACTTAACAAGAGGACAGGTTTAGCTGATCTCAGCAGGAGCAGGTTCTATGGGGAGCAGTCTTCAGGCTGTCCACATCTGGGGGAGAAAGCTACAGTGGTTGTTTTCTGCACAAACTATCAACATCTGCACTCAGGCCAGGGGAAGACTTTGCCATCCCTCTCATCCTCACCCTGGAAAGGCTTTGCCATCCCCTTCATCCATTCTCATGGCTCTGAGGCATTGGGGTCCTTGACATGGCTGTGCCCCTTGTCAAATAATACACATTCGCTCAGGGCTTCACTTGCTCCCCACCCTCTCCCACTTGCATACGCCTACACACATGCACACACACACACATGAATAGTCACATGCATAATCACTAACATATATATACGCGTGTGCATTCACACACGCAAATATACACATGCATATACACATGCTCCCACAGTACACATTTCCACACATACAGATACACACATTTCCACACACACATGCCACACACGCATACTATCGAAGTTTCTATTCTATTGTTGTAATAAGACACCATGACCAAGTGCTGATGGTTCCAGTGTGTCGGAGTCTATGATGCACGGTGCCAGGCAGCCGGAGTAGCAGCAGAAAGTTCACGTCTTTTTTTTTTTCTTTTAATTTATATTCCTCGGTGTGAGGGTGTTAGATCCCCTGGAATTGGAGTTACAGACAGTTGTGAGCTGCCTTGTGGGTGCTGGGATTTGAACCCGGGTTCTCTGGAAGAGCAGCCAATGCTCTTAACCACTGAGCTATCTCTCAGCCCCCAAGAGTTCACACCTTGACCCACAAACGGTAGGAAGAGAGCACTGAGTATTTTGGAATCTCAAAGTCTGACCTCCAGTGACAGGGCCACACCTTCTAATCCTTACCAAATAGTTCCACAGACTGGGAACAAGAATTCAAACACATGCGCTGAGGAGGACTGTTCTCATTCAAACTACACACACATCCACAAACATGTATACACACATGTGTGCACACATGCATGCTTGGTGTTCAGTGTTGAGAGTTGTCAGGAACTTTAAAAGGCTTTGAAAGAGAAAAGTATTATTTTCCCTGATTGTCATGAGTTTTTTACTCATAAGAACTGATTGACTCACCTTTAATCCTAGCACTTGGGAGGCAGAAGCAGGGATATGTGAGTTCGAGGCCAGCCTGATCTACTGTTAAATTAATGTTCAAAGTTTATTAAGATTCCATCGTTGAATTTTCTAATGCTCTTTATTAATTACAAGCCATGTCAAATCTCCGGGAATTCAATACCTGGGCGGCTAGGCAGGGACTTCATTCCATCATCCTCTCTTGCTTCTCCTCTCTATTCAATCTCCCTTCTGTCCTCCTGCCTGCTTCCACCTTAGACTTTCCCCAGCCCCTCCCCCCCATGTATCCATCAACAATGGTATCTTAACGTACTCAGCTGGGGGTGATCAGAGTCTTCTCTGATCACCCGGGCCGCAGACCTTTGATGGTGATCTGGTCACTTGCAACTGCAAACAGTTAGTCCTATCTGTGGAGATATCAGCAGGGCTAGCACAAGGGTGTGAATAGGTAGGAAGCAAGGCCTGCACTGGAAGCAAGGCATCCAGCTTCACAGCTACAAGGCATCAAAGTCCTTTTACAAACCAAAACAGCACACAGGAGTAAAATATCCAACAGTCTACAGAGTGAGTTCCAGGACAGCCAGAGTTGCAACAGAGAAACCCTGTCTCGAAAAAACAAAACAAACAAACAAACAAAAGAGCTGATAGGCCTCTTTGGGTCTCCAGCCTCCCTTCTCTCTTGTCCTTCTACCATCCAGAATTCAACGTGGCACATCGCCCTCACTCAACGGTGAGCAGATACACTGCCTGATCTTAGACTTTCAGCATCTAGAGCTTACCTCTAGGAAGTACTGTTTCTGGTGTTCTGTGATAGCAACGAAATAGACTTGGATAGAGCCTGTAGAAATGGGACCTCAAGAAGTTCATTTAATCCTGCTGGTACAACAGGATATTGCCATCTGTGAGCCTGGAAGTGGGTCTTCACTATAACCAATCTGCCTGGAATCCAGTTCTCCCAGACCCTCAGTTCTTCTCACCGGAAAACAGCATTAAAAATCAAGAAGACCCTATTGTAGTGGCTCATACCTGTATCATCAGTCCTCAGTAGGTTGGGGCAGGAGGATCAGAGTTCCATGGTAATATAGACTACATAGTGAGTGTTAGAGTCTTGATGGAAAGGTGCCCTAGCAGTCAGGAGCCAAGGAGCCACACAGCTCTGAGATGGGGAAGGTGACCCCCAATGGAAATGTATCCAGACAGTCAGGAGTCAAGGGACCACACAGCTCTGAGGTGAGAAGTTTCCCCAGTGAAAGTGCTGCATCTCTGAGGGGAGAATCTCCCCAGCTGGGCTGAGGTGAGAAAGTCACACAGTGCAGCAGATCTCATAAAACAGATTTATTTGGAGGGAAGAATCCAAGAGTGTGATTGCCTCTGCTCCGAAGAGAAGCAGTAAAGAACTAAGCAGAATACAGCCTTGTATGTAAGATTTCTGGGGGAGGGGGGCAGAGCTGTCCAAGGTGGCTTGGGATTGGTGGGATTTCAAGCTCAGTGACTGGTGGGGTTTTGAGCTCAGGGATTGATGGGTTTGAGCTTGGACTTTTTACCCGTAATTGCTCACTTGTGCCTTTGGCTCTGGAAAGGGTTTGAGCTCAGGGATTGGTAGTTGTTTTTTTTTTTTTTTTTTTTTTTTTTACCCTATTTGAATAGAATAAGGGGAGGAGCCCAGCCACCTGTGGCTAGAGGGCTCACAGGGACTTTAGGTCTGCTAAATAAACCCTAATTCTGAAGTAAAATGAACAACTTTTTCAAATAAACCCTGTGCTTTCGTAAAGTGGGTGAAAGTATATTGAGGGCCTGGGTGCTTATTCTTCCCAAGGGAAAATGGGGTCTGTGGGCTTCAGGGCCCCAGAGATGAACTGTGCCTCAGAGGTCTGGAGATCTGCAGCACCACTGTCCCAGGTAGCCACTCAGGGCTCTGAGGCTTTGCACAGGTGGCCAAGAGCAGAGGTGGCCACTGCCTTGGTGAATGGCTGCAGTTGAGGGGGGCATGGTTGGGGAGGTTGCCAGGAAGCAAGGCAAAGCTGCTGGTGCCCGGCCTCCCAGTGAGAAGGGAAAGAGAGGGGCTTTCAGTGAGACCCGGTCTCAATCAATCAACGAATCAATCCATTAATTGGTCAACAAACCCAGAACCCAGGGTTAAGTGTGCTCAGTGCTGCTGGCATGTCACAAAGGGTATACTTTATTCTGTGCTTCCGGGGATGGAACTCATCTCCATGCATGCTGGGCAGGCTCTCTGCTGAAACAACCCCAGCCCTATGATAGGAATATCTTTTTTATTTTTTCCAAATCAGAGTTTCTCTGTTGTAACTCCAACTGTCAAACTCACTCTGTAGACCAGGCTGGCCTTGAACTCACAGCAATCTGCCTGCCTCTGCCTCCCAAGTTGTGAGATTAAAATTGTGTGCCATCACTGCCTGGCTATAGAAACAACTTTTAAAAATTTATTTTGAACCAGGTGTGATGGTGCATGCCTTAAGTCCTAGCCCTCAGGAGGCAGAGCCAGATGGATCTCTGAGTTTAAAGCCAGCCTGGTCTATAGAGTGAGTTTCAGGGCAACCAGGGATACACAGAGAAACCTTGTCTTGAAAAACAAACAACAAAAAAGGATTTGTTTATTTTATGTGTGTGAGTGTTTTGCCTACATATGTATGCGACCTGTGTCTGGCGCCTGTGGAGGTCAGAAGGCTTTGGATTCTTGGGAGTTGGAACTACAGATGACTGTGAGCTACTGTGTATGTCCCCTGGGAGAGCAGCAAGTGCTCTAAACTGCTGAGCCATCTGTCCAATCCCCTAGAACACAGTGTGTGTGTGTGTGTGTGTGTGTGTGTGTGTGTGTGAGAGAGAGAGAGAGAGAGAGAAAGAGAGAGAGAGAGAGAGACAAGTGTGGTCAGAGGACAATTTGTTTGAGTCATTTCTCTCCACCATCACGTGGATCCCAGTGACTGAACTCTGGTCCTCAGCCTTGTTTCAAGAGCCTGTACCTGCTCAGTCATCTTGCCAATCCCGAACATGTTCTATTTAATGCTCTTGTATGATCATTTCCCTTCTGATCTTTCCCAGGAGGCCTCTGTTTCTGTCCTGGGATGCAGGAGGTGGGTCCAAGCCACTCACCCCCGTGGTCACCTCACTCACATCTGCCTTCTCCAGCCAGATCACCCCTCCCCTTTGCCTCCCTTTATCTTGCAACCATAGAGTGCAGGGGGCTGGAGAAATGGCTCAGCAATTAACAGCATGTACTGCACCTCCAGAGGACCCCAGTTCGATTCCCAGCAATCTCATCAGGTGGCTTAGAACTGCCTGTAACTTTAAACTGTGGGCACCTGCACGCATGCCCATACGTCTACATAATTAAGAGCAATAAAAATAAATAAATAAAAACTAAGAAAAGAAAGAAAAAATCCACAGAGCACAGATTTTGTTGTCTTATTTATGAAGATGATGATGATGTATATAGAAGCGTGTAAGCGTGGGTGTGTATGTTCCTTGGCGCTCCTGTGGAGGTCCAAGGCCGACGTGCAGGAGTTGGCTGCCTCTTTCACCTCGTGGGGTCCAGGGATTGAACTCAAATCATCAGGCTTGATACTCAAAAAGCCTTTACCCACTGCATCATTGTGCCAACCTCTTTTTGTTGTCTCATGAGGCTTAGGCTCGTCTTAAACTCACGATCCCTCTGCCTCTACCTCCCTGTGCCGCTCACAGGTGTTTTATCACGGAAGGCTCCCCATGTCTCTGCTCACAAGACACATTTCAGAAATTTCAGAAGACAATTGTCAGCATGTCCCAATTACACATGGGTGTAATGAGAAATTACGGCAGCGCATAGTGTGGCAGACCACACTTTCGGTCCTCTGAATCACTAACCAGACATGGAAAACAGCCCAGGGCACAGGGGACAAGCATCGGAAGTCAGAAACGAGAACCCTCTCCGCAGCCAGCTCCGATGCTTTTTCTGGTATTTGTCGTTGTGTTGTTTTGAGATAGGGTCTAGCGTGGTCGTGTCTTAGTTAAGGTTTCGACTGTTGCGATAAAACACCATTATCAAAAGCGACTCTCAGATCACACTCCGTGGGAATGCAGGGCAGGAACTCAAGGCAGGAACCCGGAGGCAGGAACCGATGGAGGATCCAAGGAGTGCCGCTTCCTGGCGTGCTCCTCATGGCCTGCTCAGCCTGTTTATGTAACGCACGCACGCACGCACGCACGCACGCACGCACGCAGGCACCCTGACCACGACCTGCCCTGGGTTGGAACCGCCCAACCCTACGGGCCAATCTGATGAAGACACCTTCAATATCAGTTATCAGAGTCTCGCTGGTGTCATAAAACTAGCCAGCACACGAAGGCTGCCTGGGACTCAGCACGTGGCTGAGGAGGGAATGCGGGGTTCTAGGTGGTTCTGTGACACCCGGCTTATTTAGTACTGGGGATGGAACCCAGGACCCAGTGCGTGTTAGGCAAGTTCTCCACCCAGCCATGCTTCCCTTCTGTTTTTAGATTTATTTTATTTTAATGTTTATGTTTTCCTGATAAGGCCAGCTTACCAGTTCGGTGGGTGCTGGATCGGGAGTTAGGCTGAGAACCAGAACAAACACGCACACACTGTATCTTGAGTTCACAGGGGCCGAACCGCCCAAATGGTTTATTCTCAGTTCCTTATACCCTTCCTCACCAGCGGTATACGTGCAGTTTCCAAGGCAGTGATCACAAGGGGCGAACCAGGTGTGCATAGGAGCACGAGGTAAATGATCACGAGGTAGAAGGCATAGGTACAGTCACGTGGTTAGTCAATCAAGGTTAATTAACCACAAAACAGTCATCCTGCCTTGTGAGACTAAGAAGGAAGGTCTCTTTAAGTAATATTTGACTTCTCTGAAACGAGCTGTCTCTGGGCTTGTCTTTTTTACGACTTAGCCTTGCTCAACAGCTGTCCCAAATGAGATACAGGCATTTAGCCGAAGGCACACAGCAGAATTTTAGCTCAAGGTCAGGGGGGATCCCCACATTTTCCCTGCACAATTTCCAGGCAGCTTGCCATCAAGACAGCTTTATTTTGTTCTCTTCAGCCACATTGGTTGTTCTCAGTCTTCTTAACAGTTCTCATTGCTTAGATAGCCTTGAGGAAGGAGGGGCTTGTTCATCTGCTAGGTTTAGGGACTTCCTGAAACTAGTGAGTGATTTACTCCTTGAGTTTTTTTTTTTTTTTTTTTTTTGGTCGAGGGCAGTTGAAACTGTGTAGCCCTGGATGTCCTAGAACTTGCTCTGTGGACCAGGCTGGTCTTGAACTCAGAGATCCACCTGTTTCTGCTTCCTGAGTGCTGGGATTAAAGGTTTGTGCCTCCACGGCCCAGCTTACTTCCTGAGCCTTATGAGCCTCTGATAGTCACCATGTTTTAACAATTAGTTTGTTTTTTATTATTTTTTAAGACACTGTCTCACTCTATAGCCATGGCTGGCTTGGAACTTGCTACATAGACCAGGATGGCCTTGAATTCCATGATCCACTACCTGTGAGTGCTAGTTAGCATTAAAGGTGTATCCCACTAAACCTGATCCAAGGTGAGTCTTAAGGAGCCTCCTTTAGAACTTCTTGGGAGTTCTAGTTTGTCTCTCTTGGTGAAAAAACACTAACCAAAGCAACTTAATGCAGAAAAAGGTTCATTTCATCTAACACTTGCAGTTTATATTTGCCTCTGAGGGAAGTTGGGGCAGGAACTCAAGCAGGAGCTTTGTGCAGAAGCTATAGAGGAAGGCTGCTCACTAGCCACCCTCTGAGTGGCTCAAGCTCCGGTGTTGTGGAATGCTTGAATTAGATATTTTATGATTATATACTGTTTTATGGGATCATACTCCTGTGTACATGCCGTATGGGGGAAGGGTGCTTCCTCATGCCTTGTAGCATGTAAAGGACTTGTTTCCTATGCCTGTTAACACCTCTGTGCTCAAAACAATGGAGTAGCCCCCCAGATTTCCACAAGAACAGGCTGTTTGTTTACATTGAGGCAGATGAAGGATCTCTGTCACCATCAATGGTTTGCAGATAGGAAGACTCTGACTCACCCCTAGCTTGGACACCCACCCTGGAAAGGTATCAAGTCTGCTGGCAGACCTTGAGAAGTGTTAGGTTTCATTCGTTTGTATAATAAGGCCTGTGTGGAGGAAGGAGGGAGTTTTTTAACGAATAAAGGACCGGGATGGAGACAGAGAGAGCCAGGCAGAGCATCAGGACAAGCATGGAAAGGCCATGTGAGATGGACGTCTGCGTAAGCCGCCGTGTATTGCATCCCTGAGAGTTGTTCTAGCTATTTATTGACACCCGACGGAATTCATATTAATATTAATAATAATTCATTAACACTCAAGCTTGGCTATTTTTCCTATACAGTCCAGGACAATCTCCCTGAGTTACAGGAGTGCTGGGAACTGAACACTGAACCTTTGGAAGAGCGACAGTACTGTTACCCTCTGAACCACCTCCCCAGCTCCAGCGACAGGGTCTTATGCAGCCCGTGCTGGCTTCAACTACTATCTTCCTGCCTTAGTCTCCCTAAGTCCTGGGATTGTTGGCCTGGGCCACATGCAGTCCACCTAGCTGCATTAGCTTACTGAAGTCTACAATCTGAAAAGTGAGACAGCCATGACCAGTTACAAAAAGGGAAACTGAGAAACAGAACCCAGGTTCAAACAGGCAGGCCGGCACCCAGCTCACGTGGCTAGCCACCAGCCTGGGCCTCCCTTAACTTCCTTCCAAGAGATGTGACTGTTTAGGGAGCAGACTGTGGCTGCCATCCAGACATGAGAAGCCCAATCCTCCCTGGACCCGTCCTGGCTGGCTTCCTCTCCTTGGGGGACTCTCTAACGCCTCCCCCGTCCACTGGCACCCTATTCCTGCCTGTGGTCAGCCCAAATACCAGACAGGGCGAACCTCAGCCTTCCCTCAACATTCCTCACCACTGTGGCTCAGAGTAGGCTGAGGTCATGAGAGTAGGGCTGGGGTGATTGGAGCAGGCAGGGAACTGGAGGGATTGGCTAGATGGGCTTTGCCTTCCTCTCCAGCCCTCTGCCTGCCTTCTTCGGGGAGGGGAAGGGGATGGTCATCCTCTGCAGTATCGATGTGTGTGTGTCCCACGCCGAGAGATGGAAGGCAGCTATAGTCACGGCGGATGTTGGAGGAAGTGAATGCTGGACAGAAGCTTGGGGAGAGGCAGAGCAGGGCTGACTATGGTAAGGTGGGCAGGGAGGGCCTGGGGGTGGGTCCGCCCACCCCCTGCCTGGCTCTGCCCACTGGCTAAGTGACCAAGCCTGGCCCGCTGACCCCTTGGTTTATCCCAGTGGCTCCCAGAGCTGCTGCTGCTCCTGGTACTGAAGTGGCCCGCAGCACGCACGGAGGACCCTGCCTTCCCACACTTGGGTGAGGGCTCCCAGCCTCCGCCGAGGGCCTGTCCTTGGCGCTGCTCCTGTCCTCGAGATGACACAGTGGACTGTGCTGGTCTGGACCTGAGGATATTCCCAGACAATATCACCAAGGCTGCTAGGCACCTCTCCTTGCAGGTGAGGGCTGGGGTCAGAGACCCAGGGAGGCATATGGCCCAGCAGGGTCCTCATGGGAGGGCTACATGCTGGAGTTGAACCCCGGCTTGCTCTGGGTCTGCTAAGCCAGGCAGGCAAAGGTCAGAGGTAGAAGCATTGTGTGTCTGGAGAGCTGAGTTTCGGGTCAGCTTCTTAGGAGTAAGGCTGTTTTGATCAAAACACATAGTTCTGGGGCATGTTGGAGGATGTTGGAGGCCACGGGAGTACTTTGGGATGACTTGAGGCAAAAGGGTGTTGGGGGCTGAGATGAGAGTCTATTGTGGCGGCCCTAGCACTAAGGGTGCTGAAGCAGGAGGGTGGACACAAGTTTGAAGCCATCTTCCACTGCATAGGGAAACCCTGTGTAGGAAAAGAAGGGGGAGATGGCTAGAAAAGTGTCAGAGACCAGGTTCAAAATTAGCAGCCAGTGGGACTTGGGGGCTCAGAGTAACAGTGTTGATTGTGTGGAGTGATGTAGGAACAGCCCGGTGCCTTGCAAGTCTCAAGGTTGTTTGGGGTCAAGGTATGGGATGTTTTCTCCTTCTCCTCTTCTCTTCAGAGATATTAGGGATGAACCCAGGGGCTTGTGGGTGCTAAGCAAGTGTCCTACCACTGAGCTACAGGAGCAAGGGACAGGTCCAGTGTGGACGCCTTTACTTCACAGAACAACCAGCTTCAGGAGCTCCCCTACAATGAGCTGTCTCGCCTCAGTGGCTTGCGCACCCTGGACCTGCACAGCAACCTCATCTCCTCAGAGGGTGAGGGCTTTGCCGAGCGAGCTGGGAACAACCAGGTCTCAGCCCCTGTCCACATCCGCTGTTTGCCAGTTGTGGCTAGCTCTTTGGGGGTTTCCACAACTGCTGAGCATGGTGGAATTTCAAGGGTTGGGGGATGGTGGTGGCTGTGGCTTTTGAGTAGGGACAGGATGTGTCTATGTGTGCATGGGGGGGGGTTGCGGGGTGGGGGGAAGCCTGGGAACCTGCGCCGGTCCCTAGGCCATCAGAGTCGGGTTGCTAGAAATGCGGACCCCTCATCCACTGCTCACTGTGCTCACACCCAGGCCTGCCTGATGAGGCCTTTGAGTCTCTCACCCAGCTAGAGAACTTCTACGTGGCCCACAACAAGGTGAGCTTATAGCCGCGAGAGGGGACAGCCTAGCTGGGCTCACCCAGCACTCGGGATCTGGGTGTGGGGGTTGGGAGGCAGGAAACCCGCGCCAGGACCAGATGCCCTTGCTGTTGCAGCTCTCTGTTGCGCCCCAGTTCCTGCCACGCTCCCTGCGTGTTGCTGATTTGGCTGCCAATGAAGTGGTGGAGATCTTTCCCCTCACCTTTGGGGAGAAGCCTGCACTCCGGTAGCCATAGACCTGGCCTCACCCCCATCCTCTGATTCCTGGATCCTGCTCCCAGAGGCCAGCGGGAAACAGGCCTGTTTAGGGAACATGTACATGACACTGTAGGAGGAGGACCGGAGAGCAGCCTTGTTTTTGGAGGGTCTAAGGCATAGCTCTGTAAAGGGGGTGTGGAGTCAGAGGGGGCTGGGCTCTGTTCTGAGGATCCTGGGGCATGGTCTTGTGCTGGGGATGTGTGTATCAGGGGGAGCTAAGTTCAGTTTTGGAGGGTCTGTGCACTCAGCTCGGTTTGGGGGATACGTCCCTAATCTGGGGTCGGAGGGGTTTCAGCTCTGTGTAGGGAGTCTAGAGCTATGGCCCTGTACTAGGGGGAGCTTGCGTGGTGAGACAGGGCCCCATATACTGTATTAAAAGTCTAGACTAGGACAGATGCCACCTACTTCAACACACACACAGTCTCTTGCTCTCAAACAGGAGCTGTGGGAGACCCCAGCTGGAGTTGAAGGGCAACAGTGTGGCAGAAGGGTGGTGTGCACTGGTGGGCACATGCACTGACCAGTGGCTGTCCTCAGGTCTGTGTACCTCCATAACAACCGACTGAACAACTCTGGTTTGCCACCTAACACCTTCCATGGTTCGGAGGCCATTACCACCCTCAGTCTCTCCAGCAATCAGCTCAGCTACCTTCCACCCAGCCTGCCAGCATCCCTGGAGCGGCTTCACCTGCAGGTACTCCTCCTGTCTCTCTCTCACACACACACACACACACACACACACACACACACACACACGCGCGCGCGCGTGCGCATCTATGCCCAGGTCTCTTACCTGCAGAGCCTGGTCTTTCTCCATCCTTTCCAATTGCTCCCCAGAATTCCAGATGTTAGAACAATTACCAAAACAAGCAAACAAATAAACACCCTTCACTGCCTTGAACAAGCAAGTCAAACTCCCGGGCACTCTTACTCAAGAGCCTTCTGTGGCTTCCACAGCCCCCATGACAGTCCCTCCATCTCATTCTCATCTCCCTTCTCCAGAACAACCTTATCTCCCAGGTGCCCAGAGGAGCTCTGAGCCTCCAGACCCACCTCCGGGAGCTGCACCTCCAGCACAATCAGTTGACAGACAGTGGTCTGGATGCAACTACCTTCAGGTAGGCTCGCTGCAGTCCCATGCTGGCAGCGCCTCCTTTGTGACTCCTGACCCAGAACTTCACTTAGCGAGTACCTACGGCACACCCAGCTGCCCTGCCTGATGTAAAAGGCACCGCTGTGTGCTGTGACGCTTGCCAGGTGTCCTTTCCTCCTGCTATCATTTCTTGAGGTTCTGTTACCCAATAGTTTTGGTTTGTTTGCATACTCCAGGAAACAAGTCTACCACCTAGCCACACCCCTAGTCCCTTCCTGCAGAATTCCAGACGGTAGACAGGAGCTCTGAGCTGCACCTCAGCTCTTATTTTTTAGGCAGGGTCTCTCTATGTAGGTATGGTTGTCTCGGAACTTGTTACATAGACCAGACTGGCCTCCAACTCGTTTAGCTCCACTCGCCTCTGCCTCTTGATTGTTGGGAGTAAAGATGTATGACACAACGCCCAGATTTAATTAATTTGTAAGTTTATGGATGTTTTGCCTGTGTGGATGTCTGTGCACCATGTGTGTGCAATGTCTGAAGAGGCTTTAAGGGGGCGGTGGATCTCCAGAGGCTGGAGTTAGGACAGTTAGGAGCTACCATGTCACTGCTGGGTCCTAGGGGAGCCCTGGTCCTCTTGAAGAGTAGCCAGTGCTCTTAACCTTTGAGCCATCACTCCATCCCTAATTTTTTTTTAAGAGTTGCTGTATGTAGTCCAGGCTAGCATGGAACCCACAATCTTCCTAGCTCACCTCCTGAGTGCTGGGATTCCATACCTATACCCATGACCATTCTGGGCTGCCGCCTGCATCTCTGTATCATATCAGCTGAGCTTCATTGTTCAGTCACTTCCAACTTGAAATCTCCAGTTAAAGGAGCCATAAAACCAGTTCCTGTCCTTTCTGGTAAGATCTACAAGGTCCCTTTCTTGAAGTGATCATTCCACCACCCCTCTCTCCCATCAGCAAGCTGAGCAGCCTCGAGTACCTGGATCTGTCTCACAACCAACTGGCCACAGTGCCCGAGGGCCTACCCCGCACCCTGACCATACTGCACCTGGGTCGGAACTGCATCCGGCGGGTAGAAGCGGTGCGACTGCACAGAGTGAGGGGCCTGCGCTACCTGCTGCTGCAGCACAATGAGCTGGAGGCCTCTGCGCTGCCCGCAGGGACGCTGAGGCCTCTGCGGGCCCTGCACACGCTGCACCTCTACAGCAACCGGCTGGAGCGTGTGCCCCCCGCATTGCCCCGCCACTTGCGGGCCCTGGTGATGCCCTACAACCGCGTGGCCACGCTAGGTGCGCGGGATCTGGGCTCTGCGCGAGCCCTGGTCGAGCTCAACCTGGCCTACAACTGCCTGGCCAGCGCACGCGTACACCCCGCCGCCTTCCGACGCCTGCGTGCCCTGCGCAGCTTGGATCTTTCTGGCAACCAGCTGACCCGGCTGCCCGAGGGCCTGCCCACCAGCCTGTGCTCCCTGAGACTGCAACGCAACCAGCTGCGGACCCTGGAGCCAGAGCTGCTGGCCGGCCTGAATAAGCTGCGGGAGCTGAGCCTGGCGCACAACCGGCTCCGTGTGGGCGACATCTGGCCTGGCACCTGGCACGAGCTGCAGGCTCTGAAGGTCAGGGGTTAACCACAGCGCAGTTACCTCCACCCTGCTGTTGGCTCCGGCTACTTCTCAGCTCTGAGGTGGGGCATGCCACAGAGACCCCTGTGGGCAGCCTGAGAAGGCTAAAACAGACCCTGTTCAGGCTGTTGCTGGTGGAAGAATGACTTCTGAGCACTCTTCCATTCTACCAGTGACTGTGGGCTCCAGGCTCTGGCAGCCCAGCTGGACACAAGACAGGGCCCTGATCCCTCTCTGACCCCAAACACCCGCTAGGGAAAAAGGCCATCTAGGCAGTTACAGGAGATGAGCGTGAAAGAAGGTGAGGGGCAGGGCCAGGCAGGCGCGGGGAATGGGTCTGGCTCCACAGCACTGGGGGAGGCTGAGGCAGGAGGGTTGAATTTGAAGCCAACAAAGGCTACAGTAAAAAGGAAGGAAAAGAGAAGGGGGAGGGGGGATGGAGGAAGCGAAAGGAAAGAAAAAACAGAGGGTGTGAGTCAGGATGTAGAGACATCCTTGTGTCTGCTGACCCAGGCACATGGAGACCACAGCTACCTGCACTGCCATGGACTGCACAGAAACAGATCAGGCTCAGCAGATCTCTATGGAGTGAAGGGATCTGGCAACCATCAGTGAGGAAGGGGAGGCCCGAGCTGGGCATGGAAGAGGAGAGACCTCGGGAGGGCTCAAGTTCCTGGGGTGTGAGGCTCAGGCCCTGAGCCTGCCATGGTGCTGTGTGCCTCTCAGGTGCTGGACCTGAGCCACAATGAGCTATCTTTTGTGCCCCCTGACCTGCCTGAGGCCCTGGAGGAGCTGCACCTGCAGGTTAACCGTATCAGCTATGTGGGCCCAGAGGCCTTCCTCAGCACACCCCGCCTGCGTGCAGTCTTCCTCAGGTGAGGGGCAGGGGAGTCTGGATGAAGACAGTAGCTCTTCCATCACTGCCCTAACATCCCTGCCTCTCTGCACAGGGCCAACAGGCTTCATTTGACAAGCATCGCAGCTGAGGCCTTCCTGGGGCTTGCACACCTACGTGTGGTAGACACCGCAGATAACCCGGAACAGGTCCTGGTCAAGCTGCCACCCAAGGGCAGGGGCCCTGAGGCTGAGGGCTAGCCAAATGGCCTGAGCTCTGATGGACTAAGAAAGTTCTCAGCTGGGCCCCGGGGCCTTCTGCCCAGAGCTAGCCAAAGCACCAGAACAGGTGTCTGCTAGGGGTGGGGGGGGGGGCGGGTGGAAGCAGGAAGCCTACTGACTCGAACAATCACGGTACAGACTACACCCTCCACCACAGATGGTGATGGAGAAAATAAAGTGGACCCCTTTCCATGTTCACAGGGACCGTCTCTTCTCCACACCGCACAGGAGTGTCTTTCCATCCGAGTCCAAGGGTATGAAGTCAGTGTTTGGTCTCGTGGCCAGTGACTGATGTGGAAGAGCTGAGATAGTCACGCAGGTCACCAAACAGTGTCCTGCCAGGCCAGCCTCACTGTGTAATCCCCAAGGGCCCAGGCTACGGCTCCCTTGGGTCTTTCCCGGGAATGGGGCTGAGTGGGGAGGCCCAGACCAGCCACTGAGGGTGCCACATCAAGGAAAAAGCCAGAGCTGAGGCGGGTGTGGCCTTGGCTGTTTATTCTGTTGGTCTCAGGGGGCCCAGCTGTCAGCGCAGCCCCTGGAGAGCCAGCTGGGCTTGACACCCCCAGTGGCATCTTTGGAGGGGGCTGTGGGTTAAGAGTGGGGAGGGGCAGGAAGTAAAGTGCTTAAGGGGCCTCTGGGCTTGTGTCCCAACTACCCTCCTGGCTCCAGATGCTCCTGGATGTGCAAACAGGACTCTCCAAGGCCCAACCAGCCAGGCTGGGGTGAGGGTACTGTCCCGATGCCCCTGGGGCTGGGGGCCTGGACAGGGTGAGTCCAGAACCAACTGTCCGCTGATTGTCTGCTTGTCTGCTCGGTGGCCCTGGAGCTCTGCCTGGCCTTGGGCTGTGGAGCCTGTAGTCCAGGGATGGGCCTCACCTTCGGAGTCGCTGCAGCTGGGGAAGACACGGGGGGTCAGGGGACCACCACATGTGACCCCCACCCCCACCTCTGCAGCCACTCACCTCACTCTCCACCAGGTTCCGCCGGTACAGTGCCTCCTTCGCGGCCTCCTAGGGGAAGGGGTGATCAGCTGAGAGTCCAGGATGACATGTTATACCCTAGTGCCCACCACATGGGTCCAGCTTACCCTGCTTCCGTCATAGCCCAGGCGCCGGGCAGCCTCTGTATAGAAGTGCAGCTGGCGCTCCAGATGGCTTGCATACTCTTAAGAAGTGGCAGTGGGGGTCAGGGCCAGGAAGCTGCTTCTCCCCACTTGTGTGTGTTCTATTCCACTGAGATTCTCAATCCCTACCCACTGCACACACACCTCTCCTATCAGGCCTCTCCCCAGCCCCCTCCTTGACCCTCCCTCTCTAGACACACTTTTCTATAGTCCCTCCCTCACCAGATAACCCTTCCCCAGCCCACTCCTGACCTTACCCCTGCGGATGCCAGCACCCCCCTGTTCCAGCTGTGCCCTCTGCCACTGGCTACGCTGCACTACGTCCTGGTACTGCTGGGCCACTTCTGGGGGCACAGGCCGACGTGCCTGTCTCAGGGCCAGGATCTGGAGGATGCAAAGGGGTCTGTGAGCCAATCTAGGGACCACCCCACGGCCCACCCCACTGAACCCAGCAGGGCAGGCACCCACCTTCCTTTCTAGTCGCTCTTGGTCAAAGGCCAGCACGCTAAGGCTATGCAGGGGTCTTGCTGATCTGCAAGGTAGAGAGGGGAATGAGAAGCTACAGAGGAAGTGGTGGGGGTCTGGAGAAGTCAGTTGGGCAGAGGCAGGGCGGACGGATGGGGTTGCGGGGCTAAGGGGTCTCAGGAGGGCCTCAAGAAGTCCAGAGACCGTGAGAGAGTAGACCTGATGCTGCAGGTTCTGAGGCATGCCTATCACCCGAGCGCTCAGGAAGGTGAGGCAGGGGGATCATGAATGAGTCTGAGACCCGCTAGAGAGAGAGAGAAACAGAGAGACAGGACAGAAGAAAAGTAGACATGTCCCTGAATGGAGAGGAAGGACGGAGGGAAGAAAGAGGCTGAAGACACTGACATGGTCAGATCACAAAAGGTCTTAAGATCACGCAGAGGCTTTCAGACAGTATTCCCCAAGAGAAGGGGTATCAAGAATGGCTTTGAATTCAGATGGGATATGGTCTGATGTGCCTGGTGGAAACTATGGAAGGAACTGAGAGACAAGAGGGAATTCACTCCAGCGTGACCCAGTCCAGATTTACCTGTTTCCTGGTTCCCTTGAAGAGGCAGGTATGGGAGGTGCCTTTGTTTTGGGCCCAGTGACCTGTTTTGGTACAGAGAGCCAGTCCAATGAGTACTGAGTCCCTGACCCTGGCCCTACTCGCAGGGGTGGCTGATAGGCACAGGACTCACTGTGGGCACAGCTGCTGGAAGGTGATCAATGACCAGCCACCTCTCAGTTGTAGTCTCCAATTGTTGGGCTGTCAGTGGCTCCCGGATCCGGACCATCACTTCAAGCCGTCCCCCTGTGGGCCGGCGGCCATCCAAAACCTAGGTAGGAATAAGAAGTGGTACTGTGGACAGTGTCAAACAGGAGCCCTAAGGAATTCCAGGGATGATGCTGGAAACAACAGACCAGGGTGCTGGAAGTTTGCAGCACCTGCCTCACCTCCAGGATCTCATGGACTTCGCAAGCGGTCTCCAACATATCCAGCTTCAGCTGGGCTGTGCCCAGCACCCGGTCAGTCTTGAATAGTCCCCTGTGTGTGGGAAGGTGTGGCTGGCATACTGCTCCACTCCCCGGGAGCCCAGAACCTGTGACCCCTAGCTCACCCCTTGTGGACCACTTCGAACTTGATGCCCTTGGTCTGGATGGCCCTTCGGAAGCCACGGTGGCCACGGTTGATGCAGAGTTTAAACTGCTCCTTGAATTCTATGCAGGGAAGGAGGGAAGACTGAGAAAAGGCTGGGTGTGTGGGAGTGTGAACCAACCTTTTATTTTGTGTGTGCATGTTGCGCCTGTTTGTGTGGAGGTCAGTCCTCACCTTCCACCTTGTTTGAGACGATATCTCATTTGCTGCTGTGCATCCCAAGCTAACTGGCTCACAAGCTCTCGTCTCCCTCTCACTGTAGGAGTGTGGGATTACAGAGGCTTCTTACTGTGCCAGCTTTAAGTTAGATGTGGAGACTCGAATTCACTCCCTTCTGCTTGCATGCAATTGCTTTACCTACCCAACCATCTCCCCACCCCTTTGAGGGTGCTGGGGTGGAAGCCCAAGGCTTGGGCATGCTGGGATATAGCGCTGAGCTACTATCCCAGTCTGGCCCTAGTTCTAGGTTTTCTTCGGCAGAAGGTAAGGTGACTCACCAGGGGAGTCTGTGTTTTTAATCACACTGGTCTTGTCTTTCTGAGCTTCTTCCTGTGTCAGAAAGGAGGCAGAGATGATCAGGGCCCAGCCAGACCCGGACTCCCTGCTTGCCTTGCTTTCTGGCCCCACCCGCTTAGAGGCTGCACCTACCACATTGGGATAAGGGAAGTCGAACCGGACAAAGGCATCCAGGTCACTGGGGGACAGGCCTGCAGGTAGATAAGAGTCAGAGCTAGGCAGGGAGACCAGCCCACCCCTGCTTCTGGGCCGCCCCCTCACCTGTGGGTGTGGGCAAGTTGATGCCCTTCACGATAAACAGGAGCATGTCGTTGTTGCTCAAGTCCGGAAAGATCCTTTTAGTAGGTAGGAAAAGAGGCAGGCACCTCAGCCCCAACCTGCAGCTCTTATTTCCCTCTGGAGCAGGGAAGCCTCCAGGTTGTGGGGTGTCACTCGTGAGCTCAGGCCATAGGGTTAGGCTTTCCCTCGTCTGACTTCCAGGCTCTCCACTCAGTGCTCACGTATTTATTTGGTAACTACTTCTATTTATTTGCCTTTGTATTTATTGTGTTTACTAACATACATGTGTGTTTGTGTGCATGCCTGTATGCAAGCATGCTATGGGACACATGTGAAGGTCAGAAAAGCACTATTGGGAGTTTTTTTTAACTCAAGTTGTCAGGCTTGGCAGCAAGTCCCTTTACCTGGTGACCTACCTCACCGACCCTCATCTGTCAGCTGTATTTGAACATCTACTATGTACTTGGCAGTGTCTTAGCTGTGCCCTTTACTCTATATTCCTGGAGCCCTACCAAGTGCCAGCCAGGACTCTAGCTGAAATAAAGTCCAATGTAGCACAGGCTGGTCATGAACTCACCATGTAGCCAAGGCTGGCCTTACATTTCTGATCCTCCTGCCTCCACCTCCTGAGGGCTAGGATCACAGGCATATACATCTGGTTTATGAGGCCCTGAAACCCAGGATCTCATGCATGCCGGGCAAGTATTCTCCCAACTGAGCATCTGCCAAGTGTCAGCCAGTGCCCTAGCCAATGAGGCGCCTCATGCATGCCTGTTCCCACATCCACTCACTCTTGACCACAGCTGGGTCCTGCAAGAGCTTCTAGGAAACGTAGGTCCCTCCCCAGTGACACCCCAGCCAGGGGGCTTTGGGCCCTACTTGATGACACTGAAGGTCCTTTGCTCAAAGCGGGCGGCAGGTGTGGGCAGACTGCGGGCAAAGGCTTGCTTTAGCGTGTCCATGCTCCGCTTGCAGTCTTCTGCCAGCTTCTCGAACCTGAGGAGAGGGTACTGCTCAGGGCCCTGGCCAGGTGGGCGCCAGTGCAGGGACCAGTGAGACAGGCACTTACTTGATAGTTTCAGCAATGTTGCCCAGGTGGGTGAACTGTGTGGAGTGGTTCAGACACATCTGCAGGGGAAAGAAGTGAGGGTGGGTGGGAGGCCAGGGTGAGCAGTACGGGGGGGGGGGGCGCGGGGACAGAGGCACCAGTGGGCCTTACTTCATGTTGCTGTCTCAGGAGTTTGGTAAGCTCCCCATAGCGTCGCACAGCCTCCTGAGACAGGCCTGGGCCAGGTCGCTGCACCAGTACAAAATCATCCTTGTTGATAGGAGCGGGTGGCACCTGTGAAGGATGAGGCTGGTAGGCAAGGGCCTGCTGGCCAGCTAGGAGCCGAATGTCTGGGCTCTGTCATCTTCCTGCCGTTACTCTGTATCTCCTGTGTCTGGGGTCCCCTCAGCTCCTCTGAGCGTCCAAGCCCCTGTCTTGCAGCCCTGTCCATGTGCAGGCCCTGCTCTGTGGCTGGGGACTGGGGATACGGCAGTGAATGAAGACAGTCAAGCACTGCGGCACACACTATTGGCCTCAGTGTGCGCGAGCTGTGGCAGAACTGAAAGTCTGAGGACAGCGTGGGATACACAGAGTGTATCTGAGGCTTGCTTGTATATAGAGACCCTATCTAAAAAAAAAATCAGAGCTAAAAATATGAGACAAGGGAGTAAGCTTAGCAAGTACCTGTGGGCAGCATTCCAAGGTGAGAAGAGCATGTGCAAAGATCATGTGGTTAGGAGTGTGGCCAGTGTCTGAGGATGGGGGGAGGGACGGGAGGAGGGAGGGAGATCATGCAAGAGCATGGGCCGCAGCGAAGCTCTGGATTTACCCGTGTGTCACTGTGGTCTCCCTAGCTAGAGTGTGTGCCCAGCAAGGGTGGGGTATTTGTCTATTTTGCTCAACATTATATTCCTAGGATCCAATGTGTGCTCCATACAGATTTTCTGTCATGGATGGTGCTGTCCATCATACAAGGGATCCTGGGATCCTGCCTGGTTTTGAGGTAGGAATCACTGTCTTCTGGGCTCCAAAGACAAAAATGGTGCTGAGTGAACAGTCCTACCCGAAGGAGCAAAATCTGTTAACTGTCTCCCAGAGATTAGAGTCTCTTCCTTAGAAATGGCACACAGCATTGCTTCCAGCAAGACACTGTAAGCCCCAGAATCCTTTGCAGCTAGATATGGGCAGATGGCTAACTCTGGCCAATAGGAGATAAGCAAAAGGATGGGGGGGGCAGCAGGGGTGTTTTGCAGCAGAGGAACAGAGAGAGGTTGGCATTCCAGGGCCTGCAATGACTCCTTTAAGCAACTCTGTCCTGCTGTTCCACCCTTTCCATGGCAGGAGGCAATGGGTCTGTGATCCATTTGGATCATATGGGTCAGGACAAGACCCTACGAAGATGAAAAGCAAAAACATGGAAGGAACCTGGGCTCTATGGGCATTCTGTTCAGTCCAATCTGTCCTAAGTGTGGCATGCAAGAAATAACATCTCCTTTCAACTAACTGCTGTCTTCCAAGGGCCTATTTGTCACAGCAGCTTAGTTTAAATGACAATACATTCTAGGTCACATGGCTGTAAGGGGCCCACAGGCAGTATATGTGGGTAGAGAGCCTTCACCTTGGCGATGTCCACAGGCAGCCCATTTCGAGAGGCCTCCAGCATGGGCTCTAGCCCTTTGGCTTGGCGCAGATGCATCTTGGCGCCCTCTACGTCGTTCTTTTGCTTGGCACGCAGCGCAGCCTGCAGGAGCTGCTTCTTGCGGCCCTCCAGGAAGGCCAGCTGCTGCTGGGCTGTAGGTGGGGAGACCTCAGTGGGGATTGCCCAGCTCCTTGGGGTGTCAGGTTGGCTTGGGTAACCAGGGCAGGTGCGGTACTTACCCCTGGTAGATGTGCCCTTGGGGGCTGCTTTGCCTGCTGGGACTGGTCCTGATGGGGGTGCCCTGGAGGGCGAGGGCTTTAGCTGGGTTGTGGGGGCAGAAGGGGTGTTGTGCTGCAGAGGAATACAGAGAGGTCAGGGTGTTCCCAGTGCCTGCAATGACTCATTCCCAGGGGTCAGAACCCAAACCAAGGACCTATCTGTGTCTCAACAGGATCTCATGTGGTTTAGGCTGATCTCAAACTCATTATGTAGCTCAAGTTGGCTTTGAACTCCTGATCCTCCTGCCTCAGGCTCCCCAGGGCTGAAAGCACAAGTGTGAGTGATCTCAGGCATCTCCTATGCCTGGCTCATCCTCAGCACTCAACACACCGATGGCCCTGCTTCTACCTACTCAGCAGCAGTTCTGTACAAGGAGCTTATCCTGCGCCCATTCTATAGATGAAACAACTAAGGTTCAGAGACCAAAGGCTTGCTCACAGCCCCATAGCCAAGAAGTGGCAAGCCTACGGTATGAGGAGGGCTTGCTTCTGCGTAGGCCCAGGCCTCCCAGGGCTCTGTCCTGTTGTCACCCCCCCCCACCTCAGCCCTGACCCCTTGCACCTTCTTAGGAGCCTCATCCTCTTCCTCCTCTGAGCCTTCATCATGGTTGGCAAGCTTCATGGCAGTTTCCAGGACCCCCACCAGGCTCTGCTGGGCGGGCTCTGCAGTCTCCAAGCCTTGAATAGGGGGGAAGCCTGGGCGGCACAGTGACCTGGTCAGCGCCCTCCAGTTGTGAGGGTGCCATCAATCCCTCCTCCCACTGAGGAATTCCAGGCCTTTCTTTTTGTCGGTTTTCTAAAACAGCCTCACTGTGTAACTCAAGTTGGCCTTGAACTAGCAACCCTCCTGTCTGAGCCTCCCAAGTACTGGAATTACAGGTATGTGACACTCAAGTTTTACTGTTTTCTGCATACAAGAGATAGAACCTGGGGCTTTGTGCATGCTAGGTAAGTGCTCTGCACCCTCCAGGCCACTCTGAGTCTCACCTGCACCCTACACCCTGCCCTGAGACTGACCTGTGCCCTCCAGTTACCCTGAGACTGACCTGCAACCTCTAGCCTGCCCTGAGACTGACCTGTGCTCTCTAGACCGCCCTGAATCTGACCTGTGACTTCCAGTTACCCTGAGTCTGACTTATGTCCTCCAATTACCCTGAGACTGACCTGTACCCTCCAGCCTGCCTTGAAACTGACCTGTGCCCTCTAGTTACCCTGAGACTGACCTGCACTCTCCAGTTACCCTGAGACTGACTTGTGCCCTCCAGCTGGTCATGAGACTGACCTGCGCCCTCCAGCTGGCCCTGAGACTGACCTGCGCCCTCCGGCCAGTCATGAGACTAATCTGAGTGGAGGAGCTATGGTCCTGAAAGTACCAGACTCCTCCTTCTCCTAGGCTGCTCCTCCTCCCCATGGTGCCTGCTTCTCTGGCTGGACTTCCAGGGCTTAGGGAGATTCTAAAAGACTCTGTGAGGTGTGCGTCAGCTGGGAGAAGGGCTCCCAGATGTGGATGATAACTGATTCCATAGAGGACATATAGACAGCTGAGAACTTAGAGGTTTCTATTCTACCCAGGACTGGTGGGAGGCTGAGGAAGATTCTGGAAAGTCAAAGCCCTAAGATTTTGGCAGGAGTGAATGGAGTGAAGTGGAAAGGGAGGGAGACAGTCAGAAAGAACAGGCTCTAAAACCACCTCCTGATTTTGAGAACTTTCCAGATTCCTTGATGTAAACATTCGTCATGACTCACTCCGCCTCGGTTCAGAGGCTCACAGTGTCCAGTGCACAGCATAGGCTGTGTGAGGTAGCCCGTAAGAGGAACAGACCAGCAAAGGCCCAGATGTAGGAGGAGTGGGACTGGGGGAACCTACTCTGGGATGGACTTTACCTAGGGGCAACATACTTTGGCTGGGACCTATCTAGGGGTGTAGCCTACCTGGGGGTACTGGCAACTCGGCCACATCCACAGCTCGGCCTGCCTTGTGGGCTCGAATGGCGTCTTGGTATTGCTGCAGGGCACAGAGGGGTTAGGGATACAAGAGAGAGGTCCTGGGAGCACTCATCTGGCCCCTACACACCTTGACAATGCGCTCGTGCATGCGTGCCTTCCGCTGGTCACCCTTGGCCTTGGCCTGGGCTGCAGCCACGTGGTACCGCTCCATTCGCTGCTCCAGTGCCTCCAGGAGGCTCCTCGGGGGCTGAGGAACCTCTGGGCCAGAAGAGGAGGGAAGCTGACTAAGGGGGAGAGAAGCGGGACACTGCCCCGTCTGCCCACCTCAAAGGGTCTCAGCAGCCTACCTGGCCTGGCAGGTGCTGAGGTGGGAGTCACAGGCTGTGCTGCTGGCAAAGGCGGCTCTGGGGACAGCTGGTCTGGAAACAGAGAGGCCCAGCTCAGTGAGGGGCTTGCTTGGTGATCCCAGGCCACACCAAGATGAATCGGGAGGGGCATGGGGAAGGGTCCTCACCAGGCGGAGGGGGCAGGCGGGACAGATCTACCAGTTCTCCACGGTTCAAGGCTTCCAAGACAGGGTCAAAACTCTGGGAGAAAGAATGAGGTGGTGGAGAGGGGGTACCAGGACCCCAGGGGGTGTCCCATACCCTGCCCTGTGGCAGAGGATTGCCCCCTTCCTGGGGCCACCCAACCCATGCTCTACCAATACTGAGATATGCCTGGGCACAGAGGATGACAGCTGAGGCTCTAACAGGAACAAACAACTGGAGATGAGTTGGTTGGGAGGAAGCCTGCACTCTACCTCTGGCTCCCCCCACCAGCAGGCCCTGGCTGGGGTAGAAGCCTGCACTCTGCCTCTGGCTCCCCCACCAGCATGCCCTGGCTGGGGAAGAAGCCTGCACTCTGCCTCTGGCTCCCCCCATCAGCAGGCCCTGGCTGGGGTAGAAGCCTGCACTCTGCCTCTGGCTCCCCCCACCAGCAGGCCCTGGCTGGGGTGGAAGCCTGCACTCTGCCTCTGGCTCCCCCCACCAGCACGCCCTGGCTGGGGTGGAAGCCTGCACTCTGCTTCTGGCTCCCCCCACCAGCAGGTCCTGGCTGGGGTGGAAGCCTGCACTCTGCCTCTGGCTCCCCCCACCAGCAGGCCCCGTCTGTGGGTCTAAACATACCTTGGCCACTCTCAAGTGTCTGGTGGCCGTGGCAGTGTCACCCTGATGCTTGGCATGGAGGGCGGCCAGTTTGTATTCATGCTGGAGGCTCTGCAGCTGGGCTATGGAGCTGCAGGGACCTAGAAAGAAGAGTAAGACACAAGAAGCCTAGGCCAAGCTCACCACACAGATTGTCTATTTGAGTCTCACAACCAAGTTCTGGGCCCATTTTATAGATGTAAACCTGAGACTCAGAGAGGCCATGCTCTCTGCCAAGATCACTCAGCCTCCAGGTGGCACGAGGGACATTCAACCCTAGGCATGAGATGCTGAGCCACTAGAGTTTTTCCCTCAGAATTCTTGAAAACCTGAAGGGGCCTTGTGCCCTTTTAATCTGTCAGTTTTCATCTTAAAGTTTAAAAACAGCCAAGGTTGCCACCCACAGTATTTACAACTGTGGGCATTATATAGAGATAATCGTGAACTTCTTCCCTCTGTGACATCTAGGGGCCCTGGGGGTTGGTGAACAGAGGGCCTTATACAAGCTAGGCAATGCATGACCACCAAACCATACCTCTGGCTTCAATACCAGAAGGTGCAGTGGGTAACGGGGCCTGATAGCACCTAGTGGCCTCACTTTAATCTGGGACCACACAGTAAGACAACTAACTCCCGTGGGTCTCTCTGACCTTTATATACGTCCCACGGCATGTTCAACACCCCAACCTCAATTAAAAATGTAAATTTAACAGTGCTTGGAAACGCATCAACGTTTACTTGAACAAGTACTTCTAGATCTGTTTGTTCTATGTGTGCGAGTGTTTGGCCTGTAGGTAGGTATGTGCACCACATGTGTGCCTGACGCCCTTGATGCCAAAAAGGGCAGCAGTTCCTTTGAAGCCAGAGTTGCAGACAGTTGTGGCTACCATGTGGGAGCTGGGTCTTCTTCAAGAGCAGCAAGTACTCTTAACTGCTGAGCCATCTCTCCAGCTCCAACGTTATTTATTTTAAACTCTTTAAAGAGATTTATCTACTTTTTATGTCTGTGAGTAACTTGCCTGCACATGTCTGTGGAGTTACGATGTTTTTTGATCCTGACCTGAGAGCTGGAAATCGAACCTGGGCCTTCTGCAAGAGCAGAGAGTACTCCTCAGTACTGAGCCAGCTCTCCAGGCTCCCCACTTCTCCTTTTTTTTTTTGAGACAGGGTCTCATTACATAGCCCTGGTTGGCCTAGGCTTGCTATATAGACCAGGCTGGCCTTGAACTCAAAGGGATCTGCCTTCCAAGTGCTGGGATTAAAGGCGTGCCTACTTCTTACTTTGTAAATTATAGTAAAATACACAAAACTTACTTAAATTTGTTTTTCTTTTTCTCTTTTAACTTTTTAAAAAATATTTTTTTAGGGTAATAGTGGTACACACCTTTAATTTCATTGTTCAGGAGTCAGAGGTAGGCAGATCTCTATGAGTTCCCAGCTAGCCTTGCCTACACAGTGAGTGACAGTCCAGCAGGTCCCACGTAGTGAGACACTATGTCGTAAAAGCTTTAACACTTTTTATTTGATTATTCTTGTGCATGTGGAGGTCAGATGACAACTGTGCAGTTGGTTCTCTCCTCCCACCTTTGGGTCTGGGGAGCGGACTAAGGCTGTGAGGCTTGTGAGCTTGGGCCTTTACACATTTTGCCCATTTTCCTCTTTCTAAGGCTGTCCTCCAGCTGTGACTCTCCTGGATCAGGCCTCCTAGGTGCTGGGCTGACATGTATGTGCCAGCAGGCCTGACTCGTAACCACAGTTCTGTGTGTGTGTGTGGTTACACGTGTGAATGTGTGTGCCTGTAGAGGCCAGAGGTCAACATCAAGTGTCTTCTTCAGTTCTTTTTGAGACAGTATCTCACTGAACTTGGAGTCCCAGACTGGCTAGACTGGCTGGCCAGCAAGCCCCGAGGATCCTCCTGTTTCTGTTTCCCATTGCTGCGATTACAGGTGCACACATCATGTCCAGCTTCTGACATAGGTGCTGGGATCTGAATTCATACCCTCATACTTATGTAGCAGGCACTTAACCTGCTAAACCATCTCCCTATCACACACCCCACTTTTTGAGACAGGGTCTCACTATGTAGGCCTGGCTGTCCTGGAATTCACTATGTAGATCAGGCTGGCCTTGAACTCAGAGAACTGCCTGCCTCTGCCTCCCAAGTATGGGGAAAAAAGGAGTGTGCCACTACAACTGGCTCTATCTACTTTTAAGCCCACAGTTCGGTGGCATTACACACATCCACGAAATGGTACAGCCATCCTCATCATCTTTGTAACTTATTTCTCTATCACCATTAAACACTCACTGATGTCCTCTCCCAAGCCTGGCACTGCCTTCCGCTTCCTGCCCTGTGGATCTGACCCCCTGTGGAACTGACTGCTCTGTGGATCTGACCGCCCTGTGGATCTGACTGCCCTGTGGTACTGACTGCTCTGTGGAGCTGACCGCCCTGTGGATCTGACCGCCCTGTGGAACTGACCGCCCTGTGGATGTGACTGCCCTGTGGATCTGACCCCCCTGCTGATCTGACCACCCTGTGGAACTGACTGCCCTGTGGTACTGACTGCTCTGTGGATCTGACCGCCCCGTGGATCTGACCGCCCTGTGGATCTGACCCCCCCCTCCATGGAACTGACCGCCCCGTGGATCTGACCGCCCCGTGGAACTGACCGCCCCGTGGATCTGACCGCCCCGTGGATCTGACCGCCCCGTGGAACTGACTGCCCTGTGGAACTGACCGCCCTGTGGAATTGACCGCTCTGTGGAACTGACCGCCCTGTGGATCTGACTGCTCTATGGATCTGACCGCCCTGTGGAACTGACTGCCCTGGGACCCTGTGGATGGAATTAGTGTCTCTGTCTTCTCTTACTTCTTCACATAATATCATGTCCTTATCACAGTTCTTCCACGTTAAAGCATATGCTAAAAGAAAAATTAAAACAATCACAGGCTGGGTAGTGGTGGTGGCACATGCCTTTAGTTCCATCACTTGGGAGGCAGAGGCTACTATACAGAGAAACCTTGTCTTAAAACAAAACAAAACATCAACCAAAAAAAAAAACATTCATTTTTTTTATGGTCAAGTAATATTCTTTTGTAGGCAAAGCCCATGTTTGTAAAGTCTCTGAAGACCCCATACGGGTTTTGCATCACCCTGGCCCTTCCCACCATTTACCTGGGGGCAGCTGGGGCTTGGCAGAAGTTTGTGTGGTGGTGGATGGGGCCTCCAAGGTGACATTGGACTCTGGGGCTGGCAGGTTCACAGGGGCTCCTCCCAGGTGGGGGGGAGCATGGGTGTGGCTGTGCCCAGCTGCTGGTCCCTTTCCCAAGGCCACAGGTGGTGGGATATCTGCTTCATTGATGATGTTGCCCTTCCTGGCAGACACCAGCAGGTTTTCCAGTGTCTGAAACAGAGTGTGAGTGTGAGTCTGAGAGCTTGTTGCTCCTGGGGTCCAGGTAGGGTCCCAGCACCCTGCCTTTGACCTGCTCACCTTGAGTCCCCGGTCATAGCGCCGCATCTTAGCACTGTCCCCAGCTTGCCTGGCGCTCTCTACTGCAGACTGGTAGAGGGCTAGCCTCTCCTGCAATGTGGCCTCTACTCCAGGGTTGGGGCCTGACGACTTCAGCTATAGAAGGGGTGGGGTACAATCTGGGTGGTGACCCCACTTGGGCCATCTTGGCCAACCCCTCACAGCATGAACACGCACTTCCTCTGGACCAATCTTTCCCATCCCCAATGATGGCGACATCCCAGTCTAGAGTTCAGAGGCAGAATGTCACCTGTGCCCAAGGTCACATGTAGAAAGGGGGAAAGGTCAACCTTGAGCCCCAGGCTGTGTGTATATGTGTGACTTGTGGGAGGTATACCTGAGCTATAGGCAACAGGGGCTCCACAGCCTTCTGTTCTTCTCCAAGGACCTCATTTAGCTCTGCCTGCAGGGACACATGGCCAGGGTAGGAGGTGGAGGCTGCCGGACAGGGCATGGGGATGATGCACTGCCGCCTGTCCTGGCCCTATGCTCACCAGCAGGTCCTCATCGGCCTCCACATCATCTTCGTCAGTCTCCTCCTCATCCTCATCCACGTCTTTCATGCAGAGCCGGGCCATCTTCTCAATGGCCTCCATTGGCAGGGGACCTGGAGGCAGGGAGATGCTCCAGCTTGAGCAGGGTCCCCCAGAACCCCAACTCATCCCACACTCACAGCCCTGGAGTCCATCTAGCCTGATGCCGTCTACCACCCACCGTCGGCCAGCCCCAACCTCCGAGACTCGTTTCTTCCCTCTCCAGCCTCAGCTATGTTGCCAGGCACCTTGAGTTCGAACCTCAGCCCTGCAACATTCTCACTGTATGACCTTGAACAAATTGTTTCACCTCTCTGGGTTTCAGGGTAGGGATAACTTAACAGTCCCTAGGGTAGTCTGTGGGAACTAAAGGTGAATTAAATCCTCAGAGCAGCAACTGCTGTCCCGCCTCATCCACAGATAGCACCACACTTGTACCATGACACCTTCTTTGCATCCCCACTCTTGTGCTTAGGGCTACAGTCCAGTAAAATAAGGGCTACTGCAAAGCTCATCGGATAAGCTGGACGGCCATAAGATAATAGGACTCCTGCGTGTGGCAGATACAGCAAGGATACACTGGACAGGAAGGATGACTCACATCCTAAAGAGGGTAGTTGAGATGTTATCCTGCCACTCAGAGCATCATGCAATTCGGTTTATCAATGCTTCTGGAATTTCACCATTTAATTACCTCCACACTGGGTGTGGGTAGGTGAAAACACAGAAAACAAAACCACAAATCAAGCAGGGACTGTATCAACGGCCTCTTGCTGGCATGGTGCGCATGTTTAAGAAAACAGTATTCTGTACAGCTCTACAAGAGACTGAATTGTTGACTACTGGGAAATACAACTAAGGTTGCATTTCACGTTTATCAACTTTGTGTGTGTGCACATGCACGTGTGCACATTTGTGTGCTAGAGAACATGCGTAGAGGTCAGAGAACAACTTTCAAGGGACTCTTTCTACCATGTGGGTCCTGGGGACTGAACCTCTGGAAAAAACCCAGGGTTGTCAGGCTCGGAGCAAGCCCCACTGGCCCTCTGGTCAGTTTTATCAACTAGTTACCCACAACCCTGCCCTGTGTGCTTCTCCCTAAAGATTTAACGCATGCTGATTAGTGCACACTGAACTGGTGACCAACAGTCCTGTGGCTCCCACCTGAATGCAACCACCTAACAAACACCGCTTCCCGAAGGCACAGGATTGCCATCTATGCTTTGAAACCTCCAGCGATACTTTGCTTAGGGCCACTGAGAATAGTGCAAGCACTCGCAAAAAAGCACAAAAATGAGGGGCAGGGAGGATGGCTTGGTGGTTAAGAATGCATGCTGCATTTGCAGAGCACCTGAGTTTGGTTCCCAGCACTTACATGGGGTGGCTCACAGCTACCTGTACTTTCGGCTCTGGGGGATCTGACACCATTTCTGGTTTCTGTGTGTGTCTGCGCACATGTGGCACACACACAGACATATACACAAAACACAGATTCAAAAAAAAAAAAAAGAAAGAAAAATACAGCAGGAAACGGACTGGAAAAGGCCTAGCTGTGTCCACAGCTGACCCTGTCTCTGTCACCCAGACCCTAGACTCCAGGAAGGTGGGGGTTTTCTGGTTTCCTCCTCCACTTCCAACATAGTGCCCAGCTCCAAATACTGCCCACAGCAGATGATCCAAAAATGTTCACAAGTGTGTTGAGCATCTCACCTTTGCCTTTGAGTTTCTCCAAGGCCTGGGGCTGACCCCCAACCAAAGCCAAGAATTCAGCCTCTAGTTCTTCCTCATTCACCCCATCTTCGGGGATCATCAGGCCATCTGGGGAGAAGTCAACCAGCAGACCAAGCTGTGGGGACAACCATAGTCCAGTGAGACCATCTATATACTGCTCAGCCACAGGTGGCCAGGATGGATCCAGAGAGTACCTGTGGATGGTAGGAACCGAATCTTTAAGAGTAAGCTGTTTCTTGGGGAGATCAAGAGGCTGAGGAAGACATACCATGGAACAATGTCCTGACCCTTTGATTGGACGCATGCTTAGCAGCAGAGAACCTGCCTAGAATGAACCAGTGTGGGGCTGGCAGACGCACTCATCAATAAAGTGTTGACCTAGCATGTGCTGCAAAACCCTGGGTGCCATCCACAGCATAGCAAGGGAAAAAAACTTAAAAATAAAAGCCCTGACAATGCCTAAGTTGAAACTCGGTCTTTTCTGTAGACCAGCTCTCCTATTTTGGCTAATGACCAATAAAATATGATATGAGTTCTATGAAATTACCCTTTCTGTAGGTCCAATCGGTGGAATACTAGCAATTATGCATAGCTCCACCTACTGGGAATAGTAATTAAGCACTATTTTCTAGCAGTTTCCATAAATAATCTCAATAAGTCTTTACAACTGTCCTTCAATTTAAGGACTCTTCCAGGCCTCCATTCCACAGGTGGGAAAACTGAGGCTCGAAGATACAAACACATCTGTCAAATGTAACAAGGCCAGGAGGGAACCTGTGGTCAGACAAGACTCATACTTGAGCAACGAGCTATACCCTGAGCTCCCTGGTTCAAAGCTGAGACAAATCAAACTCCCATAGTCTCTGGATCTGGGAGCATGGCGCTGGGCCACAGTCCTATAGGCTTTCCTTTACACAGCTGGACTGACACTTCGGTATGGCCAGACCGTTCATCCTTATGATCTTGGTTAGATGTCTTCGCCTCCGAGCCTCAGTCCTCATCTGTACAATGGTTATGAGGGCTGTGGCCAGGCCCAGTAGATGCAAAAGCTTGAAAAGCCGGTCTGATTGCTGTTTCTTCCCGGCTGGAACGGCTACAGCAACAGGTGTTCCCCGAAACCAGGGCTGGGACCTGGAGGCTGGATGGCCCAGGCCAGTAGGCCATACAGTCGGAGCAAGCCTCACCTCGGGGGGCGGGGCCCGGGGTTCACCTAGTGGCGAGGGTCAGGCTTTTCTGGGGGTGGGGCCGCGGGTGAGGAAGGGCGGGGAGAGACCCTGAGGAAGGGTGTAAAGGGACTCCTCGATGGGCAGAGGGGCGCACGCTCACCTGGCGGGCGGTGACAGCGCCTCGCCCAGGGGGTGCCGGGGGTCCATTCCTCTTGTGCATCTTCCAGGCTCGAAGTCCGGACTACTAGCCTCGGCACCTTGGCCTTGCCCTGCCTCTTCCCCGAAGCCGGGTCTCCGAGCTCGCGCTGTTCCTGAGCCCCGAGTCCCTCCTCCACGCCCGGCCCCCAGGATTCTCAGGTATTGGACGCCCTGCTTCCGCCTTGGCCTTCAGGAGCGCGGCCGCTGGATTCCCGGGATCTCTGTAACTAAACCACAATTCCCGGCAGCCAGTGCGGGAATACGCATGCGCCTGACGTGAGGCGGTGCGGAGAGGAGGCGGGGCACGCGTAAGGGGCGGGGCCAGTGCTGCGCGTGCGTGGGGCGGGGCCTCCCGGGCGGGAAAGAGGCGGAGGGCTGCAGGTGTGAGGGCGCAGCGGCGTGAAGGCCTGAAGGCTGAGTCTCCTCGTTGCTGCACCCTGTTCTGTCCGGTTTTGCGCGCGCATGTGTGTGTGTGTCCTGCTCTCGGTCACTGTGGGGCACGTCGCCGGGAGCCGAGTCCAGGGTGCCAGGCCTCAGGCCCCCAGCCCTGGTCGGCCACGTGGTCCCCTCGACCGCAGGTGTGGGCATTTTCTCAGAACGTCACGAAAATGATTTAGGCGGCTCATTCCCCATCAGAGCCAAGCTGACCTCATCCCTACTAAGGACAGAGCGACTTCCATCCCTGCTGTGGCCCAGGTTGGTTCTGGCGTACCTTGGGTCCCACAGCCCAAAGACATTGGCCGGAAGCGACTTCTCCCCCGGGGTGGCCCTGCCAAAGCCTTCTGTGACTTTTGTGAGTCGCCAGTGGCCTCTCAAAAGCTTCCAAGTACTTCACATCCCGGGTACTTTGGGGGGCGGTGAAACACAGTTGTCTTCAACCCACAGACTAGGGCAGTGAGCAAAAGATAGTTACTTCACACATGGAAAGGGCTTGAATTCCTGCCTGGCCATGGTCCAAGATGGCTATGATCTGGCATCTCACCCCGTGTCCTGCTGGAGTCCAGCTCACCCCCACCCCTACCAGGCAGCCGGGTGGGCCCAATTGAGGAAGGGAACCCCTGGGTACACGTGGGGACATGGGCTGCTGGCAACAGCTGGAGATTTGTTTGTTTCCAGATTTCTCAGGGAAAGATAAAATGAATAAGAGGAAGAAGCAACAGAATCCAGGTATTTGGTTTATTTCAAATTGGCTTTTTAATATCTATTTATTTAAGGTACTAGGCGTGGAACAGGACCTTCTGAATGATAAACAGTCTACCATGAACCTACATCATGGCCACAAGTTGACCTTTCTATTTTTGGGTTTTGATGTGTGTGTTTTTGAGGTGGGGGAGGGGATTCTTGTGTGTGTTGACACAAGCTAGAGTCATTTGGAAAAATGCCTCCAAAAGAGTTGCCTGTAGGCACGTCTGTAGTGCATTTTCTTGATTAATGATTGATGTGGGTGGGCCTCGCTTACTGAGGGCATGCTGCCTGGGAGCAAGGAGATCTGAGTTATATAAGAAAGCAGGCTGAGTTAGGCACAAGCCAGTAAGTAGCACTCCTCCATAGCCAGTGCTTCAGTTCCTGCCTCCGGGTTCCTGCTCCGACTTCCTTTGAGGATGGACTATGATATAAAAGTGTAAGTGAAATAAACTCTTTCTTCCTCAGCTTGCTTTGGTCCTAATGTTTTATCACCACAATGAAAGCCTAGGCTGGCTTTGAACTTGTGATCTTCCTGCCTCAGCTTTCCAAGTGCTCAGATGCTAGGCCTATGGTGCCAAGCCCAGGTGCTTTGATGTTTTGTAAATAGACAGGATCTCACTAGGGTATACAGAGGTCGCTCAGTATAGTGCTTGCCAAACAGGCGTGTGGGCCTGTGCTCAGTCTCCAGAACCGTTTTTACAAACCCAGGCATAGCGGCCCATGCTTGGAATTCCAGTGACTTGCTGACCAGTCTAGCCTATTTGGCAAGTTCCAGGTCAGTTAAAGACCCTCATACAACAGGGTGGGGGCTGGGGAGATGACTCAATGAGTCAGTGTTTGCTGCATGAGCAAGAAGACTTGAGATCGGATTCCTAACACTCACATAAAAGCCAGGTGTAATGGTGCATGTCTGTAACCCCAGCACGGGAGAGGGGGCGTGGAGACAGCTAGTCTAGACACAACAGGGAACTCTAGCTGCAGTGAGGGGATCTTATCTCAAAAAATAAGATGTAGGGCTGGAGAGATGGCTCCGGGATTAAGATCATTGCCTGCTTTTCCAGAGAATCCAAGAACAATTCACAGAACCCACATGGAAGCTCACAACCATTTGTAACTCCAGTTCCACAGCCTCTTTTGGCTTCCAAGGCCATGCGTATAGTACATAGACATACATGCAGGCAAAACACCATAGTAATAAAATAAAAAAAGTTAAGGATATAGATAAAGGAATACACCTAATGTTGACCTCTGACCTTCACAATGCTCACTTAGTCTCAGGCAAGCGCACTGGTTGTACAGATGCAGGTGAAAACAAACACACACCACAGTGGAAGGCTCCTAAAGAATGACACGTGCCGTCGTCTTCTGGCCTATACACCTGTACTCCTTCCCATACACTATCTTGCTGAGTGTGGCCCTGGGTGACTTTCCTACCTTAGTTTCCTGAGTAGCTAAAACCACAAATGTTACCACCACACCCAGCTCTTGATAGCGATAGCTCTTTTTTTTTCCCCCCGAGACAGGGTTTCTCTGTTGTAACTCTGGCTGTCCTGGAACCCACTCTGTAGACCAAGCTGGCCTTGAACTCACAGAGATCTGCCTGTCTCTACCTCCCAAGTGCTGGGATTAAAGGCATATGTCACCATTGCCTGACTCAATGCTCTTCTTAATTGTTGCTTCTCATAAAATATTAATATGACAGACAGCTTTAAGCTCCTTAAAAGATAGTGAAATGTTAGTATAGGCTAGTAAGAATAATAGAAATTATGGAGGAGGGCTTATAGTAAAAAGTGAATGTTTTCTAGTATTTCCCCTAGCCGCTGGTCCCAAAGCTTGGAGTGGTTTTTCCCACTTCAGGTTTCAGGACAGAAGTATAAGCATCTCAGGGATGATTCCTGCATAAGGCTGATGTGTGACTGTTTTTTTTGTTTTGTTTTTCAGTGTTTATTTATTTAATATATGAGTATCCTGTCTGCATGTACACCTGCATGCCAGAAGAGGGCATCTGATCCCATTGTAGATGGTTGTGAGCCATCATGTGGTTGCTGGGAATAGAACTCAGTACCTCCAGAAGAGCAGCCAGTACTCTTAATTGCTAAGCCATTTCTCCAGCCCAACTATTTCTAATCTTGATCCAAACATCTGGTTGGTTGAGCTCTGTTCGCTCTCATTTTGGATGACTTAGTCTGTGCTTCTTCCCTAGCATTAATATCTAACAGAATCAAAGGATAGTGGGTAGTGGTCAAATATTAAGAACAGGAAACCAACCTTATTATACTACTACTTTCATACTCTTCTGTATACAGCTGGACTCATTCAGCACTCCCACTCCTACCAGAATCCACAATGCCCAAGTGCCTTACATAGAACACTGAAGTGTTTACATAGCGTCTGCCAGCAGACTCTATCCCTAGATGACTAAGAATACTGAGCAGGATGTAAGTGATATGTAAATCATTATACAGTATTGCCTAGGAAATGTCTCTACATGGTTAGTATAGATGTAGTTTTCCTCCATCATCCATGGTTGGTTAAATCTATAAATGAGGAACCTATAGTTATAGAAAATGGCACAGTCTGCACATTCAAATACTGTGCCCCTCCGTGTGTGTGTGTGTGTGTTATATGTGGATGTCTTAGTGGATATGTGCAGGTGTGTATGCATGTGGAGGCCAGATGTCAATGTCAAGCGTCTTTTTCAATAGCTTTCCACTTTATTTTC
Source organism: Cricetomys ansorgei (assembly GCA_026225945.1). Taxonomy (NCBI): domain Eukaryota; kingdom Metazoa; phylum Chordata; class Mammalia; order Rodentia; family Nesomyidae; genus Cricetomys; species Cricetomys ansorgei. Next base: position 15,715,858 of record JAMJFZ010003163.1, read on the forward strand.
TTGAGACTGGGTCTTTCACTGAACCTGAAGCTCTTCAATTCAGTAAGGCTGTTTTCATCCTCCATCACACCTCTGATTATTGGGGTTATAGTCAAATATGTGATTAGCTTGGCTTTTATATGGGCACTGGGGATCCAAACTCAAGTCCCTGTGTTTTATTTTTTATGTAGTCCAGTCTAGATGAAAACTTGTGTTCCTGACTCAGATTCACAGTGTGATTTATAGGCCTGTGTGACCACAGTGGCTTCAAAATACCCAGTGTTACATGAGGTATTGCAGCTCCCCTGTTACTAAAGTATTTAAAACTTAGAAGCATTTTCTTTCTTGGGGGAGGATGAACTGTCTGTTTATCTATCTATCTATCTATCTATCTATCTATCTATCTATCTATCTATCTCTGAGACAAGGTCTTACTGTGTACCTCCTTGGTACTTGATTTGTAGACTAGACTGGCCTCACCTGCCTCTGCCTCCCAGACTGTTGGGATTAACAATGTCATTACACCTGGCCAGGAGGGATAAATTTAAAGAGTGGTGCACATTTTTTCCTCAGATGTGAGACAAAAATGATCAACAGCTCATACCTGTTTTGTGCAGAGTGCCCAGGCCACTTCGACAAGGCCTAGGGATTTCTCTTACCCCAAGGAGAAAACTGAGGACAGCTGGGCCCACCCATGGCAGGTCACCTTTCTTGGCCTTGAACTGCACAGCCCTATGGACCTTTTTCTGTGTATCTACAGATTGGGTAGAGAAATAGGAAGAAGGTTCTGGCAAGTGGTGAAAACAGGCCCTTTACTTCCTGCATCTCCAGTTTTTGGTGTGTAACACAAGGTTCTGCCTTATTTGATTTGAATTAGTCCTGTAGGGACTACACATAGGAAGCATTGTTCATGGCTGTTGATGTTTCTCCTTTTATTTTGGTACAAATGTCCATTGAGTCAGCCAAGTAAGCTGGTGTTTGGGATCACTCTCAGCAACCAACCAAACAAAGCTATTTATTTATTTTTGCCTCAAGTGACAGAGTGAGAGATGGGAACATAAGAAACATCCTCAGGAACTTTCAGGGCCTGCTGGAGCAGGCACTTGTGGGAGAAGGGCCTGGGCAAAGGTGTGAGCAGAGGGTGGAACACCTCCAGTAGTACTGGACACCTGCAGGGTCTTAGTGAGGACAATGTGCTGTGCAGAATGCTCAGCAAATGCACAGCCACAGAGCAGAAGAAGAGAGTACTGGAGGGCTGGGGCATGGCTTAACAGAAGAATACGTGCCTGATATGCTCAAGGTTCTTGGTTCCATACTAGCCCAACTAGTTCATGTTTGTGCGTGTGGATATAGTGCGTGTGCATTTGTGTGTACTTGTATATTTAGAGGCCAGAGGTCAGTGTCAGGGGTCTTTCTCAGTCACTCTTTAGCTTTTGAATCAGGGTATCACACTGGCCTGGAGCTCACAATCGGGTCAACAAGCTCCATGGATTTGCCTTTCTCCAACCCTCGAGAGCTGGGACACAGATGGATACCACCATTCCTGGCTCTTACATGCAGATAGATTGTGGATCTAAACTCAGGTTTTCATGCGTGTACTGAAAGCACTTTGCTGGCTGAGTCATCTCCCCAGCTCCCTTGACTTTAATTTAAAAAAATTTACCTGAACTGTGCCTGAAAGAGTCTGACTAAATTCCAGAAAAGCAATATTCAGGTTTGATTTTTCTATTTTGTTCTACTTTCCTGGAAGAACCCCAGTAGGTACTCTGTAAATATACAAAGTACTCTTCTTGAATGTGTAGGCTTTGGAGTTGGGCCAGATTTTACTCTTGGTTGCTTGGCCACAGCTTTATTGCCTGGAAAATGGCACTACAGGTTGGTGGGGGGCGGGAGGTCCCCCTGTCATCCCCACACTGGGAAAACCAAAGCAAGAGAAGAACCAGTTCAAGGCCAGCCTGGGTTAAAGAACCAAACCTTGTCTGAGGAAATGAGGAAGGATGGCATCATGGAAGCACTTTGTCTCCAAGTCTCCTCCTAGCACACCAGGTCTTAGAAGTATGCATGTGTAACCCAATAGAATGTACAGTTGCTGTGTTCACTGAACAGGCTTAGAGTGGGGCTAGGTCTGATAGGTCAGCCATGATTGAAGGCTTCTGTGTAAGCAAGCATCCTTCCTCCAGAAAATGGATATTCAAGCTGGGCCCAGTGGCAGAGGCATCAGTCTCTTAGTTGGAAGGCTAAGGCAAAGGAACTGAGAGTTAAGTCCTACCTGGGCTGCAGAATGAGTGCAAGGTCAGCCTGGGCAACTGTGCAAGACCTTATCTCAGAATTTAAAAAACTAAGTTAGAGAGTAGCTCAGCGGTAGACTAGTTGCCACCTAGCCTGTGTGAGGCCCTGCATTCAGTCTCTAGTACTGGGTAGTGGGGATATACATAGTCTGTGTGATGTCCTGGGTTCATTCTCCAGTACTGGCAGAGAGGACTATTTATGTCTACACACACACATGAAATGCTGGGTGTGGTGGCATATGCCTGTAATCATAGCTCCTTTGGAAGGGTGAGGCAAGAGGTCCACTCCTTAGAGGGAGGAAAGAAAATATTCGTAAGTAGTTTTAGGCTGCCAAGGGCAAGTAAAGGACAATCCCTGTTGCTTTGAGTGACAGAGAAGGGCATGCCAAGACACAAGGGACCAGGAGGCCGCCGGTGCCTGTGGCCCCACTTTTTCCAAGACAGATATGCTGCAGGTGTCTAGGGCAGCTTGTGTGCCCCAGGGTTTTATTGTCTATAGCTGATGAGGGATGTTCTAGAGGCTTGGTTTTTTAAAACAGTCTCATGTAATCTAGGCTGGCCTCAAACTCTTGATCCTTCTGCCACAGCCTCCCAAATGCTGGAACTAAAGGCAGGCACCACCACACCTGGCTTCTGTGTGTGTTTACTTAGCCATCACTTTGGATTACTGAACAGCAGTGCTGCCCTGCACATTCCTCTAACCAAAACAGAGGAAGACAGAGAAGGACAAGCTCTGTTTGCACATAGCTCAGTCATAGGGGGACAGAATGACCTGGTGTCTCAGAGGCCAGAAGCACTTTCACTGTCATGTAAAAAGGAAAGCCTTGGGTAGGAAGAGATTCATGGGCACCTCAGACATGGCTCTGCCATTTGAACTGAGACCTGACATACTTCTCCCAGGGGAGAGAAGGGTTGGTCCCCACTTGTCCCATGTGGTTTGGATCCATGCTGCTTCAAGATTCAGTCTCAGGAGCTGAAGGGTGCTCTGTTCTTTCAGAGGTTGGGTTCAATCCCATTTCCCACATGGAGCTCACAACTCTCTGTAATTCCAGTCCCAGAGGATCTGATGATTTCTTCTGGCTTTTGCAAGTTCCACGTGTGGACATGGCACACAGACATGCATGCAGATGAAATACCCAGACACATAAAATAAAAATGTTTAAATAATATAAATAAAAGATTCTATCTTGCTGGGAGGTGGTGGCTCACACCTTTAATCCCAGCACTCAGGAGGCAGAGGCAGGTGGAGCTCTTTGAGTTAGAGGCCAGCCTGGTCTATAGAGTGAGTTTCAAGTCAGCCAGAGTTACAACAGAGAAACCTTGTCTCGAAAAACAAAACAAGAACAACAAAAAAGATTCTATGTCACTCATGGCCAAACTAGGGTCAAAGCTAGGGTGACGGCTCAGTTGGTAAAGCACCTGTGAGGTAGCGCCCTTGAATCCCAGCATTGGGGAGACAGGGACAGAACATTCCTTGGGGCTTTCTGGCAACTAGCCAGCCTAGCCTATTTGATGAATTCTAGGCCCCAGTGACCTAGAATGTTCACCCCTGGCCTCCACCCACATGCATATGCACAAACAGGTACACTTGCATATGTACACATAAAACCCTTGAATCAACTTCCAAAATGCAGGTCATCTGTCATCCCTGCATTTGGAAGCTGAGGCAGCAGGATGGAGAGTTCATGGCCAGCCTAGCCTGTAGGGTAAGATCCTGTCTCACCAGAAAACAAAAAGAATCTAATTTTATGTCCACATAAGGAAATGGGTCATACATCTTGAATAGGGGTCCCTCCCGTCTCCCCATTACTAGGTTGAGCATCAGAACTGACCTTCCTATCCTCAACACAGACCTGCTCACCTATAGTCCAGCTGTAGCCCTGCTGTGCTAAGCTGACAGCCATGCTCTTCCTGATCTGCATCCCTCCCCTCACTTCCCTCTCTAAACCAGGGGACAGCCTTTATCCCTCAAAGCCTTCAAAGAACTCACGGTTGGGAGACTCCCAGGGAAGTCCCCAGAGCTCCATACTGGTCCAGTCACACCACTCCAGAGAAATAGAAGACAGCTCAGAACCTGCTTCCTCTGCTGAGCCAGGTGGGGAGGAACCACAACCCACAGCTTCCAGGTAGGTGGCTCCAGAACTTTCCAGCAGGCTTCTCTCACTTAAGCCATTCACAGACAAAAAAGCGTGGACCAGGATGACCTGCCACCACTGTAACCCCTCCTGGGTCCTGGCTCAGGTCTTGCTTCTCATAGCTCTCCTCATCTGGGAGAAAAGTCACAGATAACACTGCTTCAGTCTCAATCTCAACCACACTACAGGTTGAAGTTGGGAAGATAGCTCAAGTGATAAGGTACTTGTTTCACAAGCACAAAGACCTGAGTTCTGTCTCCAGAACCTATGTAAAAAGTCTTAGCACAGGGGTGTGCTACTGTAAGCCCAGTGCTGGGGAAGTGGGACAGGTGGATCCCTGGGCTCACTGGCCAACCAGTCTAACCTAATTGGTGATCTCAGGCCAGAGAGAGACCTTGTCTCAAAATGTTCTGAGAATGACACCTGAGGTTGTCCTCTGGATTCCACATACATGAATGCACATGTACACACAAGTATAAGAAAAACAGGCCAGTCATGGTGACACGTGCCTTTAATCCCAGCACTTAGGAAGCAGAGGCAGGTAGATTTTTTGTTAGTTTGAAGCCACCCTGGTCTTGTCTACATAGTGAGTTCCAGGCCAAGCCTAGGGCTAACTAGTGGGATCCTGTCTCAAGATAGACAGACAGAAAGTTAGTATGTAACACACATCAGTTTATCAAGGAGCGGGGCATGGTAGTGCATTTAGGAGAGGCAGGTAGATCTTTGTTAGTTCAAGGCCACCTGGGTTACATAGTGAGACCCTATCTCCAAAAAAGGAAGGAAGAAAAGTGGAATTAGAAGCAAAATGGCTGGTGACCAAAGTCTTTGGGGAAGACACCGTGGGCTAAGTGACCACATTTACTGAATATAAAATATTGGGGCATGTGCTCAGCCCACACAGCTGTTTTGTATGTGTCTGCCTGATCTCAGGTCACAGTAGTCTTGCTCACAGTGGCACTGTGTGAGCCACATGTCACCTAATCCTCCCTCCCCGGAGACAGAGATGTAATCCTCTGTTCAGTGCCAGTAGGGATGGCACTGCTGTGTGGCCTCCTGGTCTACAAAGACCAGGGGACTGGGCAGGAATTGTGCCCATCCAAGCCTTTTTTCTTTTTCTTTTTTAATGTTTCACTAAGAAATGCCACATATACAGAAAAAGACACAGAGAAACAACTTAAAATGTGGAGAAAAATCTTGCTGGTACTCCAGAAGCCACCCAAACGAAAATGGTATTTTGCTCTGCAGTACTGGGGTGGAATCTAGTCCTCCTCGTATCAGTGTTCCATTGAGCCACCCCCAGCACCTGAAAGATATTTTGAAAAATATTTAGTCATTTTGAGACACAATCTTACTGTGTAGCCCTGACTGTTCTGGAACTTGCTATGTAGACTAGGCTGGCTTTGAACTCAGGGATCTGCCTGCCTCTCCCTTCTGAGTGCTGGGATTATAGGCATGCACCACCATGCCTTCTTAGGATTTTATTTTCCTTGCTTCCCCTCTTTTATTTTCCCTCCTTTTTCCTTCTTTCCTCCCCCTTCTCTTCCTCCTCCTCCTTCTTTGTGTGTGTGTGTGTGTGTGTGTGTGTGTGTGTGTGTGTGTGTGTGTGTGTGTGAGAGAGAGAGAGAGAGAGAATGGATAAGGACGGACATAGACCACATTATCTGTGTGGATGTCAAAGGAGGTCAGAGACCCTAAGGGTGTTTAGTCCTAACTTTCCACTGTTTGAGACAAGGTGTCTTGTTTTTCTGTTATGTACTGCCCAGCTGCTCACAAGCTTCCAGGGTCCTCCTGTTCTCCTCCTCACATCTCATAGGAGTGCTGGGATACAGGTACTTGCACCACACCTCCAGCTTTTACATAGGCCTTATGCTTGTGTGGATAAGGGCTTTTACCCATTGAGCCATCTTCCCAGATTCTTTTTTATTGCTGAATAATACCACACTTTGTATATTGATCATGCTTCTTTGTAAATCTCACCCTTTCGAAGCAGATAATCTGTACCTTGAGCCTAATGGTAAAGCACTTGCCTAACAGGTACCAGGCCCTGGGTTCCATCCTCAGCCCTGTGGGGAAATAGCCCTAGCCCTCCTTTTTAAACCCTAAAAAGGAGTTCAGGGAGATTCAGAATCACTTTTCATTTAGGTTCTCATTTTTCCTTTATCCTCTGAGTGAATGATAGAGGGAGGGGAGGGGAGGGGAAGAGAGTACAGGGGTGTGTGTGTGTGTGTGTATGTATGTATATGTATGTGTGTTGAAGACAGAACCTATAGCCTCACACACCGGGCTCCACTGCTGGAGCTACACCCCTGACCTCCCTTTGTCTTGGTGTATAAATGACATCTGGAAGGACTTCAGGTCCTTCTCTGTTTTGTTTCTCTCCATCTAGCTGCCCTGTGGAGGACACAGGCACTGCCTCTGATCTCCCAGGATCACCAGAAGAGCTGGTCCTCCTGCCTCCTTCCCAGGTGAGCCTCTTGTTGTAAGGTCTCTATCCTGTTGGTAGCCAGCAGCTCCTCACTGCCTATAGGGCTGCAGAGACATTCAGGGACAGAGGACAGCTGTTGTGTGTGGGACCACAAGAAAGGAAATTAAAGCCGAACACAGTAGTACACACTTTAATCCTATAACTTGGAGGCAGAGACAGGTGAATCTCGAGTCCAAGGCCAGCCTATACTACATAGTGAATTCTAGGCCAGCCTGGGCTACAGAGTAAGACTTTGTTTCAAGAACCAGGGTAAGCTGGGGAAAGGCTGGGAATGTAGGACAAGGAGAAGAACAGTTAGGGTGTACAACAGTTGGTAGAACGCTTGCCCTAGCATGCATGAAGGCCTGGGTTCTATCCCCAAGGCTGCATAAACAAGACATGATGCTAAATGTCTGTAATTCTAGTACTCCAGAGGTGAGAACAGGAATTCAAGGTCAACCTCAGCTATATATCAAGATCAAGGTCAGCCTAGGCTATATGAAATCTCATTTCAAAAAACAAAAGTCCAGGAAAAAACAAAACAAAACTTAAAGAGGAGCCAGGCATGGTGACATAACTTTAGTCCCAGCACTCAGGAGGCAGAGCTAGGCCTGGACTACATAGTGAGTTCCTGGACAGCCAAGACCTTATCTCAAAACAAAGAAAACCAAACAAAAATATGGGCTGGTCTGTAACTGAGCGGTAGAGTGCTTCCTAGCATGCAGGGAAGTTCAATCCTGGTACTGCAAAGGAGGAATATGTCAGGGCCGCCTTTTCTAAGACCCTGCTCTTCCACATTGCTGCGCTGTTTGTGTCCCTTTTATAGAACTCAGCCAGGAAGTTTGTCCCTCAGTTTTCCAAACCAAAGAAGACAGTTACAAGAAAAGCCAAGGGGGACGAGGATCCAGAGAGCTGCTCCATAAGCCAAGTAAGAGCCTTCCCTTACTTAGCTGCTCCTGCTGGTTAGCATGGTCTTCCTTGATACCATGCTGGCCGGTGCTGTGTCTGTCCCTAACTGCTAGTGCAGCACACTGTAGGTATGCACTGTGTGCCAAGCAGCACATCCAAGAACCACTGCGTGTACCAGATACACAGATTGCATGGAAATAGTCAAATTTAGAAAGGTAGTGTATTTTTTCTGAGCCTCCTTTGCTGCTTGGGGGCTTCTGTACACGTCAGGGCCCACGAAAGGTGGAGTGTGTATTTCCTGTCCTACTGCCTCAGCACAAAGCTCTGCCTAGAGCAGCTACCGGAGCCCACTGTGGTACCAAGTGCTGGATGCAACCATCCAATCTTGAGGACAGGGTTGTACCAACTAGAAAAGCCTTCAGAGTGCTTAATTATCTAAGGCCAGGGCTGAGTCTTGCTATTTCCACAGGAAACAAGGCCAGAGCTGAGTGCCCTCCAGGCAAGCAGCCCGCCGCAGAAGGAGTCCTTGAGGTTCCCTCTCCATGAGGCCAGGAGACCATCATCTCCATGGGCAGATGATACATGCTCAAAGGAGAAGACTATCTCACCAGACATTGGAAGCCTGGGGAACAGTGATTTTGAGATGGAGAGGACCATGGTTCCAGACAGTAGTGGTCAGGGAAGACACCTGTCGGATGGTGATGCTGAAGGGAGGGAGGCAGATAGCAGAGCCCCACAGGAAGGAGGTAGCCAAGAAGGGGGAACAAGGTCCCAGCAGTCTGGGCAATCCCAGGAAGGAGAAGGCATCCTCTCCAGTTCAGCATCAACTCCTGCCTCAGACCCCACCATACCATGGCTAAAGACCGGGTCTGTGGCTCAAGACCTCCCTGTCCCCACGTACACACTCAGCGCAGGTGCAGCGCCAAGCTGCAGCAGCCCAGCAGATGCCATCACAGATGCAAGCTTAGATCCCCCTGTGCTGCAGCAGAGGGCTCCAGAGGTGGGCAAGCTGCCAGGCTCTCTGGATGGGCAGACCCCTGGTGGAGGCTACAGCGAGACTCTACTGGGCGACACACCTCTTGCTAAGAAGACCACAGCAGGCAGAGAGGAGGCCAGGCTGGAAGAGGGGTCTCCTGGTGACATCACAGAGGCTTCGGTTCCTGGGGAACAAGAGTTTGTGATGGACACTGGCGATCTAGGCCATATAGCCCAGGAAATGAGTCCAGGTGTCAAGACCGAGGACCCTGGTTCTGATGGACAGTTGCAAGGAGGGATGGGAATGCTGCCTTTACAGGCACAGCCCACGGATCAAAAGGCAATGGAGTTGAGCAGCTTGAACTGCCATCAAGACTTTGAGGGCCTTAGTCTGTCCCCTCCGACATCTCAGCTAGAGCAGAGCTGTGCAGCTAGTGACCTTCCCCAGAGGACCAAGGCCTGTCACAGCAGCCCAGGCATTCCCATAGACCTGGCAGGGCAGCAGCAGCAGCTAGCTCCTGATTCCAGCGATCAGGCTGCATGGCAGGAATCCTCAGCAATGGAACTAGACTTCCTGCCGGACAGCCAGATACAGAATGCCCTAGATGCTCCTGATGTGGAGGCCCTACCTGAGCAGGTAAGAGCTTTCCTGTGCTCAACTGACCACCACCACCACCCACCCCCGCGCTGAGGGTAGAAAGATGTGATGGCAAGATAGGGCTGTCTGACAGTTCATTTACACAGCATAGGCGTCTGGGGATGGGGGACTCATAGCAGCTTTGGGCACAGAGGAGTCTAGTTTTCCTGAAAGGCAGATCTGCTGGCTATCCATGTGGGCCTAGCCTGTGTGACTGCTAAGGAGCCCTAAGATACGGACAGACAGGGACTTCCTTGGTCTGGGGCCTCCCTGCTGTAATAGAGCCCACAGGTGTACCACCCATGCCGAGCTTCTGCCCCTGGCTCTCGGGATGTGGAGAACCACAATCAGCCACACATCTGAAGGAGCTAGTGTCCTCACAGCAGACGGAGGGGAGCTCACTCCTCAACTGGACAGAGCCCTTACCCTCTTGAAACTTGCTGGGAATCCTGACATGATTTCCCTGCAAGACACATGAGTAATTGTGCTTTGTGTTGTCGTTCCTAGAGTCTTTTCCACCCACAGCTACCCACATGTGGCCTTCTGTGCCTCAGAGCTGAGGCCAGCTATTCAAGGTCACCTGTCAGCCCCACCTCCTGGGAAAAAGCAGCCCTGCTACTTGTTGCTGCACTTACTCTGACAAAGGGCTGTACAGCCACACCCTGAGACGAGGCAGCTTTCTCCTACACAGGGTGAGGTGCAGAGGCTGAAGGAGGCCAGGCACCTGCTGGAGAGGAGGAGCCTGTGGTGTACCTAGGTCTCCTGGAGTCTAAAGCTGTTCTGCCTTGGAACAGGGAGTTCATTAGCCTCTAGCAAGCTATGTGAGTGCCCCCACAAAGAGCCAAAACTTCAACAACCTTCTGTTGAGATGTTTAGTCCATTTTGCCACTTTGAGAGAGGCTTTTCATGAGACAACCCCTCAATGTAAACAAAGAATTTTACCTAATACTCAGTCCAAGAAACAGGCAGCCATGCTTCAAGGCCATGGGTTCCATCCTACCATCAAAGGGATGGAGGGAGAGCCTGCTCTTCCATCCTTGTTGGGGAACTTGCTGTGCTACCCTTCTCAGGACACTAGACCTGAGGTATAGCCTAATGTGGCTTGTCTTAGCACTATGAGAGGCCCAGGGTTCCATCCCACCTTTGTAAACAAAATCCATCAGAACCACAGGAACCTGACACTTAGCCTGTGTCAGACTCAGCAGGCAGCACCAGCCTGGGAGCGGTTGGCTTTGACACTGGGCATTCCTGAACAAGTCAGGGTGACCCAGCCACTATGCATGCTCCCATGGGAAGGCCATCAGGAAGGCAGAGGCTTTATCTCCCAACACAGGGACACCTAGGATCAGAACAGGCTCTCCTGACCTCACACCCAGCCACACAGCCATCTCAGAGGAGGGCATGCCTGGAGGTTGCCCTGCAGGACAGTCTCAACCATGTATAGTGCTCTCCTGCCAGGAATGTGGTGTTTTTTTCCTTACGGCTCCATGTGTTCCTGCTGGACACTTTACAGTGTTGGTCTGGAGCTGGTGCAGCTGGCATGGCTGAATGGCATGTGTGGGGTCCTGGGCTCCGACCCTAGTGCTTGGGGAGAAACAGATTCTTCAGTCCCTCCTAGAATTTGAGCATTTACTGGTCATCTTTGGCTGAGGTTCCCAGGGCTTCTAGTGTCATAGCCCCTTTTGTCAGAGGCAACACCCCTCAGGCCCAGTGGGGGTGTGGCCCCTTTTAGGGGAGATTCTCCTCCTCACAGCTGCGCAGTGTAGTCAGATGGGCAATGCTAACATCAATTTTCATTTTATTTAGATGGGTCGAGCAAGGTTACCCTGGCTGGGCTCAAATGATCCTCCCAGGTCTGTACCATCAGCCCAGCCTCTGTCTCCTCATGAATTCCCATGCCAACCTATTTGCAGGCTCTTTCCCATATAGGATACTTATGCCTCAGACAGATGACACCACTTTCTTTCAGCTGCTGCCACTTGGGTCCTGAGACAGTGTCTCACTTTGCAGGCCATGCTGACCTCAAACCTCCAGTGTCCTGTCTTAGTCTCCCCAGTGCTGGTGTTACTTGTGCCCCAGCTCCAGGATTTTCTTTTTTTTTTTTAAGGAGGCAGGATCTCAGCCTCACAATGACCACACTCACCAAGGGCAACCTGAAACCCAGGAGGCTGGCCCTAACTCACAAGCACCAATCCTGCTGCAGGCCCCCGAATTATTAGAATTACAGGTATGTACCATGTTTTTGGTTTTTTATGACACAGCTTCATTATGTAGCTCTGGCTGTCCTGGAACTCACTATGTAGACCAGGCTGGCCTTGAACAGAGATCTCCCTGCCTCTGCCTCCCAAGTGCTGGATTAAAGGTGAGCACCACTATGCCCAGATTTGCTCCAGGATCTTTAAGATATTTTGGGACATTTCCACAGTGAGTGGGATAAAACTCATCAGTGTGTCCTGAGATACATCACATCCTGTTACAAGGACAGGAAAGACAATGACAGAGCAGCTGTGTCTGGAGTGCCTCAGTGGCCTGCTTCCTCCCTGGGAGTCAGCTGGAGTGAAATCTGAGGTCCTGTGGCTGCTTCCCTCTGTCAGACTGGGTGATTCACACACTCCTACTCCTTCCAGGGTTTTCCTGCAGGGCCTGCGCCAGGCCTGGGTTGGCCTGTCCCTAGTGCATGTCCCATCGGAGGATCCCTAAAGGCAGTGGCCAAAGCTCAGCCCAGGTAGGCTTCCCAGTCTTCAGTCCAGAGTGGGAGCTGGGCCTGTGTTTCAGGCTGTCATACACCATATGCTCCTGGGAACTTATGGCTCATGGTCCACACCCAACGAAGCACCTGTCCTTAGGAGCTAGGTCCCCTGGGACAGTACCTGTAGCACCATGGACTATTCTAGCCTCTTTGTCCTCAGAGGAGGAGCCTGGGTTCCCGAGTCCCAGGAGCTGGTGTCTAAGCAGGCTAGGAATTGTGGGCTTAAACAGTCTGAGGCTGCCTGTGACTCTGCCTCTGGGCAGGTGCCCCAGGGACTCTGACCCACCCTCTCTCTTTATTACCCATCTAGCCCTTAGAAGTCTTCCCTCCTGTACCTCACACTGGAACCTGACTGTGTCTCTGCAGAGACTTATCAATGATTTACTGCCAAGTTTCTGTTTCCATCAGGCAGTCACGAAGGAGGGCTAGGATGCCAACCTGGCCTCCTTTATCCCCTTTCCTCCTCCAGCAGAGGGGGCCATATTCCAGCCTCCCCCTCTGTAACTATACCCCTTTTGCAACTTGTCAACACAGTCCCTCCCCCTGGGTATCTCACTCTCTTCCTTCAGTGTACCAGAGCAGGTTAGCCATGTTACCTACTGTTAGTGAGAAAGCTCTCACAGTCAGTGCTCCCCCAGTGTGGATAACAGGAGCCCCCAGAGTGAGTCTTGGAGTTAGTGGCCTAAGGCTGAATGAAACTCAAGGAAAGCTGAGGGCCAGACGGGCAGCCACCATAAGGTGCTTGGGACCTGTGAGCCAGAACTGAGGTTCCTGAGCATAGGAAGCTCAGAGAATAATTTTAACCTGAGCTGACTGGACCTTCTGCCCATACACACGGGCTGCACACCCTTAGCAAGTGCTGCAGCACGCCCCCTTCCAGACTGTGCTGAGTGCTAGGTCATGGGGAGCAAATTAGAGTCAAATGACCAAGTGTTGAGAAAGGGGCAGTGCAAGGAGTTCAGATCTGACCATCAAGACAAACGGGGGAAAATATTCCTGAGTCCTCAGAGACACTGGAAGAATGGCCAGAAATAAAGTGTGGTTTGAACAGAGGCAACAGAGCGGGCCAGGGTCCAGGTGAGGACAGGTGGTGCTGTCCTCACAGGTGGGGAGGGTTGAGGAAGGTTATGACAGCTTGTGGCGACAGAGGTTGGAGCTGGGATGTTCTGGGGATAGGGTGGGGGGTGGAAATGGGCAGGGTGTTACAGAGAAGCCCCTCATCCCAAGGAATGGCTGATCATCCTGAGCACCCCGGCCACTCCTTCCTCTGTCCCCCGTCCCCCCTCCCCCCACAGACCTGCTACCGGGACCTGGGCCCAGGAGTCCTGCATGCAGGACGCCACAGACACCGTGCGAGGCCTTGTGGTAGAGCTCTCCAGTCTCAAGTAAGTGCAACTCAGGTCACCAGAGGGGATAAGGAACAGAGTAGAAACTGAGGCAGGACTACAGGCGGTGGGGGTCAGGTGTTCCCAACCCTGGCTGCCTCTGCATAATGAGATCCTGCCAACTCTAACCTACATGTCTCAGGCTGTTATGTCATAGAGCAGGATGTGCCTGCCCCTGCCATTTGTACACCTATGAGGAGCTACGTGGCAGGTGTGGCTGGGACAGGGTCCTAAGCAGCAGGGAGGCCCCAGCTAGTTCTGCTCTATTTCCCTGTTTCTTCTACAGCCGGCTGATTATGAGCACCCACCGGGACCTGGAGGCCTTCAAGCGCAGGAAGGCCAAGCCTCTACCTTACCTGACAAAGGGGTTGGGGAGTCTTTCTAGAGGGGAGCAGGGCTGGAGGGACCTGTAGGCTGCTCCAGCCTGTGACCCTACCTGTCCTCCAGGCCTTTGGGGGTCAGTTTACCATAGGCTCTATATTCAGGAGGCCGAGGGTGAATGGTACTGCCATGGGAGAGGGTACCTGAGCTTCAGGAGGTCATCTGACAGCATGGCCTTGCCCCAGATGCTCACACAGGTTTGTGAGCCAAGGCTCCGAAGCTGAGCTGCAGCTGTCTTTCAGTTTGTTTCTGGAGGTGCCCATTGTTCTTGTCCATTTCTTCCCCCATGCTTTCCATGTTACTCTTGGGAAGGCAGGGAATAAATGATGCAGTCATGAGCATGCGATTTGCAGCTGTGGTGGACATGTTCCTGGTCCCTATGTTCTGCCCACAGACCACTCTAACCTCAACTTTCCTGCGGCTGCTTTCTCCTCTCCCACAAAGTTATTTCTTTCTCCACCTGCAGAAAGCTAGGTGTAGGGCTAGCCAGAACCACGCCTGCCAGAGAGCAGGTCAGGGATTCCCCACAGTTCTGTGTCCAAGCATGGTAGCACATCTACACATGGGTTGGAGGGCACAGAGCCTCCTGTAGCTGAGACAGCCAAGTTCTCAGTGCATGGTAAGATCCCGGTCTACTGCCTTGGAATGCAGCTCTGATTGCTCACCTCACCCCATACATGCCCCCGAGCATGACAGTGGCGGCTGTGCCGGGGAGCTTCCTGTTACAGGTACATGCTTGGGCTGGCTCAGGCCTCAGTTCTCACAGCAGAGGCAGGGCTTCTCCATCTCAACCTCCGTATAGAGGAAACCCAGGGTAGGAGGCTGAGCTGGGCAGGGCCTTGGCCACCTCCTGGCTGGAGGGCATGCTGTCCCTAGCCCCTCCCTCTGTGCTCAGACTCTGGTTGGTCATCTGGCTTATGCAAGAAGCTGCTGCCCCAGTGCCACTCACAGAGCCTGGGCTAAGGAGCCCTCCCTTCACTTTCCTCTGCCCTGGATCTCAGCTCATCCCAGGCCAGGAACACAGAGGTCCCTGGAAATCTAATTCCTGTCCCCATCTCAGCCCTAGGCCAATTAGATGAACCAGGCAATGCTTTCCTCAACTGCCCCCACAGGATGTGGCACTCAAGAGACAAAGGTGTGTTGCTCCAGAGTACAGCCCCCAGCAAGCCTATCTCTGCCCTTTGTGCCAGCCTGTGGCACTGAGGCTTGTAGCAGTATCTCTTGAGGGACTCTCATTTAGCCTCTCAGTCCCCTCAAGTCCCGTGCACCTTCAGTGCAGGGGGAAAGGGTCCCCATTCTGCATATCAGTATGCAGTGGGTCACTGGGAATTTTAAAATCTCACAACTCTCCTAAGGGTGCCCACTCCTGACTCAGCTCCCCAAGGTGACCCCAAGATTCAAAGAGCAGTTTGTCAGGTGGGAGGCAACAGAGTGAGGATGTGGTCTGTAGAATAGAGAGGTCCCTGCCAGCCAGAGTCACACTACCTTGTCCCAAGACCAGGCTCCACTCCTCAACATTTATTGAGTGGTGATGCACAACACAAGCAGGACTAGGGTGGGGGGAAGGGTTGGCGATCTCCAACAAGACTGTGGCCAGAGTCCTAAGCAAGGTCCAGTCTCCAGCATGCCTGCATCCAAACCCTTGGTGAGGGAGCCACCTCCCCACTCCAAGCTCCTAGGCTGTAGTGGAGGAACTGCAGGCCGAGGGTGAAGGTCCAGAGGGCTTCCTGCCACTTTTGGAACCTGGAGGTTGAAAGCAGGAGAGAAATGCTGAAGTGAGTGTTCAGAAAGCTGTACTGAGTGCCCAGGGTGGCACCTAGGGCCTGCCGGGCTGCGCCACCTGGTGGCCACATCTGGGATCGTCCTGGGACCCAGAGCTGGACCAAAAGCCCCAAAATGCTACTCAAGTGAAGGTGGTGTCCCTGCCAAGCTGCGAGGGATCTTGTGTCCTTTACACCCAGAATGCAATGCTCAGCTTGCTGTGACAGTGTACTGGTGAGGATACCCTCCAATACCAAGGAGGTGATCCTGTCCCTTCGGGATTCAGAGACCATCATTTCTACCTCATTGCTAGCTTCTTGGGCTGAGTCCCTTTCAGACCTCACTACCACGGATAGGGCTGTGGTGCAGTATGCAGAATGCCCTGCACCAGACCATCAGCATAAAACTCTAAAAGACAGGCATGGTGGTTCATGTCTGTCCCAGCAATAGGAAGGCTGAGGCAGACTCAAGTTCACTAGGAGCTACATGGAGAGCCTGCCTCAACAAAACAAAACCACTTCACAGAAAATGGGATGCTTGCCTGTAGATAATCAGCCTCTAACCAGAGTTCCACTGCAAAGAGACACCTCAGCCCTTTGCCACCTTCTAGGAACTCCCAGACTACCCAGGGAGGCAGCACACAACCAACAGCCAACCATGACCTGGCAGCCACAGACACCTGAGTCACCCACTCACAAACTTTTGGTTTCTCTTCAGCCTCACAGGGACCGAGGGTGCAGAGATATTAGACGTGCAAGCATAGACATGCAAGCACCTGCCTTTCGTAGGCTGACGCAGGACAGCCTGGGCTTCAAAATAAAGTGTTGTCTCAAAAAAACAACAATAAAAGATAAAACAAAAAGCACTTTTGCCAAGGATCCAGGTTTGGTTCCCAGCACCCATATGGTCATTCACAACTAGCTGACTCAAATTCCAGGGCTTCTCATACCTCTTTTGGACTGCTCACAGATGGTACACATACACACATGCAGGCAAAACATCCATACACATGTAAGAAAATTATCTGTATCTCCTGAGGGCTGGTGAAGTAGTTCAGAGGGTAAAAGGGAGCTTGTGACCAAGCCTGACCATCTGAGTTCTTTTCCCAGAACCCACATGGTAGAAGAGAACAGACTCTTGCAAATTGTTCCTATGCCCATGCCACATATAAATGTAACTTTCTAAAAAAGATTTCAGAAACCGGAAACAGCCTGCACTGGAGTGCCACTGCCCAGCTGTAGATACCTGGCTCTAAGATCCTGACCCCAGGGTCCATCAACATGGAAAACATTAAAACTTAATAGGGCTGGAGAGCTGGCTTGGTGAAGAGTGCTGGTTACTCTTCCAGAGAACTGGGATCCAATTCCTAGCTCCCACATAGAAGCTCTTAAACGTCTAGAACCAGTTCCAGGGGATCCTACACCCTCTTTCGAAAGAGCATGGGCACAGACAATGCAGGCAAACCACCCACACATATAATCTTTAAAAACCTGGCCCTGGAGGTTGGTGCTCTGCATTTGTTGGGAAGATGGGGAGGCCCCACCCCCTGACCACACAGACCCACCAAGCAAGTTCCTGACAGGGTCCAACTGCGGTCCCCGCAGTCTGTCTTCCTACTCCAGCCCTGCTGGCTCAAACTGGGCCTCAAGGTCCATGGCAACCACCTTCCAGGGGCTCTGGTTACCTTGGTCCTGGTCTGACACTCCTGCCGGAATCCTGACAGTCTGATGAAGCCTTCCTGCCCTATCTCCATTGTTTTGTTTTTCCCGTTTGTGTGTGACAGTCAGTGGACAACTTGAAGGAAGTCAGTTCTTTCCTACCACATGGGGCACAGGGATCAAATTTGGGACTTCAGGGTTAGAGGCAGAATCTTTACCCAGAGACTTTTTTAGCTCTGGCTGTCCTGGAACTCACTCTGTAGACCAGGCTGGCCTTGAACTCAGAGATCTACCTGTCTCAGCTTCCCAAGTAATGGGATTAAAGGCCTGCGCCACCACCAACTGACTCATCTTGCTGGCACCCCAAACTTATATTTTATGGTACTGACTGGGGAGCAAACTCAGGGTCTTATAAATACTATGCATGAGCCCTAACTCCAAACTCCCTAAAGTGACACCCCAAAGAACCAATGAATTCTAGCCATCCTACAGCATACACCCATACCAGCCACACTAAAATTTATCAGTTTCCAACAAGGCCCAGGCCACACTTCCCACTCCCTACCCTCAAACTGAAAGAACTAAGACTTCTAGAAGTCATCTTCTCCAACTTCTGGAATCCCCTCATCTGAGCCAAGGGCTCCCCCACTCGCTGCCTTAACTGCCACTCTCAACCTTGTTCACTGCCAACCCAGTTCCCAGTGCAGAACAGACACAAGCATATCTGGCAAATGAACAAATGATTTCAGGGTTCAGCTTCCCTTAAACTTCACAACTCCTGACCCTCAAGTAGAAATCAGAGTTCATCACTACACCCCACAACATCTCTGACTACCACCCAAGCACACCTGGGTTGCTCAAAGAGGGAAAGTGACTTGTGAAAGACCACAGAGCAAGGGTAGCCTCCACCACCGTGCACCCCACTCCCTGCCATGCTCAACACTACCCTTTTAGAATGCTCTCAGCTCTACACAGTGGGTTCCTTAGTTTCCAAGATAACTGGCATCAAACACACGTTAACACCCAAAAGAGCTGAGAGCCTAGAACAAGTCCCTTCTCCCCCCAGTCCCTAAACCACGTGCATAGACACCTGCTGCTGTCTCTCCTCCCGGGCGGTGGCCAGCATCCTGTGTCTTCGCCTTGTCAGGCCGGGTCAGCTTTTTGCCTGCAGAGTTGCGGGTGGTGTAGCAGTAGACAGAAGTGTAGCCCTGGCCGGTGAGTGGGCAGAAGCGTCGAGTGTGGGCGTGCTCCTGAGTTGCCCCACACTGGGGACACACGTAATCCCGCAAGATGGGACACAGTACCCGGCCTGCCTCGTCCTTCAGGACATGGGACTGGTAGATGGCACGGGACTCCCCATTGTGTTTGCAGAATGAGCACAACCGTTCAGGAGCTGTCGAGGATTCCTTGCTGGGTTTCTGGCTTTCTGGGCTTGGCTTGGGCTCTGGCTTGGGATCCAGCCTGACATCGGGCTCTTCTTCCTCATGCAGAGCCCCAACCAGGCTTGCCAGGCCCAGATAATCTGTCCACAGATTGAAAGTCCCCATGGCTGGGCAGAGGAGCAGAATGAGAAGACACCCAGCCCTGGCCCTGGCCAGAAAGGTCTTCCCTTCTGTGAAGCCCAGGTTTCCCAGACTGTTTTTTCTTTGACCTTGAGGGTGTATGAAAGGGTGGAGCAGGCAGACTCTGGGAGGCCCCTCATTGTCACTAGGGGCTTCTTACACACCTGCCTAGGGGGTATATGGTGTTTTTGTGGGCTGGAGGAAGCAAGATGTGGATCAGCAGCCACTGAGCCCCAGGCTTCCCCAGGGTCTCCCTCCTCCTCTTTGTGGGAGGTCACCCCCTGGGCCTGCTAGGTGGGAAGGAAGGCTAAGAACTCTGCCCCAGGGCCAAACACTTAACACTGACTGGGGATTTACTAATTTTTTTCTCTTTCTTCCCAAGACTGGAAATGGGGCTAGGTGACCTGGTCTTGAGTTCTTGTTAGGAAGGGTAATGCAGCAATCCTGTTACTGAGGAAGGCGGCCTTGTGCATGGATTGTGGGGGAGGGGGGGAAGGGAGACGGGCTGGGTCCCAAAGCTCTGGCTTTCCTAAGGGACTTTCATGCCCACTCTAAGGGCTAAGAACTTAGTGGGATGGGGCTTGCCAGCCAAGGGGACCTGGTAACAGGTAGGGACTGAGGGATGCCAGAACCTTGCCGCAAGCATCAGCTTTGATATGTTAATGGCCACCTAAATTAGCCCTTTGGTTTGTCCTGGGCTTGAGACCTAAACCTAACAGTGGAATTTCCAACACTTCCTCCTCCAGTTAGCTCAGTTATGGCCCTCGAGGATTGAGATCTGGGGGCACTGGAGGGAGGGAAGAGCCCTCAGGAGGGCAGGCCGCACTGACACATCCCAGCACTGACACATCTCAGCGCATGCCAGCTCTCTGATCCCCAACCACACTTGTCAAAGGAGGCCTCAGCCTAAGCCCAAAAAGGTGAATGTCACCACTGCCTGGGGCAGACTTCTTTCCCACTCATCCACCGTCCCATCTATCCATCCGTCACATGTCATCTACCAATCGCCCCTTCCAGAAACCTCACTGAGTGAACACCCATCCTTTCAGGAATGGCTTCTGCCCACTGAGCCCCCCACTGCATGATTCCCCTCCCCGCAACCCCTAATCCGCCAGGGTTTATTTCTCAACTACAATCTGCCCATCAAGATCCCAGGTACAAGTCTCTCTGTCTCCTCAAAGGAAGCAAGCAACAGGCTGAAGAATTTGGAGGCCTCTAGGGGTCCTGCCCTGCCCGTCCCCAAGTCTGTTGTTGTGTGGCCCAGCCACAGTGACATTCATCCCCCGGTGGGTCTGGCGGCCTCCTCATAACCCACCGACAACAATGAATGTTGATTGTGACCTTTGCTGTGGCCTGAGAGAGGTGATACCAGACTGCCTGGGGGCTCTCCCAGATCTAGAAGGTGGGGTGGTGATGGGGTAGATGGCAGTTCCAGGCCTCAGGGTCCACTCAACGGTCGATGGTTTGTCTGAGCTGCCCAAACTCACCGACAGGTTGAATGTTCCCCCAAACCCTTGGCAAGTTCTTGGAGAACTGGAATGGAGCATGTGATAGAGAAGCCAAGGTCCCTCTGATGCTCACGATATCAGCCATCAGTTATTCCGTGTTAACTGTCTTTTTTGGAAACCCAAGAGAAGCAGCACAAATACAAATCATATTGTAAAAAATGCAGCTCCTGCAACAGAGGTGACAATGTAACTGTCTCAATTCATGTACTTTATTCAGAGCCTGCATCCAAGGCTGACATCTCAGCTCTCTGGAGTTTGAGGCTTGGGGCTGTGGCAGCAAGTTCCAGGCCAGCGTGAGCTACTGAGTTCTACTGAGAGCTACTGTAGGATCAAAATAAAAAATCCCTGAAAGCAGTCCTGAGAGGTGTAGATTGCCCCTACTGGTTAGTTGGGAAGACTGAGGTGAAGAGCACAAAGGAGAGATTCCTAGCCATCCTGAGAAGTCTGGTAGCCACCAGGTTCTGGCCTGGGTGGGGTGGGGCACAGAGGCAACTGAGACGTAAACAAGTTACTTTAACACAATGTAACAGGGCTTCTTAATTGGGAGATAAATAAGGCATTCGCTACAATGTAGACCTTTCTGCCTTCCCAAGGCCCCTAAGCTTAGGTTTGACAGCTTCTGAGCCTGCAGCCCTTCCCAGCTGAGCAAAGAGCTGGGGAAGGAAGGCTACACTGCCCCCCACCCATACGTTCTGGTTCTGAAGGCTTCTAAACGGTCTGAAGAGAGGACAAGATTCCTTGGGCCTTTGGCTGCCCCTACCTGGGCAAAGGTCCTGAGTTGCACCCTTACCATGGCCAACTTGGCTTTACCAAAATTCCTGACACTCGGTGAGGGGAGCACTGGACCCTCAAAGAATCTCCTGAGGTCACATAGAGCAGGAGCACCAAGTGTATTACGTTTGTGTGAAGCCCAATAATCATGGGGGTGGGGGGACACGCTGAACCAGCTTATGCAACCCCAGGCCACATCCCCAGACTTGCCCTCAATTCAGACCCTTACTAGGGTCCCTAAGACACTCCTGCAAGCCGATCCTTCTAGATCTGCCTACAAACTCAACTGCCTAAGAGTGGGGGCCACTCTGCCTAGCACTTCAGTGCAGTTCCAGAGCACCTCCTGAAGTCCCCTAGAAGCTCAGCTCTTTCTAAGGTCCACCCCAACCCGCAGACCCAAACCCTGACCCTCCTAGCAAGACTCAGGAAGCACTTCCTACCTGGTAGAGCCCTCACCCTGCTTCCTCAGGCCAGGCCCCAGGACTGGTCACATTCCCACCCCAGAGGCCTGTGTACCTGGCCCCGGGTTGGGGGGGGGTGTAGCACTTTGTGAGAAAGATGGATCTCCTGCCTTGGACGCTCTTGGCCCTTAGGAGGTACAGGCCTAGACCTGTTAGAGGAAAGCCAGGCGCAGAGACTGCATAGATCACCACTGTAGCCCTGGGGAAGGGGAAGCAGCGAGTTCAGAAGAGTCTTTAGGGGTTTACTGAAAGCTAAAATGGATGTTTATGAGGCACACAAGACACTCTGGGCACATGCGGGTCGTCTTGCAGACACCTCTCTTTTATTCTGTAAGTCCATTCTGCTTCCCACGCCAACCTCTGGTTTTGTCCTTACTCGATGGGAGGTGTCTGACAGGGGTATTCCCAGCAAGACAGCCTGCCTGTAGGAGTCTGGGCGGACAGGGGGCGTGGCCTGGCGGAGGCGCCAGGCCCCGCCCCCTCCTCTTTGTCTGCAGGCGTGGTGGTGCAGACTTCCCGCCCTCGGCGTCTGTCTGCGCTTGCCTGCCCTTTGTCATGGGGGGTCGCCAGTCTTCGTCTGACTGTACTCTTCCTGTGTATGGGTGTGTCGGTGTCGCCCGTGTTCCTGTGTCTGTCCCTTATCTTCCTGGTGCGGGTCTGTGAGGTTGTTGGCAGCCATGTCCCCTGGAGTGTGGGGCTCTCGGCCCTGACCTGGCCTGAGTTCCTGCGGCTGGGGGCTGGCCTGATCGCATACTTCCCGCCACACCACGTGTCTGCCGGCCTGGGGTGCTTGGGCGGGAGGTTTGACTTTGAAGTCTTAGGGTGGGGGTGGGAAGCTGTCACCTCCCATCCCCAACCCCAGGTTCTGGCGTGGGAGGCATCCCAGCAGGGATGGTCTGTGTGGGAGTGACCTGAGTGGGCCCTGTCCCACTTTACTCTAGCAGCAGAAAAGCTGGGCAGCTGGCTCACGTCCCAGAGGTCAGGTTGAGGTGAAATGACAGTCCCAGCCAGATGGGGCTAGCTCTACCCCTACCAAGGGAAAGGAGAAGTGGAAAGATGGCTTGGCTGTCTGCACTACTGTGCTTCTGTAGTCTGCAGTGTTCTGTGCAATGCCTGTGTAAGTCAGCGGGACAGAAGGAAAGAGTAGGTAGGGCCTGGAAAACAGCCCATTATTAGGGATATAGTGACAAGACAGGTGGGAATCTCCATGGAGTCACACTGGTAGCCCAAGCTGGCTAAACCTTTTTAGCCACATTTAAATACCTTCTCAGGTGCCCACCATTCCCTCCATGCTTCTCTGGGGCACCCCAGATACTCAGGTCTTTTATGGGGGACCCAGACAGGAGCTCCTGCATCCTACCCAGTCCATGTGCAGTGGGTGGGCCAAAAGCCCAAGTTTTCAGGCTGACTACATATGAGGCCTGGGCTGTGGGTCAGAAAGGTCTGACTTCTCCTGGGTTAGGGGCTAAGATGAAAGGCTGATGGAAACTCCAGATACTCTTCTGAACTTTGGAAGCTCAAGGTGCAGGGTAGCCCTGGGTATGCATCAAGGTGGGCTTTCTGCACAAACTCATCTGTCTACCATACACACCTACTAGTGGGTTAGTTGCTCTGCTGGGCTAAGGGAGCTCTGTGCAGTGTGGGTGAGTAGGAAGGTATGTGTGCCAGTGGGTGGTGCTGCGTGTGTGTGTGTGTGAGTGTGTGTGTGTATGAATGTATGTACATCACTGTGGGCTTGTTTATGTGTTGATGTCAGCATTCTTGTAGGTGGGTGTGTCTAATTGCAAATGGATATGTGAACAGGTGTATGTGGGTGTCTGGAGTCTGTTAAGAGTAACTGGGTGACTGTAGTTCTGTCACCAATGATGGCATCCCCTCAGGCCCAGCTGGGCTAAAATATCAGCTGTGTTAAGGCAGGGAATTCGCTCTGGGTTTCTGGGTCACAGGTGTGTCCCCAGAGTTAACTGCTGCCTGGCACACAATGTAAGTGTTGTTGGACAGGGAAGCTGTGTCACCTCTGCACTTGGAGGCAGAAGCAGGTCACCTGGTCAGAACTTTCTTTAAAAAAAAAAAAAGCAAGCCAGGTGGTGGTGGCACACACCTTTAATCCCAGCACTCAGGAGGCAGAGGCAGGCAGATCTCTGTGAGTTCAAGGCTAGCCTACAGAGTGATTTCTAGGACAGCCAGAGTTACAACAGAGAAACCTTGTCTCAAAAACAAAAACAAAGCAAACAAACAAAAGGCTGAGCATGGGGTTGAGCACCTCTAATCCCAGCACTCGGGAGGCAGAAGCAGGCAGATCTCTGAATCTGAGGCCAGTTTGATCTATATAGTGAGTTCCAGACAGGGCTCTCCACAGTGACCCTGTTTCAGTAATAAGAACAATAAAATACTGAGTTGTTGAATATGTGGCTCCACCTCTGTGGGGCTGTGTATCTGTGTATGCATGTGACATCAATGTCTTCAGTTAGCTGTGTGCATACGGAGAGCATTAGGGTAGGTGACTATAGATGTATTTTTTTGTTTGTCTGGGGCACTAACCCCAGGGACTTGTCATCATAGCAGGTCAGTGAAGTGCACCACCACTAAGGCACGTGCCAGCTCACTTTTTATTTTTGTGGAAGTTTGTTGTCTCCTGGTTGGCCTGAAACTCACTCTATAGACCAGGCTGGCCAGGAACTCAAGAGATCTACCTGCCTCTGCCTCCCAAGTCCTGGGACTAAAATTCTGCTCCATTACACCTGGCCTCTGCTTTCTTTTTTTTCTTTTTTTTTTTTTTTTAACAGAGTAAATTGCCCAGGTTGGCTCAGAGACCCTCTGTTAGCCCAAGTAGGCCTTGAGCTTCCCATCCCCTGCTTCAGCATCCCAAGACCAGGAGGACAGGCCTGTGCCATTCCATAAGGAGTCCCGGCTTTATGGGTGACTGTCTCAGTGGGTATCTGTGTCAACATGTACACCTGTGTTCTAGTGACTGTGTCAGGATGGCTGGGACCCGCTCAGGGCTCCTGTGAGGAGTGTCCTTATATGGAAGTCTATTTGCAAACCAGATTACTATGGGGAACACGCTGCACCGGTGGTTGTCAGCTATTCTGGGTGTGTGAGTGGCCAGGTGAGGATAGGCACCACCGGTGTGTTTCTACGTTGTGCCGCCTTCCACCGGAGGCTTCCTCTGCAGGGGTATTTTCCCAGCCCTTGTGGGTGCAGTGTGTGCACGGGTGTCAGTGTTGTGGGTGTCTGTGTGCTTAGGAAATAAGATTATTAATGGGATAGTGTGCGTCTATGTCACGCTGAGTGGCTTTTAGGACTTTGATGACTTGGGACTAATTTTGGTTTGGCGAGTGCCTCTGTGAACGGTGGGGGATGGGTGGGAAGGAGATGGGGGAACCCAAGGGTGATGGGGGTACTTTCTCAGCCCCCAGTTAGCCAACGAGGTGGATTCTGCAGTCCCCGGCCCCAGCATGCATGCCCTCCGGGGCTAGGTCCCCGGGAAAGGCGCCCAGTTGCTCCTCAGCAGAGTGATCGGGGCCATCTTTCCTTTCTGCGGCCACTTTTGGAGGGCGGGTTCCAGTTGGCAAACCTTGTCCCCCGCAATCACCGTGCAGCCGTGGTCTGTGCCCCCCAGCCGGAGGCGGCCTCCCTCCCCGCGCCCCGAGAACAAAGCGCCCCGGCCCCGCGCCCCGGTCGGCTCGGCCCAGGCGCTCGCGGCCGCGTCCCGGTGCAGGCGGCGTCCCGGGCCGCACGGCCGGGAACAATGGAGGCCTCGGCCGTGGCCGTGACCGGCAGGTGCGCCCCCCGCCCCGGCCCGCGCTCACCTCGTCTCCGCCGCCGCAGCGCCCTCCGCTCCGCCAGGGCCCGGGAGCCCGCCCGGCCCGCCGCGCGGGAAGGCACCGAGCGGTTCGAACCCGCGGCCACGCGCCCGCGCCCCCGAGGCCCCCGCGCGGCACCGGCCGGTGGGTCCAGCTGCGGCTGTGCGCGCCCCGGGCCGCCTTGCAAGCCCCCGCGCTCCTGGCTGCGGCTCGCGGGGGACTCGGGGCGCGGGCAGGGACCCGGGCTGCACGCAGCCCTCCAGGCGCGGCGGGAGCACGCGCGCACAAAGGCATGCGGGCCACAGACGGGGAAGGCGCGCGGGGGCCTTGGGGCGTCCGCCCGCCGGACGAAGGGAGTGGCGGCCACACACGTAGGGACACCTGGGAGCAGCAGACGCCACTTTGAGGGACAGCACGAAATGTTCTTAGAACTGAATATGCCCGGCCAGAGCCCGGGTTCACAGATCACACCCCACCGTGTACACACCACTGGTGCACAGCCCAGTTAAAACCTGAAGATTAAGGCGCAAAACCAGAACACAGCGGCTGAGCTAGCCCACACCCCGTAAACCCTGGATCTCAGGAGGCTGAGGCAGGAGTATCGCGGTTTCAAGCCAGCCTGGACTACAGAGTGAGATTCAGACCACCTGAGCTATGGTGTGGGGCTCTGTCTCAAAACAAACAAAAAACGAAATAAACTGGAGCATGTCCAGAGAGACCACCAGTCACTCTTCGGGTACGCACAGTTAATGAGTACACAAATATACAAGCCGCGTTTCATAGTTACAGACCAGAGGCAGGACCACTAGGTGCTTGGTAGAACTGAATGCTTGCCAACTGAATACTTGGGACCATGGGCAAAACCATCCATTCAGTCTGGTATAGAAGCTCCTCTTAGGATGCGAATTCAGTCTGGTATAGAAGCTCCTCTTAGGATGCAACCGGAGATGCATATGCGGAACCCCAACGTGGCAGCTACCAGAGCACCACACAGGCAGGAGGCCCCTCCAGAATCTTCACATAGACCTTAAGTGCTCCCAAACACACATAGTCCTGCCACAGCCTTAGCTGGTTGGGGGGAAGGTTAAACCAGTCTGGAGCTGAGCTGACAGATGCCACTGTATGTGTTTATGCCCCAACCAAGTCCCAGGGCTGAAGACTTTGAGCCTCCTCAAACCCAAGCCTTTTCCTTTGTGGGGCTATAACACTGGTCTTCCTGGCCATTGCCTGCCCGCCCTCCTTACTGCATTCCTGCCTCAGTTTCTCCTTCATAGGCATCCCTTCAAGACATCCTCCCACTCAGACAAGTCTCAGCTGGCCCTGGAAAATCTCTGGGGTTGGAGAGAGAGGCCTGTGCGAGGAAATAATTGGGAGCATGGAGTAGAGGGTAATATGGGGGCTGAGGATGTGGCTCAGGTTGGTAGCTTACCCAGCAAGCAGAAAGCCCTGGGTTCCACCCGAGCACGGGAAACCGAGCATGGTGGTACAGCAGAGGATCAGAAGATCACCGGCATCCTTGGCGACACAGAGTTTGAGGCCAACCAGAGCTATATGAAACCCTGTCTTAAAGAACAAATGAAAAAACAAAACCCCGAAAATAGTAACTGGGCCTCCATAGGTGAGGTCAGCTTGGTTGATGGCTCTGTGGGTCCATCTGCCCATCCCCGTGTTGTCGTGTGCCCCCCCTTAAGACTACTCTTGAACTTCTGATTCTCCTGTCTCTACTTCCCAAGTGCTGAGATTGCAGGTGTTGCTACCATGCCCAACATGGAGAGATGGCTGTGGAATACATGGCAGGCGTTCATTCACCCACCCGGTCAGTCACTCATCCATGTCTCTCAGTTTGGGGAGATAACATTGGGATGGGTTTCTCAACTTCACTTTGGATTTTCCCTCAGATCTGCGAAGACAGACATCTCAGAGTCAAACCAGCAAAGTCAGTGAAGGCGATATTGTCCTTTTCACAGATGGACAACTGAGATGCGGAAAGGCAATCCTTTTACCCCAAGCCGTTGGGTCACAACAGCCAGAGGTTCTGTTTTTCTGCCCCCTCTCCCCCGTGGCGTTTCCTGCCTGTTCAGTGTCCTGAGGGCAGCAGCAGGGGGCAGCAGACTCCAGCAGGCCTCAAATTTTGGGTCAGCCTGCCCTTCAGTGAGCTTTCCCTCCCACAGCAAATGAGGATTCTTCCTCGACCTCCCGCCCCAGGCTGGGAAACAGTCCCCCGCCCCGCACCCCCCTCCCCGCCCGCGTCAAAATGCTGAAAGAGCTCTTCTGAAATAACCCCACCCCTAAAAGTGACGTCTGCACCAGGCTCTCTCGGAACGTCTGGCTTCTCTTCCTGTGGTGTACTCAGTGGGCCTGGGCGGCCGCCTTTTCATAACGCAATGGGGAATGTCCGAAGAGAGGCTTTCTGACTGCTAGCCAGGTGGCCAGGCTGTGCTTCGGTTGTCATCCCCGCAGGATCCTGGGCAGGAGGGGAGCGGCAGGGAAGCCCGGGCCTGGCCGCTGGCCTGAGGACTCCCTGCTCTTCCCCCTTGTGCCCTGCCAGCTCCCTGGCCTCCTTTGGGTTTCCTTAGGGACCCAGATGTGGTCGTCCTGGGCTTCAGCATCCCAGGGCCCCTGAGTCGGCAGCTCTGGGCGTCGCTCATGGGTGCTCGAAAGCATGTGGCTCACACACTTAGAAGTCACCCGGGAAAGAAGGGCTGCCTTCTCTGCACCCCTGTTGGTGCCAGGGCGGCGACATGCGGGGCTAGGAGGCTGGCCATGGAGTCGCTGTCACCTTCTGCCACCTGTGCTGTCTGCAGTAATGACAGTTCCATACAACCGCAGAGGCCAAAACCTTTAGTAACGTGCAGCTCAAGCTTGGTTTTCTGTGTCCTGTGTATGCATCTATTATCCTGCTCCCCTCCAGAGCCCCCGCAATCCCCTCCCCACCGCCACAACTCATCATCTCTCTTGGACAAGTCCATTCACTACCTGCCTGGTCTTCTCGTCCTCTCCAGCTGGTCCCTCATGGCCACCAGAGGGCGCCTGGATCACCCAAGGTCCTGCCTCAAAGCTAAAGCTAAGGACTTGCACAAGCCGGGCACTGTCCACCCAGCCCCTGCCAACCCCCACTTCCTCTACTGCTCTCCTCTCCCTCTGTCCTCCTGCCAGCCTTTAGCTGAACGGGGTCCTGGCACTGTTCCTCCCACCAGGGGTCTGTGTACCCTAGTGCTGGGACTGAAGGCCTGCACCCTCAAACCTACCGCAGTGAGACCTGGGGCTCCTTTTAGGTTTGGCTAGCTTTCCAGGGAACACCAAGGTGCTCCACTTCCCCACTGTTGGGGTTACACACACGTGCCACTAACCCAGCTGTTAAAATGGTTTATTTTCGGTTTTTCAAGACAAGGTTTCTCTGTTGTAACTGGCTGTCCTGGAACTCACGCTGGAGACTAGGCTGGCCTTGAACTCACAGAAATCCACCTGCCTCAGCCTCCAGAGAGCTGGGAGTAAAGAAGTCACACAGCACCACCTCCCAGCTGGTTTCGTATTTTTCTCCAATTGCCTTTAATCCCAGCACTCTGGAGACGGAGGCAGTCGGATCTCTGTGAGTTTGACACCAGCCTGGTCACGTAGGAGTTCTAGGCAAGCCAGCGTTACAAGGCAAGACTCTTCCACAAAAAATAAAAAATTTAAAAAAAATCTTGAGTATGTGCTTGTATGTATGTGTGTTCACAGAGGACAATGGAGTTGCTTCTGAATGAAAAAAAGAAATAAAAAAGGAAGGGTATGACGGCTCCTGGGTACAGTGGAGGAGGAGGAAGATATGAGGAGGAGCACAGCCAGAAGCATTAGGAAGAGTCCAGACAGAACGTAACCCTGAGCCAGGCCGTGTGAGACAGGAGAGGAAAGAGGGAGAGAGGGGAGCTTGGAGGGGCAGCAGAAAAAAGGGTGGGGTGACAAAATGGCAGGATTACATAGGGAAACGCAGTCCAGCCCCCCCCCCCCGGCCCCCTACTGGAGAATTCAGGGTAGGGGGCGGGTATGCCAGCCTGGAGGCCTGGAACAGGGTGGGACTGCAGAGAACCTGGCAGCCAGGTCTGTTTTTATGTTAGTGGTCACCTCACCCGTCTGAGACCTAACAACCTCTCTCCTTCCTCTGTGTGAGTTCTGGGGTGGACTCAGGACATCAGGCTTGGTGTTGCAAGGAAGTGTGGGAAAGGTTCAAGACTCCTCTGGAGGTCTGAACCAAGGAGGAGCTGTGGTTGTGGGGGCAGGGCTGTTGAGTATGTGTATGGCTATGGAGTTCAGAGGACTCTTAGGAGCCTCTGTCACACAGGTTTGGGGGATCAAACTCAAGTCATCAAGCAAATAACCTTACTCTCTGAGACATCTCATCAACCAGGTTTTTTTTTTTAAGACAGGTATATTGAGATATTAATATACACAAAATAGAGTAGTAAGGTTGTTTTGCTTATTATTATTATTATTTTGGTGTGTGTTTGTGTTCTTGAGAAAGTATTTACTGTGAAAGCCAGGCTTACCTCTAATTCCTGATCCTCCTGCCTCAGCCTCCAAAGTGTCCAATTGCTTAGCTGAACTTCAAGTCATCAGTGACCACATGGTTAGTGGCGAAAGCACTAGCAAGCCCAAGCCTGAGGGTCCCATCTGTCCTCACTTGGCTCCTTGGTGTGGTACCACATCCTGTCCTCATTGGAAACTTCAGTGCTAGCTTCCTTGGGGATTTCTCTGCCTCCCTCCCTTCCTTCCGTCGGGTGGGGATGGAGACCAAGGATCGCTGTAGCTGCGCTCTTTCATGTTAATCCCTATTTCCTAAGAACTGCTCCGTTTCACTTCCCACGTAAAGACTTGTACACCAAGCAAGGCATGCTAGTGCATGCCCAGAATTCCAGCTGTTAGGGAGGCCGACACAGGAGGACTCAAAGTTCAAAGCCAACCTGGATTAAAGAGTGAGTTTCAGGCCAGCCTGAAACTGGGTGACTGGGACCTGGCTTGGTGGCCATCACTTGTTGAGTGTAGTGTGTGAGTCCCAGGTTCAGTCCCCAGCACACCATCAGTATCAACACCATAGTAGTGTGGTCTCTCCACAGGTCAGTACAATGAGAGGGAGAAATGGATTGATTCCTGCTACAATTGGGGTAGCCTACCAAGTGAGGAAGCCCCATTCTTGATTCCCATTTATACACACACACTGAGAACCCAGGGCTGCAGAGGCTGGTCTCTAGAGAGAAAAGGAAGCAACCACTAATGGACTCTGGTTTCCTTGGGGATGGTGGGAAGTTCTAGAATGGATTGTAGGCCAGGGTGTAACAACCCTACCTGTGGTCCTAGCTATCTGAAAGGCTGAGGCACGAGGGTCCCATGATATTTAATATTCGATGTTAATATGGGCAACACAGCCAGACTTAAAAAAAAACAAAAACTGTCAAATCATGGGGCTGGAGTGCTGGCTGCTCTTCCATAGGTCCCAGGTTCAATTTCCCTTACCCACATGGTGGTTTACAACCATCCGTAATGCCAGTTCTCTGAGATCTGATGCCCTCTGCTGTAACCCATGCGCACTGCACACACGATGCACAGACACACATTCCGGTGAAACACCCATACATATAAAATAAAAATAAAAATTGAAAGTGTCAAACCATAAAAAATAATATGCTACAGGCCTGGACTCTTAGCACTCCAGCCAGTCAGAGCTGCCAAGTGACACTTTGTTTCAAAACAAACAAGAAAACCCACACAGAAAATTATTTTTGTTATTTAAATTTTGTTTTTGTTTTTTGTTTTTTTTTTTTTGAGACAGGGCTTCTCTGTGTAACTCTGGCTGTCCTGGAACTCACTCTGTAGAACAGGCTGGCCTCAAATTCAAAGATCCACCTGCCTCTACCTCTGCCTCCTGAGTGCTACCACATTCAGCAAATATTTTTTTAATTATATGTACAGGGGGAGGTACAGTGTCCGTGGAGCCCAGAAGAAGGTATCAGACCCCTTAGAGCAGGAGCTACAGGCTGCTGTGAGCTGAGGGTCATGGGTGCTGGGAGCAGAACTCGGGTCCTCTACAAAAGCAGCCACTGTTCTTAAGCTGAGGTTCTCACCAGCAACCAAATAAACTCATTAAGTAAAATAAAACAAAGCATGGTGATATCTGCCCACATCTGTGTATATGCTAATACATTTGAACACACTGACTATTAACTTAGTGGTGTGTGATTTTTTTTTCTAAATGTTTATTTATTAGGGGGTATATGGAGCATGTCAAGGCACACAGTGGAAGGTCAGAGGGCAATTTGGGGGATCCAGTTCTCTCTTCCCACCATGTGGTTCTGGAGCACTAGGAGTCAAGTGGTGTCAACAACCGTCCCACTGAACCATCTCACTGGCCTCTGGTATGTCCGTCTGTGTTTGTGTGGGGGAGACAGGGTCTCACTGTGTTATCCCCGACTGGCTTAGAACATGTATGTAAACCAGGCTGGCTTCAAAGTTACAGAGATCTGCCTGCCTCTGCCTCCCAAGTGCTTAGGCTAACGGCATAGAGTATCATGAACTCTACTCCCATATATAGCTTTTGTTTAAAACAGTTTTGTCACCACCAGCCCCAGTTTATAAACACCTTCCTTGGGGCTGAGGAGATGACTCAGCAGTTAAAGGGCATTAGCTGCTTACGGGTTGGTGGTGGTGCATATCTTTAACGCAGCACTCAGGAGACAGAGGCAGGTGGATCTCTGGAAGTTTGAGGCCAGGCTGGTTTACAGAACAAGAGTTCCAGGACAGCCAGGGCTACACAGAGAAACCCTGTCTCAAAAACAAACAAAGCATTAGCTGCTCTTCCAGAGGTCCTGAGTTCAATTTCTGCAGACAAAGCCCCCATATACATAAACAAACCCCCTTTTTTTTCCTCCCTGAGACAGGGTCTCTCTCTATAGCCCTGGCTACCCTGAAACTCTGTATAGACCAGGCTGAATTTGAATTTAGAGATCCACCTGTCTCTGCCTCTTGAGTTCTGGGATCAAAGGTGTGTGCCACCATGCCTGGGCATAAACAAATTCAAATAATAACAATAATAATAAAAACACTTTAATCAACTGCTTTTTTGATGATTTATTAAATCTCTTTTACTTTTTTATTTATCATGTATGGGTGTTTTGTTTGTGTGTATGTCTAGGATAATGTATGATTCTCTGGAAATGAAGTCATGGTAGTTGTGAGTAGCTATGTGGCTGCTGGGATTTGAACCTAGGTCCTCTGGAAGAGAGGCTAGTACTCTTTTCTTCTCTCCCTTTCTGAGACGGGGTGGAGGTGGGAGGTGAGGAGTGGGGCATGTTTCATTCTGTATCCCTGGCTGTTCTGGAACTTGCTATGTAGACCACACTGGCTTCTAATCTCGGAACTCCACCCGCCTGAGTGCTGGGACTAAAGGTATGCGCCCCCACACCTGGCCACTTCTTAAATTTTGCAGCCATGTGGAGGCTTCTTGGTGTCCTCAGGCCTGGCACAGTCATCTGTGTCATGCCTGAGAAGGCTCCAAGGTGTGAAGGAGAGAAGGCCCCATCAGGCTAGCTGCTCCTGAAGATGGGAAGATGCCCCCAGCACCCACTCTCCCTGCCGTTAGACAGCCTGACTCAATTCGACTTACTTTTGTGTTCTAGGCCCTGGGAAAATGATCCTCGGTGGCCCTGGCAGTGACTCAGACGGCCGGGAAGCCCCCTCCCTGGGGATGCCATGCCACCGATGGTGACTTTGCACCTATGTGGTAGAAGCCTAGGCCCAGGCCAGGCTCCCGGGGGCAGCCCAAAAGTGTCTTGGTCCCACAACTAAGAGGGCCTGGGGGCTGGGCGGGGATGAGGAGCTCTTCTCAAAGGTCCTTTGTAGGAGCGGCTGGTGGGGGGAGGCGTCGGGGACCCCGCCCTGTGACTCAGCCTCATTGCTGGGCAGTGACTCATGCCCAGGCCCCCTCGGGACGCCACCCGCAGCAGGTGCTGCCCGCTCCAGCTTCCACAAGTGTCCTCTACAGTCACTTCCATGGCAACTACTCCGGCCTGTGACCCACACCCACTTCCGGGAGTGCCCAAGTCGCAGACGGCCTTGTGCTGCTGGATCAACCATAGAGGGCACCTACACCCGGCCCCTCCTTGTGGGAACTGGGCTGGGCGACTGGGGTGTGCTCGCCTTTGACTCACTTTTGAAAGATGGAATTCTCAAACCGGTCCGGATGTAGCCTCTTCCTGCCTCTTTTAATAGGTGGGGAAACTGAGGCTACGGAACTCTGAGCAGGCAGGAGACGCAAAGTGGTCTGTGGAGGCATCAGAACCGGTTACTCCTGCAACGAGGTCTCCATTTTACTCATGTAAAAGGTAAACTGAGGCAGTAGCCCAAAGCCCAGGCCTGCCTTACTGCGCCCCCACCGCAGTCCTCCGGCCGCCGCCAGCCCTGGGCCGCCCGCCAGCCCGCCCGGCGCCGCCCGTCTGCGTCACGCAGCGGTGAGTCACCGCCCGCCCCACCCCCGCCCCAACAAACAGCGCGTTGCCTCGCAACGACCGCCGCCAGCCTCAGTCGTGGGCCCGGGTTCGAGCCTCCAGCCCGGAAAGGAGCCAGGCAGGGGCGCTCCCCTGGTGGCCTTCCCCACGTCGGGGTTCAGATCAGGTTTGCAGTCCTGATGTGTGCAGACAGGCAGTATCTGTCATCTGGTTCGGGGTGCAAGAACAAGCCAGTTCTCAAACCAGACTCACTCCTGGTTCCCTGCAGGAAGGGAACTGGACCTCCAGGGTCAAAGCTACTCTCCCAGAAGCAGCCTGCTTGGTTAGGGATGGCAGTCCAAAGGCTGCTACAGGAGCATGTCCAGTTTTGCTAAATTTCCCGGTTCTAGGCTGCTGTCCGACTTCTGTCATTAACAAGTTAATTGTTTTTGTTTTGGTCTGGGGGAGGGGTTTGCTTGGTTAGACAGGGTTTCTTATGGTACAGCCTGACCTGGAACTCACTCTGTAGCCAAGGCTGACTTCCAGCTTCTGATCCTGCCTCCTCCTGGTGCTGAGATTACAGACCTGAAGTCCTATGTTTGTGGCTCATTAGCTACTTTATCGTTTGCTACAGACCTGTGATGTATGTACCTGGACGTTCCTAGTTTGAGACATGAACAGTCTCAAAGCACAGACATCCCGGGACAGAGTCCCAGTGGGTGATGTGAGTGGTTGTTGACTTGTTATGTCTGGAATACCCTAGTGTGTGGGCATGAATGTCAAGTCCACAATGGAGTCGGTTGCATTTGAGCTTCGGACACAGTCAACACTGTGCCTCCTGTGCCTCCTTCCCTGAGGAGGCAGAAAGAGAAAGTCATCACTCAGCTGGCCTTCTGTGGGGATGTGACCAGCTGCCTGAGAGGAGATGGGTTTTGTCCCATTTAGGAGGTGTTTAGTGGCTGCGGAGATGGCTCAATAGTTAAGAGCACTTGCTGCTTTCTTACCAGGATCTGAGATCAGTTCCCAGCACTTATGACTGGTGGCCCATACCGCTTATAACTCCAGTTCCAAGGGGTCTGATGTAACATTCTGGCCTTTGAGGGCACCTGCATTCATGTACACATACTCCTGCCCACACACACATACTTAGAATTTTAATTTTATAATTTCTAAATTTTAGATGCATTTATTTTACATGTATGAGTGTTTTGCCTGCATGTTAGTAAGTACACCCCGTGTGTGTCTGATGCCTGAGGTCAGAAGAAGGAATCAGATCACCAGGAACTGGAGTTACATGTGGGTGCTCTCAACCCCTGAGCCATCTCTCCAGCACCACGTACACTCATAATTAAAAACAGAACCTTAAAAAAAAGAGAAAAAAGAAAGAAATGGCTGGGCGGTGGTGGTGCACACCTTTAATCCCAGCACTCAGGAGGCAGAGGCAGGTAGATCTCAGTGGGTTCAAGGCCAGCCTGGTCTACAGAGTGAGTTCCAGGACAGGAAAAAAAAAAAAAAGGAAAGGAAGAAAAACTGTGGTCTTATCACTCTGGGAGGCAGAGGCAGGAGGACTGCTTCAAGTTTGAGGCCAGCCTTAGCTGTATAGTGAGTTCCACCAAGACTAGACTACACAGCAAAATCTTGTCTCAACTTCCACTTCAAATAAATACTGTTTATTTAGCATACATGGTGATACCATTTATATTCCCAGAATTTGGGAAGCTGTGGCAGGGGGAATCACAAATTTGGGGCCAGCCTGGGCTACAGACTGAATCTCTATCTCAAAAGCAAGCGAACAGGACTGGAGATGTGTCTCGCTCCGCAGGCACAGAGCCCTATGAATTAGCACTGCATAAATGGTGGAGCTATGCAGTGCCTGTAATACACTCAGTACGAAGACAGGAGGGGCAGAAGTTCAAGATGATCTCTAGTTACCTAGGAAGACTGAAGCCAGCCTGAGATACTGGAGACTGTCTCAAAACAAGCAAACAACACTAAAAATCCAACATCAACAATAAAACCCTGGGAGATGCCAGGGCAGAGGTGTGAAAGGAGGTGTGGCTAAGGAGCAGGTGGGAGGATGGGGTGAGAGAGGGAACCCGGACTGGGTTCCATTGTTTCTCTTGAGAATGGAGGGTAGAAAGGGTCCGGTGGGGAGCAGAGAGCTGTTGGGAGTGTACCTAGGCCAGAGGTCCCAGCATCCACCTGGGATAGTAAGCCCACCTGCTAACCGCAGCGCCAGGGAACAGAGCCGCTCTTCCAGCTTCCACTGTCCCCTCATACACAGACACATATATGAAATTTGTTTTACATTTATTTATTTACTTACTTGGTTTTTTGAGATAGGGTTTCTCTGTTGTAACTCTGGCTGTCCTGAAACTCCATAGACCAGGCTGGCCTGGAACTCACAGAGATCTGCCTGCCTCTGCCCCCTGAGTGCTGAGATTTAAGTCATGGGCCACCACTGCCTGGCTATAAGATATGTTTTTAAAAAATCACGCTGGACACGGTGGCACACACCTTTAATGTCTGCACTCAGGAGGCAGAGGCAGGTCCGTTTCTAGAATCAAGGCTAGCCTGGTCTATCTGCAAAGTGATTTCCAGAGAACCAGTTGTATACAGTGTAACCCTGTCTCAAAAAAATACATTATCTAAAATTAAAATAAAACAAAAAGCCCAACCATTTACATTTGAATTTAGGATTCAGAGTAAGACATTTTTAGTATAACTTTTTTTGTGTGTGTTTAGTATATGTGCCTCCTAAATATGGCAGGGGACACAGTGGCATATTTTTGTTGCTGTTGTTTCAAAATGGTCTCACAGTGTAACTCTGTCCTGGAACTCACTATGTAGACCAAGCTGGCCCTGGAACTCAGAGATCCACGTACCTCTGCTTCTCAAGTGCTGGGGTTAAAGGCGTGCGCCACTATGCCCTACTCTTAACATACTTTAAAAAATAGAAAGCAGACCTAAATCAAGACAGTGTCTCGGCCTGTAAGCCCACCACTTGTAAAGCTGGGGAAGGGAGATTGCCAGGAGTCTTAGAACAACCTAGGTACAGACTGAGTTCCAAGCCAGTCTGGGCCACAGAAGGAGACCCTGTCTTCCAGAATATCCCCTCCTGGCGACACAAAAAACTCCACAGCGTATTTGGAAATCCGATGGAATTGCATGCTTTGTGTTTTATCTGGAAACCCCACTGGAGAGGGAGCTACACGTGGAGCTAAAGTCATTTTATT
The DNA here is from genome assembly GCA_026225945.1 of Cricetomys ansorgei. Taxonomy (NCBI): domain Eukaryota; kingdom Metazoa; phylum Chordata; class Mammalia; order Rodentia; family Nesomyidae; genus Cricetomys; species Cricetomys ansorgei. Next base: position 15,752,979 of record JAMJFZ010003163.1, read on the forward strand.
GGCTTTGGCCCCAACCTGGGGTCCCTCCCTGCACCTGGCAGAAGCCGATGGATGCGACCTGTTCCCATTTTAAGAGGTTAGGTGAGGCCCGGAGGGGGTGGGGGCGGGGGAGATGATCACTAGTTTTTAGGTACGTGGGTGACGGGTTCGGCGGGTGCTGTGGCCCCGGTCCCCTGCCCCTGCTCCGGTTGTTGCCTCCGGGCTCGTTTTACCTCCTCCCGCAGCCGGCGACAGGAAGTGCACTCGCGTGGGAGCGGCGGGGGCGTCCGCGCGCAGTCCCCCAGTCTCGACCGGTTTCCCAGTGCCCCGGGACAGGGATCCCCTGCTCCGGCCTCGGGACCCCCGAGCTGAGCCCCGCCCCTGCCATTGTTTACTCCGCGGCAGACTCCAGGAAACTTTGCTTGCCCGCAGTAATTTTATTTGGGAAAGTCGGCCAGTTGCCATAGCAACCGCACTGACGTCAGAGGGGCTGGGGCCCGAAATCCCCCGGAAAGGAGGGGGTGTTGAGGAGGGGAGACCCTAAGAAGATCTCTCTTTAACCCTGCGCGCTCCACCGCCTAGCGGCCGCCCATAATCAAATTTAACTGACATCTTGTGCTCCTCCCCCCCTTTCTCCCTGGCCAGGGTTCCATGTCAGCCACTGGTGCTGGGCTAGGCCTGGGCCCTCCTGTGTCACCCACCCCAACAACCTTCTGGTAGCTACCTATCTCGGGGCCACACCTGTGTCACCCAACAACGTGCTGTAACTACCTTTCCCGGGGTTGTCACCCCAACATCACTCCGGAAACTACCTATTCTGGGGCCCCTCCTGTGTCACCCCAACAGTGTCCTGGTAACTACCCACCCCAGAGGCCCCTCCTGTGTCACCCCAACAGTGTCCTGGTAACTACCCACCCCAGAGGCCCCTCCTTGTGTCACCCCAACAGTGTCCTGGTAACTACCCACCCCAGAGGCCCCTCCTTGTGTCACCCCAACAGTGTCCTGGTAACTACCCACCCCGGGGCCCCTCCTGTGTCACTCAACAGTGTCCTGGGGCCCCTCCTGTGTCACCCAACAACGTCCTGTAACTACCCATCCTGGGGTTGTCACCCCAACAGTGTCCTGGTAACTACCCACCCCAGAGGCCCCTCCTTGTGTCACCCCAACAGTGTCCTGGTAACTACCCACCCCGGGGCCCCTCCTGTGTCACTCAACAGTGTCCTGGGGCCCCTCCTGTGTCACCCAACAACGTCTTGTAACTACCCATCCTGGGGTTGTCACCCCAACAGTGTCCTGGTAACTACCCACCCCGGGGCCCCTCGTGGCCACCCACCCCTCCAGAGACCCTGGCAACCCTGTTCATCTCCAGGGGACTCCCTGAGCCGAAATGGCAGGCCCCGTCTGGCCGGCACTAGGCCCCATACCGGCGGCTGAATGTCAGAGCTGGGCGCCCTCCCCGGATGCGGGGAGCGGCAGTGCCCCAGCGAGGGGGCAGGGATCTGCTGGGCCCGGGACAGTCCACAACACAGCCGGTCGCCAGGGCGACAGGAGGCGGGCTGCCTGAAGGCCAGAGGAGCCAGCCGCCAGCCAGTGGGGAGGAGCCACCCTAACCGCAGTGACGTGCGGCCTCCCTGTTTGAAGTCTCTGTGCAGCGTTGCCATGGGGCTCAGGGCGCCCTGCGTGTGCGCCTGGGTGACCTGTGGGGCGACCTTCAGACTTGACAGGGTCCCTTGACGCAGCCCTCCCCAGCTCCATCAACTTGGTGGGATCTTAGATGTTCTACATGACAGAACCAGCATCCAGACATTTCGGCCTTGTGTGTGCTCATGATTATGTGTGTGTGTGTATGTATGTACATGTGTGTGCCCACATAGTATGGCCTCACCTTGTCCAGGACCTCTCCGTTTTCTCCCATGACTGAGCTTGGTGAGCTGACATCCCACTGACTCCTGTCTCTGGGTCAGGGCAGACAATGAGGGTCGGGTACTGGGGGCCACACACGAGAATGATAAACCAGTTCACTCAATGAAGGGGTGTCTCCAGGCCAATGTGATGGTGCATGCCTGTCATCTCAGTCCTAGGGAAACTGAGGCAGGAGGAACATGAGTCCCAAGCAAGCTGAGCCGGAAGTTCACAGTGAAACTCTGCCTCAACAAAACACAATGGGAAGAAAAAAGAAGTGTCGCCAGAGAACAGAGGAGACCTTGGCTAAATATGTGTCTGAGAACAGGGTGATGGAGGTCGCCACCCCAGAGACTGGTCTGTACCTGAGTCTTTGTATTCCTTCTGTGTCCACAGGTCTCTAGGGGAACCCCATGCATGCATATTCTCTCTCACTACCCCCTTATCTCTATCTTTCACTGTTTGAGACAGGGTCTCATATAGTCTAAGCTGGTCTCGAACTCACCACGTAGCCCAAGGATGACTTTGAACATGTGACCCTTCTGTCTCTACCTCCCAGGGTCACACTGCAACCCAGGCTGGCCTCCGACTTGTGATTTTCCTGCCTCAGCCTCTGGAATGCCGGGCTGACAAGCTAGAACCCAACTTTTTGTCCTCATTTATACCTGCTCAGGGCGCCATGGGGCATCTCTCCCACCTTCCAGGGCCCGCCCTGAGTTGGGGAATTCTGTGCCACCCCAAATCCTCCCCTGGGGCCTCCGCGGGGTGGGCCGATCTTTTGCCTCCTGCCCCAACCTGTCAGATCCTGCAGTCTGGGCCAGCCTGCCTCTTGGGGCCCCACAAGGAAGGAAGCTGTAAAGTCCCAGGGACGACAACTCAGAGCACCTTCCACCCAATTCCGTGCACACCCCAAAATGTGAGAGTGCTGAGCTGGGCCACCTGTCCCTCCAGTGCCCCACCTGGCATGTGCTGGGCCACCATCCCGAGACCCTAGCAAATGGGAGGTGGCCCTTCTCCCCAAGATGGGGACTGCATTGGCTGTCTTTGGAAATGTTGAGGGTGGTTGGGAAAATCTGCGTCTAACGCAGTACCCACCCATTTCCGAGAAGGCCCTGACCCATGATGTGGCATGTCCGGGTTCAGCGTGGGCTGGGGTCCATCTGCTTCTGCCCTGCCTTGCGGAGGGCCAAGGAGCAGTCTGACATGCCCAAGGAGGTTGGCGTGGCCACAGAGGGAACCCTGCCCCTCCTTGGCTGGGTTTTGTTCCCGGCCCCCCACCTGGGCACCAGGCCAGGCCCTGAGGCAGGGCCTAGTCCGGGGAACAATGCCACCGTGTTCCTGACGGTGGAGGGGAAGCCTAAGGATGAAGAGGGAAGAAGAGAAGGATGGGGTTGGGGCAGAGGGTTTTTTCTCAGGGATATACCCGTAGTTGTGGGAGTCTCTTAGAGGTCCCTAGTGGGTGCTGGGAAGCTTGGAAAGAGGAGGGGCCCAGACTCAGGGGTCACCTGGCCTAGTGTCAGAAATTCTTTTCCACAACAGCAAGAGAGGGTTGGGTGAGATAAAAGGAGGGACTTCCTAGACCTGGAGAAGGTGCTGTGGAAGTGAAGATTCCCACTTGGCAGGACCCCAGAGTACCCAGGCCTATGCCCAGTCCGGATAGAGAGAAAGTTGGGCCTGAGTTGGGGGGACAAGGCGAGAGAGCGCGGGGCGGGCCGCCTCGGGGGCACATGACGACGGCGCCCGCCCCGCCCCGCGCCCGCCCCCTGCCCGGCCGTGGGGGGAGGAGACGCGGAGGTTTTAAAGGCGATCTGGGCCGGCCGGCGGGGTGGGGCGCGGCCGGCGTCGTCTCGCCCGCGCGCAGCCCGGCTCCCCTCCCCCGCGGGGAAGTGGGGTCGGGCCGGGAGAGACTCGCGGGCGGCGGCAACTTTCCCGCGCGGGCCGGGGAGCGGACGGGGGGCCCGAGCGTCCGGCCCGGGAGGCCAGAGCTGGATCTCGCTGCGGGCGACGGCAGGTAGACTCGCGGGGCCGGAGGCCTGCCCCCCGAGTGCGGCGCCGGCCGCAGCCCGGGTCTCCAGGGGAGGCCTGATGTCTCGTGCTAGCCCCAGACTGACCTCTAGGTTTGCAGGCCACCGAGCCCCCCAGCTGCTCGTGACCTTCCCGCCCGGCCAGGCCCACGGGCCGCTCGAGTGTCTAGGAAGTGCCGTGGCGCCCCGTACCTGCCCCCTTCCCAGCCTCCAGCAGCCGCCTCTGACAGGGTGGCCCGAGAAGGTAAGTCTGAGGGCTGGAGGACCCCGGCACGAGGGCTGCCCCAACCAGCCCAGCCGAAAGCCGGCGCCACCCGACAGGTGCCCAGGCTCCCAGGCGAGGTGATGCGGGCTCACCCACGCACTGTGCCCGGGCCAGCCTGGGCACATGTGTTCACACCACAGCCCTGGGAAGGGAGGAGCACCGGGGCCCGTGCCCCGGGGAGCACCAGAGTTCTCTGTCCTTGTGTCCGGGGGGTCCCCTGAGAGCATCCTAAAGACCCCCCAACTGGGCAGGCCTTGCTTGAGGACCTAGCAGGGGGCCTTAAAATAGATGTGGGCCCAGCCCAGGGCTGGCACGCGGCGCATATGCGTGACAGGGCGTGTCCAGGGGGTCGGGCCTGTCTGCGCTGGCCCGGCCTCTGAGCTTGGCAGATTCTTGCTCGCTGGAGAGAGACAGCCAAGGCGGATGCCCCACGAGGCACCCCTATGCCATGGCCACCCTATGCCTGTTGCAAGTGGAGGCCAGATGTTCCCAGCAGGCCACAGCCTGCCCCATCCTCTTGCACTTCCGTGCAGCGGGACTGTGTGGGAACAGGAGGGTCTCAGTGGAGCAAGGCTGGCTTGAGACTCATTGCAATACTCCTGCCTCAGCTTCCTGCCTTCTGGGATGGCGGGATACATTCCTATTGCAGCATCAATCTAGTTACTTGTTCTGTTTTTGTTTTTTAAGACAGGGTCTCTGGTAACCCAGGCTGGCTTCAAACTTCTGATCCTCCCGTCCCCGCCCGCCCGAGTCCTGGGATCACAGGCCTTCCCGGTCACTGGCCTTCACAGCGCTGGTGAACTCAGGGACTCGCATGTCAGGCGAGCGCTCTGCTACTTGAGCTGTCTTCATGCCTTTTTTTAGTTAATGGACAGGGTTTCCTGTAGCCCAGGCTGGCCTAAACTTGCCACGAAGCCGACAATGGTTTCGAAGTCCCCATTCTCCTGCCTGCGTCTCTCAAATGCTAGGATGGTGGACGTGGGCCACCAACCCCAACTCAGGCGGACTTTTCTATATGGAGACCGCGTAGACACAGCTGGGACTGGCTCCGCCTCAGTTTTTCCATCTGTAAATGGGAACAGTTGGGGTGTAGTGGAACAGAGCACACCTCGCCCCCATTAGTCTCCTGTAAGGTGTCCTGATCTCTTCATCTCCTGCTGTTGAATGTCCTGCGTGATTGTGGAGGTGTGTCTTCCTAGCTGGTCATGGGGAAGAATTGAGGGTGGTGGCGTGGGCGTGAGAATTCTTGGGCAGGGAAGGACAGCACCATGCCGGGCATGGCTGAGTCACACTCCAGCGGCGCCTTGCCTCAGGCAGCTGGGGCTGGTGCTGGCGCCACCCTGGGTGTGGCTGCTGAGCTGTGGCCCTGGGCAGAGCAGGGCTGGGTGGCCAGGATGGGCACATGGGCCATGAGGGATTGGAGGGAGCAAATTTGGGATGCCCCTTGGTACTCACCTTCCAAGACGGGCCATCCAGCCACAAGGATGCTCTGGGGGCTCAGGAACCTTAAGCCTTGGGCCTGGAAATAATTATTATTAATCTTATTTCATCAAAAGAACCTTTTTGAGGCATGGCCTCGTAGTCCAGGATGGCCTCGAACTCCTGATCCGTCTGCCTTACCTCCCGAGTTGCTCGGGTTACACGTGCACACTGCCACGCAGTCCGTGCTCAGGATCAGACCCACTGACCCTATGCTTCTTGCAAACTAGGCAAACACTCTATCCCCAGTCAATACTGGGAGTTGAGACCGGCTCATTTCTTAGCCTACATTGCAATCCTCCTGCCTCAGCCTCCTGAATGGTAGAATGACAGACATGCCTCACAAAGCCTGTCTGGTTCCTGGAAGTTTTGGAGCGTTAAAGGACTGAGCCAGAGCCTTTCAGAAGACAGTCAGTGATGGAGGTCCGGGCTCCTAGATCCTATCGGGGCCTAGGGTGAACTTCACCCTGTGGGCTCTGATTGGCTTGAGGGGAACTTAGGAGTTGGGGGTGTGACTCAGTGGTAGAGCCAGCATGCGCCAGGCACCGAGGCGTCTCCAGCACTGCGAAAAGAAATGGAGTAGGGGATTTGGTTGGACCGTGGCTGGCGGGCAGAGAGTGTGGGACGTGGCTGTCGTCTTTCCCTATTTATACCAAGTGATTCAGCCCTCCCTCACCCCTTCCTGCGCCCCCTCCGCTCCCGGGTAGGCACCGGGCCCACCCACTTGCCCATGCCCTGCCCCCCAACCCCGGCCGGTTGTCTGGTCCCTGCGTGGGGACGGACGTGGGGACGGGCGTGGAGGGCAGGCATCCGCGCCGCAGGTCGGGCTGGCCCGGGCCCAGCCGCCAAGCTCCTGGGAAGAGTCTGGGCCATTAGCGAGCGCTGGTGACCGGGACGGGGGCGGGGCGGGGCGGGGCGGGGCGGGGCGGGGCCTGCAGCCCTTGGTATTTTCCGATCTTTGCCGCCTCCGTGAGGGTGGAAAGTATTTGGGGATCAGGCTTGGGGACCGCCGGAGGGCCTCTACCCTGGTTTCTTCTTGGGGTCCACTATGGGTCCTCCAGAGAAGGCGAGGGCCGGTAGGCTGTGTGTGCAGACAGACACCGGCTGGCGTGCCTCAGCCCAAGGCCAGTCCTGTTGCCCAAGGTCTGCAGCGCCAGGACCTCGGTCCCTTTAGGACCCCTCCTCCTTTGGGACAGAGAGGCACAGTCCTTGGTACAGGATGCCCCAGCTCCTGGACACCTGCGTGGTAGTGCCCCTCCACGCCAGACACAGACCTCTGGTGTGTGAGGATGGGAGTGGCCTTGGCCGCAGCCTTGGGCTCTTTGTAGGGGAAACCCCACAGGAAACCAGCCTGGCCAAATGGCCGCCCTTCCCGTTCTGGTTCCCTGGGACGAATATGCTGTCTCACTTCCGGAGGTGACTGGGGAGGCTGGCCAGCCTGTGGCCTTGGGCTGCCCCCCAGACCTGAAAGGGACGAAGCTGGGCTGGTGCCTGATGGGAAGGAGGGTAGTGTGTGTGTGTGTGTGTGTGTGTGTGTGTGTGTGTGTGTGTGTGTTTGGAGAGACAGCAGGGCATCTCAATCCCTATTCCTCAGAGATAGATAATGCCAGATCTAGACATCAGGATCCATTGTCTTGCCTGTCAGGATGGATCCCTTCTGTTCTGGTGTCACATGTCACCCAAGTCTCTCCCAATTACTTGGGAAGTGGAGATTTTATTTTTAAAGGTTTATTTTATTTTTACTTCTATGTATTTGTTGGGTATTGTGCATGTGTGTGTAGGTGTGTACAGAGGCCAGAAGAGGGTGCCAATCCCTTGGGGCTGGAATCACAAGCTGTCCTAAACTGGGGAACTAAACTCAGGTTCTCTGAAAGAACAATATGCAGTCTAAACCACCAAACATCTTCCCAGCCCTGGGATTTTCTTTTTGAGAGTTTTGTGTACCCCAGGCTGGCCTCCAGCTTGCTCTGTAGCCAGAGATGACCTCGAATTTCTGATCCCGTCTCCCTCTCCCGAATGCTAGGGTTACATGCTTGTATCGCACACTTCCTTGGTGCCGTGATCCAGGCCAGTGTGCTAGGCCATTGAGCCTCACCTTCAGTTGCTTTTTTTTTTTCTAATTACAGATTATTTTATGTATATTGGTGTTTTGTTTGCATGTATGTCCGGTGCCTGCAGAGTCCAGAAGAAGGGGTCAGATTGCCTCGAACTGGAGTTGCAGACAGTTGTGAGCCACCATGCTGGGAATTGAACCTAGAACCCCTGGAAGAGAGGCCAGTGCTCTTAAGCACTGAGCCAGTTCTCCAGCCCCCTTTCTTTTGAGACAGGGTCTCACTTGGTAGCCCAGACTGCACTCTAAGTTGAGATCCTTCTCCCTTCCTCCTGGATGCAGGATTATAAGTCTGTGTTATCATATGAGGGTTTGAAATAATTTATTACTGCTATTTTGTAGATAAAGAAACTTTGTGCCAGAGAGGGTGCGTTCTTTACCCAGAGTCAACCAGCAAAGAAGCTGCAAGCTCACATGTAGGCAAACAAGCTCCAGAATTGAGTTCACCTTTTTCTTTTTGTTCCCCCTCCTTTTCTGTTTGAGAGGGTCTATATTCCGGACCTCCCAGAGGCGGAGGCAATGGATCTCTGTAAGTTCGGGGGCAGCCTGGTCTGCAGAGTGAGTTCCAGGACAGCCAGAGTTACAACAGAGAAACCCTGTCTCAAAAAAACAAAAACTAGCAAAAAACAAACAACAACAAAAGCCTTGGCACTGGTGCATGGCACGGGCTGTCTGGAAATCTTGCCCCTCCCCGTGTCCGTCCGTGTGTCCCGAGTGCAACATCAGGTGCAGTTTCTCAGGAATGTGTTGTACCTGGTGTCCCCGAAGGTTGAAGACATTGGATTTCCTGGGACAAACTGAATTTACAGGTGGCTGTGAGCTACCATGTGGGTGCTAGGAACTGAACCCTTGTTCTCTGCATGAGTGACAAGTGCTCTTCACCTCTGAGCCATCTCCTGCCCCTGCCTTGTTCTCAGATGGGATGTCTCTCTGGAGCCTGGAGCTGGCTGGCTGTGAACCCTAGGAATCCTCTAGTTCCACTCCCCAGCACTGGGGTTCCAGACAAGACATGTCTGGGGATAACGCAGGTCCTTGTGCTTGCTTGCTAACTACTTTATTGATTACCTGTCACTCAGACCGTGAACATTTTTAAAGATGTGTGTGTACTGACTCTGAAGTTAAGTTTTATTATATGCGTATGAGTGTTTGCTTGCATGTCTGTATGTGCACCAGATATGTGTCCGGGACCCACAGAGGCCAGAGGAGAGCATCAGAGCTCTTGGAACTGGAGTTAATAGATAGCTGTGATTGTCATGTGGGCTCTGGGAACATGGGTTCTCTGCAAGAGCAGCAACTGCTTTTAACTCCTGAGCCATCTCTCCAGCCCTGAAATTCTTTAATTTTTAAAAAACTACATAATGTGTGTGTGTGTGTGTGTGTGTGTGTGTGGTCACAAGGGAAGAGATCAGAGGATGACTTACAGGTTTTTCCACCATGTGGTTCTTAGGATTTGAGCTTGGGGCATTGGGCTTGATGGCAAGTGTGTTTACTTGCTGGGCCATCTTGCTGGCCCCTGAAAATTTTAATTGGCATGCAGGAAGCTATTGGTTAGGTCCTAAATTCTGTGGCTTGCTCTGGTGCTGAGTGCAAATACCGTCTTTGTAAATTTACACTGGCCTACCTGGTAGAGGGTCTTGGGTTTTGTTTTGTTTCATTTTTTTTGTTCTTTGAGACTAGGGCCTCAGACTGTAGCCCAGTTTGGCTTAAAACTCATTATGTAGCTTAAGCAGGCCTTTGACTCTTAGCAATCCTCCTGCCTCAGTCCTCTCAATGCTAAGATGAGCTTGAGCCACCAACTGTTGACTGTTACTGGTTTACAGATTCGGAAACTGAGGCTTGAAAGGCCTTTGGGAAACTTGAGGGACCAGGGAATTAAATTTTGCTGGGATTGTATTGTTGGGATGGAGTGGCCTGCTTCTCCTGGCTTGGGTCCTGGGCCAGGCAGGGGGAGGGTGTGTCTGAGCTGGCTGTGGAAGAGACGGGGCTATGGAGGCAGAAGGTGCTGGAGTTTCCTCTTGCCCTTCAGGCTTCTAGGAAGTGGCGCCAGCTGGGGTGAGGTCACTTCCTCCCTCCAACCACCCACCTCCCTCGGCTTCCTCTCTCCATGGCCCCATTTGGCCTGCTTTGGGCCCAGGGCTGTGGGTGGGGAGAGAAACAGAGTAGGAACCAGCTGAGAAGACTCTGTAGACTGTTGGCCTATCAGGGCTTCCTGGGCACCTCCGCCTTGTGGGGCTGGGGCTGGAGGCGCTTCCACCCAGCCGGCTCATGGCGTTATCCCTGTTGATGCTCCTGTGTGGTGAGGCATCTTCCCTCTTGGAAGCAGATGGGATGACTGGGGTGTGGCTCAGTAAGCAGAGCCTATGTCCTGTCCCCAGCACCATGTAAACTGGGCGTGGTGAGGTACGCCTGTAATCCTAGACCCCGGAGGTGGAGGCAGGAGGATCACCAGTTCAGAAGCTGCCCCAGTTACTGAGACTCTTGTCTGAAATAAATAAAGCAGGAATGTTCCCAGTCTCATGCTTTTTCTTTCTCTCCTGCAGGTGCAACACCACCTGCCATCTCCTCACTGTGCCTCGGTCGGCTGGGGTTCCTGGGGATGGGATTTGATGCCAGTCACAAATCACATTGCCAGGGATTTCCAACTGACCCTGTGCTCTGCCTTGGGGGCTGGCGTTGCCAAGGATGCCTGTCCTGGGCACTGGGTGACAGAGAAGCCCATCGTCACAACTGGCCTGAGGAGCAGGGCTTAGCTGCTTGTGAGCAAGGTCCACACCAAGTCGTGTTCACAGTGGCTAAGTTCCGCCCCCCTGGACTCCATCTCCTCAGGCCGCTGCTGCCCACCCTGCTCTGCCTCCTGGCTGACAGGACTCTGCCTCTCCCCGGGCTCCGCCTCCTGTGCCTACTGAGCTGAAACAGTTGATTCCAGAGCACTGGCTCAGTTCAGCAGGAACAGGAGTCCAGCCCCCTAGGAGCTGGCACCCCTGCAGAATGTCTGACGTGACCTGAGACCTGGATGGAGTGGAGGTCTGGGAGCAGTGGGGTGATCAGTCCTGCCTAGGCCCAGCTATCTCTGTAGGCCCTGCCTCTAAGCCTGCTTCTGGGTACCCCACCCCATACGGCCACACCTTTGAGATTTTTGTGGCTCCCAAAAAGAACAGATGGGTGAGTGGGTGATCCTTGCATAAAAAGGCAAGCCAGTTGTGTCCCCTTGGGCCCTTCTCCTAAGCCACTGGGGCCCAGGCCCCACCTCTTACGCCTTCCTTGCAGTTACTCAAGAGGAAGCTGTTTTAGGGCCTCTGACCGTTAAATGCCAACTCCCAGCTTCCTCGACAAGACACTGATCCCTCTGGGGCCTGCACTTTCCAGTGGTGACAGTGAGGCAGGGAGCAAGGTCCACAGGGCCCGCAAAGGATAGGGAGACCCCCTTCCCCTGGTGTGATCTCTGTGCCTGTCGGAGTTGTCCCCAGGCTTGGGAGTTAAAAAGTTGCCCGCTATCCCCAAATCAGACTGGATGCAGGCTAGTTGGCATGCGGCTGAGTTACACTTCCCAGACCACCCAGTGTCCCCCTCCCAACCCTGGGTAGGGGCAAACCAAAGCTTGGGTGGAGGCACAGACGGCGGCGCTTGTACTGAATGTCGTGCCTGTTTTCCAATGAAATAAAAGCTGCCCAGCTTCATTCCTTAAGGTCTGACGTCTCTTCATTCCCGCCTCCCACATGTAGACTGCCGGCTTTTTTTTCTTCTTGTTTTGAGACAGCATCTCTGTAGATCAGGCTGACCTTGAGTCTGTTCTGCCTGTGTCTGGAGTTTTGGGCTACTCGGTGCACCACTACACCCCACCCTGTGCTCCTGACCTGCCGATCCCCTTCTTCTAGGAAGAAGGTTTATTTCTGTGGCCAGAGGGGTCCTGATCAGAGGGGGCTGTGTCGAGACAGCTGGTACCTGAAGATGCTGAGCGGGTGACATTTGGGGCAGCTGGACCAGAGGGATAACTCTGGGTTGTGTAAGAACGAATGTGGAAAGGAACTTTGGTTAGAGGTGTGGTATGAAGGAGGCTTAGTGGGCGACATTTGAGTGATTGGCAAGCCTGCGTGGCGCCCCAGTTCCCTGAGGGAGTATGCATGTGATTTCGAATCAAGGGACAATGTCCCAGATCCAAGAACTTAATCTGCATACGCTGGGATGCACTGGCCGACTAGGTGCCAGGTACCGTGAGTGCGCAGGGGCCGCCCCCACACACCTGAGCCCTGTGAGGCGGGGCCGCCTCTGATTGGCTCCCTTGAGCAAAGGCACGCACCGGGAGCCAATAGTCACGGCCAGCTCCCCTAGGGCCCCGACCTCGCACGCTGCTGCAGCGCCTCACAGCGGCCGGACGCCACCACGGCAAAAGTGTCCTCGACCGTGACCCAGCCAGTCAGTGGCTGAAGGGTACAAAGAACCCGAGAATGAGAAGGAAACCAAGGCAACGCCCCCCGGATGACTCCATCTGCGGACCGGGAGCCCCGTCCGCAGCACGGCGCAGCGGGCGCGCCACCGGGGCCCAGGAGTTCCCCTCGGGGCGGGGCGTCCTCAGCCGCTCTCCGCCCCGGCGCGAACTCCCGAGCGCCGTTGTCTGGGGCCAGGCGCCCCCTGGTGGCCATGTCCATGTACGCTCCGGCAGTCCGCTCCGGGCCGACTCGAGCTGGGTGCACTTCTAGCCTGACTTACACGGAGGCTGGGACATGCAGATGGTACAGCAGTAAAGCAGCCGGGGAGAGCCTGCTCTTTGTGTCGCCACGATGCCACTAGAGGAAGCCGGTCCCCGGCCCCCACCCCCACCCCGCTCTTGAAGCTGTGCCCAGAAACCAAGATGGAAATTTTTTTTTGGTTAATGGAACAGGCAGAAGCTGTGTGTGTGTGTGTGTGTTGGGGGGAGAGCAATGCAAGCCAGTCTCAAAGTTAAAAAGAAGTTGTGTTCAATCTTTAAAAAAAAAAAAAAAGGAAAAGAATACAGTATGGAATTCAATAAATAGGAAAAAAAGTTACAAAATGATGCCAACTTTTTCCTTAATATACAGGAGAGAAGATAAGTTCATCTGGGGTGGAAGCTCTCCCTCCTCTTCCTCCCTGGCCAAGGTCTGGGATAAAGGAAGGCCTCTGTCAGCAGCTGGGACTTGAGATACAGAGATGGAAAAACTAAGGAAATGGGAAGACAGGAGGGGGGTCCCTGGCTGTCTGCCTGTGCCTCCCATAACAGGTTAGAGGGCAGCCTGGTTCCTGAGTTGTGTATCCAGTTACTAGTGGTGGGTCTGGGCTGCAGAGAGCTGTCCCCAGCATACCCTGTGACCTTGGTGCCCAAGAGAAGACAGGTCCTGGCTGGACAGGGTGTTTGGGGGTGAGGTATGTGGCAGAGGCCTGAGACCTCTTAATATCCTTCAGTAGGGCTGAGGAGTTGATCTGTGCTGGGCGGCTTGGGCTGGGAGTGCAGGGCAGTGGACAGGACCCCTGAGCTGTGGGGGAGAGGGGAAGAAACAACGGGAGTTAGCTACCCTGATGTGACGTCCCCAGGCACCTGGGTGGGCTCTGGAGGATCGGCTATACTGAATTTAAGGACTAATTTCTGGAAAGCTCTGCTTCCCAGCCCTTCTCCTGGAAGCTCCAGCTAACCCTGTGACTTTGGGAGAGCCAGAGCTTGCTTCTTGTTTGTGGGGTGCCCGGGCATACACCACTTGCAGGTGTCTAGTTAGCAGTATGGCTTCAGATCCTCAGATCTCCCATTTGTCTGCATACTCCTAGGCACACACTTGGAAGGGTGTCCCGTCCTGCCTCCCACATTCTGTGACAATCCTGAAGTCGCTGGGCCCCTACTTCCTGTTTCAGGGAGGCAGGCCAGGGGATCCTGTGCTCCCAGCTATCTGCAGTCCCTCAGCCAAACCGCTCCCGAACCAATAGCATCAGCTTCTTTTTCCCCTTGTAGGTCTGTTTAAGGTTCTCTAAGAACTGTGCGAACTGGAGGTGCCCGTCTGGTGCCAGAAGGAAGGTCTCTCGGGCTTTGCCCAGGAACTCAATGAAGTCACCGTAGTGTCGTGGGCTGATGTGGGTGAGGCGTGAGTGGCTGGTGGTGATGTAGGCGGCTACCGCAGCATCCAGGAGCTGGCAAAGCGGCGCTCTGTCCGTCCCAAGCGGCTTGGCAGCTCTGCGCGCGCCCAGGGGGCCCAAGCCGGGTGCCGAGAGCGTCCAGCGGCGTAGGATGTCTGAGAGCATCGGTGCGCAATGGATGCTGCGGATGATGAGGGGGACGATGGCTGACAATTCGTGCCGCCCCAGGGAGTGGCTGAGTGAGCAGGCCCACAGCACGTCGTTGACCGCAGGGTGGCTGTCTTGGTTGAAGGCGATGCTGAGCTGCGCCAAGGCTAGCGTGGCCAGCTTGTAGGCCCGCAAGGGCAGGCCTCGGTGCTCCATGTACCGCGCCACAGTGAAGAGATGGGCGTGGCCAAGGCCGCCCGCGGCGGCATCCAGCACAATCTGGTAGGCGGCCTCAAATGCCGCGTGGTTCTTTTCGCACAGGGTCAGAGCTGGCAGGGCGCAGTTCTGGGGGTCCTTCATGGCACACTGTAGAGCCAAGGTGCGGGCGCAGGCCCAGAGCTCCTCTCGCCCGGTCGTGTCGAGCTGCAGTCGCAGCAAAGTGGAGTGCGTGGTGCCTGTCACTGCCACGATGGTGACTGCCTCCACGGGGGTGAACAAGGAGTACCAGTTCTTCATGGTGCTCATCAGCGCTGGCGGGCCTGGGCATGGAGAGGGACCGGGAGGCGTGTGTGTGCATGCACACGTATGAGTGCACAGAAAGACCCTGACGTTTCCCTCCCCAACCCACATCCACCAGTTCTGCACCTCCCAGCTTCACCATGCACACATTTTTTTTTTGGGGGGGGGATGTCTCACTATGTAGCCCCAATTGGCCTCAAACTCAGAGACCCACCTACCTCTGCCTCCCAAGAGCTGGGGTAACAGGTATGGGCCATTGTACCCAACTGTTTTTTTAAAGACAAGGCCTCATGGGGCTGGAGAGATGCTTGGTGGTGAAGAGCACTGCTGCCCTTCCAAGGGCCTGGGTTTGATTCCCAGCACCCACAGGATGGCTCACAACCATCAGCAACTCCAAGGGATCCTCTGGCCCCCACAGGTAGCAGGTACACGTGTGGTGCACAGATACACATGCAGGCAAAACACGTTATGAAATTAATTAACTAAAAGACAAACAAGGTGTTATATAATCCAGGCCTTCCTCAAGCTTGCTGCGTAGCTAAGAGTCAACTTCTCACCCCCCTGCCTTCACCTCCAGTGCTAGGCTAGACGTGCCTCCACGTTTCAGAGGACACAGGGCCTAGGTCTGTACTCTGTCAAATAAGCCAAAGCCCCAACCCTTCTTCTTCTACTGGTGTTGGGGATCAACCAAGAACTCTGTTCCTGCCAAGCAGTTGCTCTACTGCTGAGCCACATCGCTGGCCCATGGAGTCTTGAGACAGTGTCTCATACTGAGCTCAGGCTGTCTACAACTCGGTAGACTCAACTTCCTCAGTGCTCAGATTCCAGGAGCACCACCACGTCTGGATAGAAAACACTTCCCTTTTTCAAAGGAGCAGGAGTACCTGGACTGAGTGGAAACCATGGGGGTGGCTAGTATCTGGAGCCCCTGCCCGCACTCCTGACTACCTCAGCCTGACCAACCACCCGACTGTCACCTCCATCCACCCCACCTGATGAGCCCTCCCAGGCCGGCCTGGATCTGGCAACAGGAAAGGACCTGGTTTGGTTTTGTTTTTATCTATTTGCTCTGAGGCCTTGGCTGTCCTGGAACACCCTATGTGGTCCAGGCTGGTCTCAAACTCATAGATCTGCCTGCCTCCAAGTGCTCACCGATCTCCGTGGCACAGCTAACCAGCCAGCGGACCATCTCCCTGCGCCGCCAAGTCATTGTGCTCAGTGTCATCCGCATCACCTGCAGGGAGACAGGAGGGGGTCCTCAGAGTCCTGCTATGGCTGACAGCTTAGGCTCAAGAAGGCTGGAGGCAGAGCGGACGCAGCAAACCTGAGTAGAGTCCTCATCTCCCTGGCCTCAGTTCCTGGCTCTATAAAATAGGGATTAAAAATACAGAGTGGGAGGAGGAGCTGGAGAATTGGCTCCATGGTTTGGATGCTTCTTGCTGCTCTTGCAAAGATGGAAATTTGGTTCCCAGAGCAGGTGGCTCACAACTACCTTTAAACTCCAGCTCCGAGGGATGTGATGTCTGAGGGCACCCACACACATGTGCACAAATCCACACACAGTACAAGTGCTTGTGCATGTGCACATGCACACGCATGTGCGCATGCGTGCACACACACGTGTGCGTGCACACACACACACACACACAAGCAGACATAATTAAAAATAAAATCTTAAATGGGCGGTAGTGGTGCACGCCTTTAATCTCAGCACTTGGGAGGCAGAGGCAGGCAGATCTCTAAATTCAAGGCCAGCCTAGTCTACAGAGTGAGTTTCAGTTTCTGCAGGACTACACAGAGAAATCCTGTCTTGAAAAACTAAAAACAAAACAAACAAGAACCGGGAAGATGGCTCAGTCAGTAAAGTCCTGTCATGCTAGGGTGAGAACCTGAGTGTGATCCCCAGTGTCCATGTAAAATACACAAAGATCAGGGACTGGAGAGATGGCTCAGAGGTTCAGGTGCTTCCTGCTCTTCCAGAGGACTCAAGTTCAGTTCCCAGTACCCATGTTCCAACTCCAGCTTCAGTGGATGCCCTCTTTTCTGGCCCTCATGGGCACCTGCATGTACATGTGCATACTAAGACACAAACACACTCACATGCACATGAATAAAAATGAGTCTTAAAAAAGAGAATCTACTGCATGCTGCGAAATTAAACAAGATGACATGGCCGAGGCTCTGCAGTAATACTGACAATCACTGCTATGATCTTAAGGCCCCACTCAAAACCTACTTATAATGAACCAACCAGCCCCTCTTTCAGGAAAGTTCTATACCTCAAGTCAGAAGTCTTCTCTTTAGCTCCAAAGCACTTGACCTTCGGCCAGGCCCTCTGTGGGTCTCACCCCTGACCCCTGCCTCTGTAAGCTCCCAGTGCATTCGCATGTGTGCACGTTGAGGTCAGAGTAACCTTGGATGCTGTTACTCCGGAGCTGTCTACTTTGCTTTTAATCATGTGTGTATGTGTGCGAGTATGTGCATGTTAGTGCAGGTTCCCTCGGAGGCCAGAAGACTTGGATCCCTTAGAACTGGAGTTAGAAGTGGTAGTGCGCTGCCAGACGTGGGTGATGGGAACTGAACTTGGATCCTTTGGAAAAGCAGCAAGTACTCTTAACCAGTGAGCCAGCCCTCCAGTCCCCACCTTGGCCTCACCTATTAGGCTACACTGGTAGATCAGCAAACCGTGGGCTCTGCCTGTCTCCACCTCCCCAGCTGGGATCACAGCTTTTTTCTTTCTCTTTTTCTTTCTCCTTCCTTCCTTTCTCCGTCCCTCCCTTCTTCCCTTCCTCTTTCCCTCCCTCTCTTCCTTCCTACCCTCTCCCTTCTTCCCCTCCCCTCCCCTCTTTTTCTGTTTTTCTTTCTAGACAGGGCTTCTCTGTGTAGTCCTGGAACTACTCTGTAGACCAGGCTGGCCTTGAGCTCATAGACACAGAGATCTGCCTGCCTCTGCCTCCCAAGTGCTACTAGGATCAAAGGTGTGTGCCACTACACCTAGCTAGTTACAGATGATGATATTATTATTATTATTATTATTATTAATTTCCAGACAAGGTTTCTCTGTTGTAACTCTGGCTGTCCTAGAACTCACTTTGTAGACCAGGCTGGACTTGAACCCACAGAGATCCACCTGCCTCTGCCTCCTGAGTGCTGAGATTAAAGGTATGTGCCACCACCACCTGGCTCTTTCTTTTCTGTTTATTTACTTGTTTATTTTTATTCCTTCCTCCCCTCACTCCTCCTCTCCCTCCTTTCCTTCTTTCTTCCTTCCCTTTACTATTATTTTTTTAACCTGAGTTCTGGGGACCTAATTTTCCATATAAGCACTTTATTAAATGAGCCATCTTGAGAGCCGCTCTTAGCTTCCTTTTTACCTGTCTGGTCATTTTTGAGATAGGGTCTGTAACCCAGACTGGCTGTGAACTCAGATGCTCCTGCTCAGCCTCCTCAGTGCCAGGATGGCAGGTATGTGTTACCACATGGAGCTGTTGGTCTCTGGAAGTAAGGCGCTGTCCCCAGTCCCCATACCTGTCTAGTCCTTTGGTTCTACCCACCAGATATCCATGCCCTTGACTGACTAGTCACCTATGGCTGCATGCAGGCTGGCCTCAGCCTTGCCATGGCAGGACAATGATATTCAGCTATAGGGCACGGACAGGGCTCAAGCCCAGAGAACTTCTCTCCTAAGCCACAAACCTCCAGCTAGCCTTACTCTTGATGTCCCGCCCCCAAGGCTGCTCTTTATTGGCTGGCTCTGCCCCGCTCACGGCCTTTATTTATCTCTATTTACTTACTTAATGTGTGTAGGTGCTTTGCCTCCATGTGTGTCTGCTCACCACGTCTGTGTAGTGTCAGCAGAAGTCAGAAGGGGGAATCTGATCCCCGGATACTGGAGTTATAGCTGTTGTGAGCTGCCATGTGGGTGTTGGGAATTGAACCTGGGTCTTTTGGAAGAACAGCCAGTTTAACTGCTGAGTTAAACCAGTTTAACTCTGTAGCCCCATGGCTATTATTATTATTATTATTATTTTAGCCAACAGCACCAACCCCAGGTTCTACTTCCGTCTTAAACTTTTCTGGTTAAATTTTGTTTTTCAAATGTTATACTGGGAATACAGGACCTAGTACAACCCTGCCTATCACACCCTGGCACCTCATCTGTTTTTGTTTGTTAATCTTTTTATGGGTTTATTTATTTATTTTTCGGGACGTGGGTCTCAAATTACTAAAGCTGGCCTCCAGGCTTCCAACTCTCTATACAGCCAAAGTTGACCTTGAACTCCTGATCCTCCTGCCTCCACCTCCTGAATGGTAGAATTATAGGTGAGTACCACACACCTGGCTTGTGTGGAGCTGAGACTGCAAGCCAGGGCTTCGTTCATGCTAGGCAAGCATTCTATCAGCCTTCCTAGCCCCTGTTCCATCCTGTCTTGTGGCCCATCCACTAGCTTGCAGACCTGCTCTGCCCCCTCAAGATCCTCTTCATCTTTCAGCACTGTCGTGGAGATGGGTTCCCATTCATGAGTCTCAACCCTCTAGTGATCTCCCATACCTCCATTTTAGTCTATAACTCCACCAGCCTTTGCCCCAGGGTAGCCACCCCAGGCCATAGCACCCTCCTGGTGATGTTAGCTGGGGTACCTGCAGGCCGAGCTCCAGTGCAATGCCCAGGAGCATGGTGTCTGGTGGCGCACCGGCTGGTGTGGCTGTCTTGCAGGCATCCTGTGCCAACTTGAAGAGCAAGGCTGGGGAGTGGATGTTTTGCTGGACGGAGCCCAGGACTGCATGCAGCCACTTGGTATCTCCTGGATGGAAGGAATAATAGAGGCCACAGTTAGAACATAGCATACATGGATCTAAATGACCTATCCCACTAATCCTCCACACAGGACCTCATGCCTGTGGCAGCGAACTCAACAATGCTTCTGTGAAGAACAGCCCTAAGAGGCTGCACAAATGTTAGCGGTTTTTCTGTTGGTTTGCAGAGGTAGGGATCAACCCTATGACCTTATGTGTGTTAACTTTGCTCTACTCAGGACCTATGTCCACAGTCCAGTGCTGGCTTTACTAAAATCACCGCCATTGCTCTGGACTCCGTTCCCATTGCTCTGCTCGGTCACTCTAGTCTTCTGTTTATCATTTCATAACTTTGCAGTGTTGGGGATGAAACCCAGGGCATCATGTGTGCTAGGTCAGCACCCTATCACTAAGCCACACTCTCAGCCCATCGCTGGGGAATTCTAGGCAGGGACTCTACTACTGATCTTCTGATCTTCTCTTGCTCCTCAGGTATTGAAGCCGTGAACTAGGGCAGGGCCTCTGCACTGACTACATCTCTGCCTCAGGTGCTCTTCAAAGTGGATTAAACTGTGTCCCCTTCTCCTTCCAAATTCCTGTGCTGGAAACACCTGATGGGATGGGCAGTCGGGTCAGATGAGGTCAGAAGTGTGTGTGTGGGGTCCTGTAAGGGGTTGAAGTGCCCCTATCAGAGACAAGGAAGAACGTTCTGTTTCCTTCCCTCTCCCGCTGCCTCCACTAAGTAAGGATAGTATGTGTAAACCAAGAAGTGAGTCCTCACTGCCAACCAACCCTTCTGACACTGGCCTCCTAATCTAGGAGAATTACACCTAAGCTGCCCAGCTGTCACTGTGTTACTGCAGCCCACGCATAGCTCTGTCCTCAGATGGGTCTGTGTTTGAGTGTCCAGCAGTGTGGCTCAGTGGCAGAGTGCCAGTCTAGCTTACACAAGGCCTGAGTCCGACCCCCAGCACCACAGGAAAAGGACAGGGCTGCCTGCTTTAGTGTCGTATGTGACAGTTGTACCTTCTTCGTGTATGGTGATCTCCTTCTTTATTGTCTGCCAGTTTTGTGTGTGCTCATGCGAGTGTGGACACACGTGAATGCATGCGTATGAAGGCGAGAGGTCATGCTTGGGTGTCATTCCTCAGGAACTGCCACTTTAAAAAAATGTATGTTATTAGCTGGGCGGTGTGGTGCCTGCCTTTAATCCCAGCAGTCGGGAGGCAGAGGCAGGTGGATCTCTGTGAATTTGAGGCCACCCTGGTCTGCAGAGTGAGTTCCAGGACAGCCAGAGCTACAACAGAGAAACCCTGTCTCAGAAAACCAAAAAAAATTATATTATTTTATTTTTATGTGTATGAGTGTTTTGTCTGCTGCCAACAAAGGTCAGAAGAATGTACTGGGCACCCTGGAACCGGAGTTACAGATGGCTGTGAGCCAATGCACAGGTGCAAGGAACTGCATTCTGATCCTCTGCAGGAACAGAAGTGGTCTTAACCACTGAGCCACCTCGCCATCGCCCCCCCCAACTTTTTTTTTTTTGACAGGGTTTCTTGGCAAAGAACTCACAATGAGGCCACAGCCTGCCAGATGGCAGACCCTAGGTATCCTGTCTCTACCTCTCCAGGGCTGAGGTGACAAGTGTGTGCCAACACCTCCGGCCTTTTTGTTTTATTTTAGAAACAGGGTCTAAACACTTAGCTGTGGTCAGCCTGGAACTTACCATGTAGACAAGATGGCCTCAAACTTACTGAAATACGTCTGCCTCCACCTTCCAAGTGATGGGATTAGAGGCAGGCATACCTAGCCTCAGGCCTATCTCTTATATAGGATCAGGGGACTGAACTCAGGTCCTTCTTCACGTTTGTGTGGTAAATGCTTGACCACATGAGCCAGCATCTCCCTAGCCATCTCTTTGCTTTTGTGGTGCTGAGGGAGCTCAGGGCTTCACACATGCTAAGCGAGGTCTCTAACAGGAGCCTCGGGTCCTGGCGTGTCAACTCTACATCTTCTACACCGAGCCTGGGATCTGGGGCTGTTTTGGTGCCTGTCTCCTCCCAGCACTGGGCGAAGATCCTGCATGGTCCCTACAGAGGATGTGCAAATAGTGGTGGGGAAAAGCAGTTTGCTAAAGAGCAGAGCAGGTGTGGGGGGCATGTGGCTGGTGGAGGGATCATGACTCCAGGCCAATGTGGGGCTCACTGTGAGACCATGTCTTAAAACAAAAATGGACTGAAGAAATGGCTCAGGGGTTCAGAGTGATGGAAGCTCTGCGGAGAACCAGAGTTTGATTCCTAGCCTGCCTAGGACCCACAAGGCACCTCACAACTGACTGTAACTCCAGTTCCAGGAGCTCTGATGCCCTCCATGAGCGCAGCACACACATGGGGCACAGACATACATTCAGAAAAAATAAGTGAAATGTTAAAAAAAGAGATAAGAACAGAAAGGAAATTAAAAACAAAGACAACAAATAAATGGAGAAGGGAAAGGACCGAGAGGAAGCCAGGGCACGAGGGTACCAGGAGGATGGCTGTCACTGCCCTCACCCTTGGCAGCGGTCAGCATGGTGGAGGCCAGTTCGCACTGGCGGGTCTCCAGGTGGCCAAGGATGAACCAACGGGGAAAGCGGTTGCTCATGATGGAGTCCAGTGGGTTGGGGTGTGCTTCTCCAGCTGGGAATGTTGTCTCGAGCACAGGCAGCCTGGGTCAGAGGACAAGGGAGCAGAGTGAGCTGGGCCTGCCACTTCTGCCTTCTGTTCCTACCTAGAATCTCCCAGTGAGCTGCTGGAGGCCAAGGCTCAGCTGGTACAAGCTGGCACACCAAAGGCCCTGGGTTACATCCCCAGAACTGCAGCAAAATAAATAAATAAATAAATAAATAAATAGTTGGGGTTTTAATGGCTACAAAATTCATACAGAGACGATATACATCCTGGCAAGGATGAAGGAAGGGGAACTTGATGAGGTGCTGGGGTCTGAGCTCAGTATTAGAGCGGTTGCCTAGTAAGCACAGGGCCCTGTATTTGGTCCTCTGCTTCAAAAACAAAACAAAGGAAAACAGAAGCGTATACACAGTTGCCATGTGAATTAGTACAAACATCATAGAAAGCAGAAGTTCCTTGGGAAACTAAAAACAGAACTACCATATAACGCAGCAATCTTATTGCTGGGCACATGCCCACAGTAAATCAGTATGACCAAAAGACAGGCTGTTTACTGTGTACTGCACCACAATTCACAACAGCCACAATCTATAGTCAACCCATGTGAACAGGATGAACACCTACAGCAAACGTAACACCTGCACACAGTGGAGAATACTCTTTGACCATAAAAAGAAATACTACTACTTGCAGTCACATGGTTAGAACAGGATGGCATCACATTCACTGAAATAAGCCAGGCACAAGGAGAAACACCACACCACGTCTATCATGAATAGGAGCTAAAGCAGGTAACAAGCCAGCCATAGTGGCCCACACCTGTCCCAGCAGAACTCTAGAGGCTAATGCAAGAAGGTTTAGAATCTCAGGCCAGCCTTGGCAACACAGAAAGATCCCGGGGTGGGGGGTGGTAGGAGACAAAAACAAGTAACAGTGATATTTTAGAAGGGAGCGGGATAGTAATTACATTAAGTTTATGCTGGGGAGTGGGGTGAGGGTTGGGAAAAGTTGGATCATAGGTGTCAAACTACATGTGTGCCTTCATCTACCAACTCTAATCACCCACATTGTTCCCACTACCATCCCTTCTGTCTCTCTCTTTTACCATGTATTGACTATCTAGGTTTTGAGATCCAGTCTTGTTATGTAGCCCAACCTAGTTTGGAACTTGAGATCCCAACTCGACCTTAATGTGCTGGGTTTACAGGCCTGTGTCATCACACCTGGCTATTAAGAAAATGCATTTAGTCAGGTGTGGCAGTGCAAATCTATAATCCCAGGTGGAGGCAGCATAATCAGGAGTTGCTACATAAGACTGCTTCAAAACAAAACAAAACAACCCTCACCAGCAAGGACCGGACACTGTTTAGATGCCCTGGGGATCGGTCAGTCTGTGACAGGGAGGAGCTGTTTGCAGATACATGCCCCCCACACCCCGTATCACCCTTTCTTCTCGATGCTCCAACCACAGTCCCACAGGAAGTCAGAAGCTACATCTCCTTTGAATGAGCTATCACAGAAGGGAAAACGATGCTGTCACTCCTGCAGATACTCTGGCAGCCAAGGAGGTTCTGCTGGCCAGCCCAGGCCACTGCCTGGAGCCCCCATCCCACATAGCCCTTCTGCTCCCTTCTGCTGTCTTAAATGTTTTTCTGCCAGGTTCCCTTGAAACCCCACACGTGGAACTGCGGCTTTCTGTCCAAGTCTCCCTCTTTCTGTTCTTCTCCCCAGCTCCTGGAGCACCGTCTGCATAAGGCAGGACAGAATGACAAGTCCTGCCAGCACTCGGCACCACCTGTTTTGCTTGTGCCGCATTTACGATCAACAACTATGTGGTCCACAGTTAGGGCATAAGCATTTGTTGAATGACTTAATGTTGCCACTAATCTATATGTGTCTTAAACATGAATAGAAACATAACTGCAGAAAAACACACATGTCATATGTGCAATGCTGAGCACTGACCTCAACCTTAGAACACTCAGCCCAAAATACTTCTGAGTCACATTCCCAGTGCAGGGAACCACTGAGTCTCCACTGAGCCTGGGGTAGGCTGAGTCAAACCCTCCTAGTAAAAGCCTGCACTCTGAGCACGTTTGGGGTCTGCAGCTGTGAATCATTCTCAAGTTCACCGTATTATATATTTCCATTTAACAGTGAAGCACACACAATGGGTGTGTGAGACCCGGCTGGAGGTGGGGCTCATGGCCTCTTGCTCCCTTCTCCTGTCCTTACCTCATGGCTCGCAGCGCCAGGCGAAAGGCCAGATCTGGGTCATGGGGCAGCAGCGCGGCGAACAAGTATCGGGCACAGGTGTGCATGGGCACGCTTTCCCGGAAAATCACTTCTCCGAAGCCACTGAAGGGGCCTCCTACAGGGACAGGGTGACCTCAGTCTCCACTACCCTTGTGCTCCAGACGCATGTGGAGGAGTGGAAGAGGAGAGGGGTCCCTAGGCAACACTGCATGGTGAACCAGAATGGGGATACAGGATGAGGTGTGCCGCCCCAGCCGCCAATAAGGGGAGAAGACTTAGCAAGGAGCCAAGAGGATCAGACCATAGGCGGGGCTAGAGTATTGGTGGGGGTCCAGGGGGTTACAATGTGGTGGATTGACAGGTCATAGCATCAAGGACTTGGCTTTGGACCAGGAGTAGACCCTGGTCAGGAGGCAGAGCCTCACACCTGGTCCTATAGGGCCATCGGGGCTGGCTGAGAGCGGTCTCACCTTCCAGCAGCAGCGCAGCCTGGCTGCGTAACACTTGCACCAGCCGCTCGTCCAACTCCACCTCCTCTAGCAGGGCCAGCAACTGCTCTTCATTGCGCACCACTTTGTCCTGGGCATACAGCCCCTCCGGCAGGGCCCGCTGCTGCCCCAGCCCCAGCAGCGCCACCTCCAGCGCCAATGCCAGGTAGGACTCTCCAGGGCTTCCCGGCACTGGCACGTGCTGGTAGGCCAACTTCCGTTTCTCTGGGGCTGAGTCTGGGGGAGACATTCAAGGCTGCTGAGATCCAGATGTCTTCCCTCCCCCACAAGCACGGTGACAGAAACGGAGAGACATTCAGAGAGAGCCCCAACTCTCTTAGCACTGGTCAGTGGTCCTCACTTTGAGGAGAGGCTAAGCCTACTGGCCCTGGCCCTGGCCCAGCCAAAGCTACTAATCTTGCCACATGACCTTCCACATGACCTTCTACAATATCTGGCCAACAGGATGTTCTCAGGGTGGGTACCTGGGTAAAGAGAGTGAGGTTCCTCCTCCAGGCGGCAGGCCTCCAGCAGGGCCCTGCAGAGGCAGCCGATGGGGTCCAGGGGATGGCCCACCCAGCCTTCAGTGCTTGTGACACAGGTAGCGCCTTTCTGGAGAAGTTCTGTAGATGGGAAGAGGTGGGCCTTGTCCAGTCACCCACCAAGCCCTGGAGGCTTTCTTTCCCAACCCCCACAGTCTCCCAGTTCATCTGCCGGCCTGTAAGTCGCCTCATCTTACCAAAACAAGCAAAGTAGTACTCGATTTTCCTAGCCCTGACCCCTGCACACCACAAGCTCAAACCAAGGGGCAATATGAAAGTTCTCCTATGATGGACACCAAATGCCCTATAAAGCTGCTCATCCACTGACCTTGACTGACCTGGGACAAGGCGCCCTTGCTTCTGAGCTCTGCCTGTTTCCCGAGTTACTTGGAGATCTGCTGACTCTTCCAGAGTCCATTCCTCCCCTACCCACTTCAATTTCATCAGCTTCACTGCCAAGAACTCAGCCAGGACTTCCTTCTGTCCCCACATCTAGTCACTTTCCTTTTGCTCAGTGTGCTTGATGCATTTGTGTGCATGTGTTGTATGCATGTGTGTTGTGGAAGTTTATCTTTAGTTGTGTTTAGAATAATTGTTTTTGTGCACTGTTGGAAAAAGGGATGCATAGGCCTTGGCATTTTATATTGTCTGCAGTGTTGGATTTCTGTGGGGAACATTTGATTGCTTATGATCTGCACCTGAGAAAGTTCTGAATCAAAAACACCTGAGCTAGGGGCTCATTCCACTGTCGAGTATGCGGCTTGCCATGATGGTGGTACCCTATGCTGAGGTCTGGCAGGGCTTCCACACATGAAAATGCCTCCTTGTCATCCCTGGTTACCCGCCCTGTAGGTGTGCAACTACACATGGGCACATGTGTGTACATGCCCCATGCATCTTTGAGGATAAAGTTCAGGGTTGGGAGTCTTCCTTCAGCCACCTCTATCTTTTGAGACAGGAGCTTTTTGGTGAACCCTCAGTCAGGAGCCCACCTTCTCAGCTTGAACGGCTGCCAGTAAGGCCCTACGATCTGCCTGTCTTCAACTCTCAGCACCAGGGGACAGTGACATGCTCCGCTTTCATGTGGTAACAGAGGATACAAACTCAGACCCTCAGATCTTCATGAGTGTACAGCACGCTATTTACTGAGCCATTTTCCAAGCCCTAGTTTTTTTTTTTTGAGATAGGGTCTTGAATGGGCCTTGACCTCTGACCTTGCAGTTCTGATTCTTCTGCCTCCACTTCTTGAGTGCTAGGGTTAGAGGCATAGGCTACCATGCCAGACTTAGAAAGAGCACCAGTATAAAATGCATGCTAGGCAAACACCACCAAATTGAACCATACCCCTGGCCCATGTTTGTTGTATTTGAACTCAGTGTGTTGCCCATGTTTAAAAGTGAACAAATTTTACATTTAATAGTCCAGCCTTCTGGCTTCTTTCTACCCTGTACCATATTCTTGAGAGTCATGTAATGGAAACCTGTCTGTCTGGAAGCTTCTACATTTCCCAGCCTCCCTTGCATGAAATGTGGATGAACAAAGGGAATGCCATCTTTATTCTGTGGCAGCAGTCCTGTGAATAGGAGTAGCCAAGGCAAGTTGTGGTATTCTTTTGGAAACCAGCCCAAGAGCTGTACATAGCTGTTAGTAGTCTGACCCAATTCCTACTCTTTTCTGTTCTTTTTCTTTTATAGCTGGGACTGGGACCCAAGGCCTCAGACATTAACGAGATGCTTCTACAACGTAACTGCACCTGACCTATCAAATTCTCCCTCCACACAGCACTTTGGCCACCTCTCCCGGGGCTGGCGTGTCTTGGGCGCTTGGGTCCTGGAGCCCATGGTCTCCACTCACCTTTTTTCTGTTGCCTGTAGCTCTCAAGCTGGTGTCGACGCTGTAGCCGCAGGGTGTTGATTATGGCACATGCCAGCCGCAGAGCCTTGTGGGGATAACCGTGGGCGCGCAAAGTATCCACCCGTGCACAGGCAGTAGGGAAAGGTTCGCCCAGCCAGATGGGGTGGCCCTGAGGGTCAAAGGTTGGCTTGTCTCCTCCCATACTGCCAGTGAGGCTGGGGCCATAAGAGTCACTGGCCAGGATCCTCTGCAGGTGACTGTCATTCCAGTGCAACTCTCCGGCCTGCAGCGCTCGGCTGAACACTGTGCGGCGGGGACTGGTGGTGGTCACCTCCTCCTCTTCATCCTCTGAGCCTGCAGGAAAGGTGCCCAATGTGGTAATGGTGCTGGCAATCAAGTCAAGTTGTAGCCAGCTTCTCCCACCAGGTGCCAACCCAGGGTTCCACCCTAGACAAGTGATGGATGTAAATTCCCGAAGCAAATCTTCAAAGAGAAATGGGGGCTGCAGCTGTCACAGCATGGCACACAGGAGAGGGACTGTCTCCTCACCTTGCCCCTTCTCTCTGCCCCTCCCGAATCTATTTTTCTTCCGTCTCCCTCTTTACTTGTCTCACCCACACCCACGCACAGCCCCTCCTGTCGGACCCCTACCCTGCTCCCCCTCCACTTCTCACTGCGTCTCTTGCTAACTGGAAGCCCAGCAGCACGTCAGGATGTCGTTTCTCTTGCCTTTGGCACTTGCTCCCTCTGGCTGGGAGGATGTTCGATGGCCAGGGACCCCTTTCATCTCTCTTACCCTCTCTCCTGGGACACAGTGCTGTGACAGAAGGCCGCGCTGTAGTGAGTGGTGATAGTTCTGTTGGAAACAGGGTGGAGCCCTCTCCTACCTGTCCTGGAGGTCAAAGCGGGCTGCAGGCTGGGGATGTCGAAGGAGTAGTTGCCCTCTTCCAGTGGGCAGACGTCTAGCTTGTCCCATGTGCCAAGCAGCTGCAGCCAGCCTGACCGCTCGTCTGGTTTGCAGTGGGGGCTCAGAATGACACAGACCCACAAAGCCCCTGGAGAGCAGAGAGGGGCTCAGCATACAGGCCAAAATCATGAACACAGGCTGACAGGCAGCTGCTGTGGCCTGGCCACGTGTGCTACCCTGAACGTGGGCTGCAGCTCAGGGTCTCCTCACATTATGGTAAGGAAGTAAAATAGAGCCCATGAGAGGGCACAGTGGGCAAAAGTGCCTGCTTGCCACCAAGACTGATGACCTGAGTTCGGTCCCTTGGACCTACACACTGAAGGAGAAAACCCCACAAAGCTGTCCTTTGACTTTCACGTGTGCACTGTGGTATGCCCACACACATATACACAATGTAAATACATGTGATTTTTAAAAAGAGAGAGAAACTGAAGTGTGGCAAAGAAACTCATCTGTCCTAGGTCACACTCAGGTAAGCTGCAAGTCAGGGCTCACCCCCAGTGTCTTTTAACACCTGACACAGGGCACAGCAGCCACTGGGCAAGACACCGTACATGTGGAAAACGAAACAAAAATCTGGTTTTTCTTTTTCCTTTGGAATCTCTCTTTGATGATTAAGCTAAGGTTTGTCTTTGTTCGTTTTGAGGCAGAGTCTCACTGTTTAGCCCAGGCTAGCTTAGAACTTATCACTCTGTTTCAGCATCCGAGGTGCCAATATTATAAGCATCTCTCACCTAGCCCTGCCCTACTTTTATATTTTTGAATGGTAAAGAAAATATTAAAAAGAAAAGGAGATTATTTTGTGACTTGTGAAAATGATGCAAAGTTCGAAGAAACAAGAGTGACTGCAGGTTGTGCATGCCTGACACCAAGCACTCGGGAGGCCAGGCAGGGCTGTTGCCAGCCTCGGCTACAGAGTGAGCCTCTGTCTAAAAACAGAAAGTGTCCACCAATGAGTCTTACTGGAATACTTCCCTACCTGTTCCATAACTGCCTATATATGGGGCTGTAGATCACCCTGGGGCCTTGTTCCTGCCACACAAACACCCAATCAATGGGCTGCACTCCAGCCTCTTGGTGACACAGTCTAGCTGTTTTTCTGCTACGCTGGTGGAGCCCAGCAAAGCTGAAGACACTATTTAGCTTTGTAAGCTGTGAGTTGTGGCCTGGTCTAAAGTCATCAGCTCCACGTCTGAGGATCCAGCATCTGCTGATTCTATCAACCATGAACTGAACTGAAAGGACTTTAAAAAAAAGCTGTGCCTTTCCTGCCCAGGACATCTTCTTGTTATTTTTCTTCAAGCAACACAATGACACCCGTGTCCCTGACCTCGTACTGTAAGTCACTTAGAGATAACAGAGAAAACACAAAGGGCCCGGTGAGTCCCAGCTCAGGGGTGCAGCACACACTTAGCAGGCACAAGGCCTTGGGTTCCATTTCCACCATCAATCAGTCAATCAATCAATCCAGCTGTGGTGGTGACCACTGAGGTCCCCACCTGGGAAGTAGAGAGGAAAGACCAGGAACTTAGGGTCATCCCTGGCAACATTGTGAGCTTGGAGTCAGCCTGGGCTATACTGAGACCCTGTATCGAAAACAAAACAAACCTGTATAGAAAGGATATGCATAGATTCTCTGTAGATACTGTATGGTTTTACAGAAAAGTCTTGAGCATCCCGGATGTTTGTGTTTTGGAGGATTTGGGACCGATCTTCCAAGGACATCAAGGGACAAAACTGTGTAGTTCTTACCTCTCCATGCAAGCATGCACCTCCCATCCATCTGCCCATCTTTGCACACATCCATCCAGGCTTGCTGGAGATGGAACTCAGGGTGTCATGCATGCTGGGCAAGCCGGCTAACACTGAGTTATACACCCAGCCCTAATCATCTAATATTAATCATGAGTCTTCCCCACCAAATATTAGTTCTAGGAGAGCCTGAGTTTTGTGTCTTGCTCCCTCTGGGAATTCCAGCACCCTGTAGGTGCTTAGTAGTGTTAAATGGAGGGAAGATTTGGGCACAGATGCTAATATGAGTGGGAACCAGGATGTAGGCTTCACCCCAGGGTCTAGGCCTTACCCAGCTCATCCCACAGCTGCCGGCACTTGTCGGTCATGCCAGCGCCCTGTTGCCGCCACAGGGCCAGGCGAGGGTCCTGCAGGAACTGCTCAGTCATGAGGATTAGCATACGTGCCCCATTAGAGTCCCGTGCCCGCAGCATCTCCCGCACCTATGCAGAGAAGCAGATGGTAAGAAAGGGAAGGGCACGCCATGACCTCCGTCCTGTCCACCCCCAGCCTTGGCACCTTGCTGAACATGGAGCGCAGCTGCTGGCTGGCCCCATAGTGGCCACCGTTGGACAGCAGCTGCTTCACCTGCTCCTGGATCTGCTCCTCATCCAGATGCCAGCAGTTGGCATCTTCTGTGCCTGCACCTGCTGTGGGATCCGGGGCACCTGCCGGTGAACAGACAAGGGTACGGTAGGAGAGAGGGTGTCAATCCTTCCTCCGTCCAGTCCTCCAAAATCACAACCTGCCCACCACTGTGTCTGTCCAGTCCCACCACCAACCCAACTGTCCCTCCACCCGCTCATTTCTTCACCCATCCACCCGCCATTCCCACCCACCCATAACTGTCCATCAATACATCTGTCCATTGGTCCATCCACCTGTCCATCCACCTCTCTGTCCCAAACACTACGAGCTCCACCGTTCACTTAGTCAGGTACCAAGTCCCTTCACCTATGGAAACCCTGTGTACCCTTTCGTTTAACTCATCTTCCACAAAACATCAGCCACTCAGCCATCGTCTCACCTGGAACACTGCCCACCCATATTAAGCCAGTTTCTATTCGTCTCTTCATCTCCAATCCAGTTCCTCCACACCCACATCCATTACAGTGCCTAATCACTAGCCCTGCCTCCAACCCACCTACAGTGTGTGTACTCACCCCATGACCCCACTTGTCTTGCCACTCAAAATACCCACCCTCCCACTCATCCATCAGTCGGCCATGTTGTCCACCCACTGAACTACTTCAGTTTGAAAACACATTCCCCATCAAACCCACCACCCAGAAAAATCTACCCATCAGTCTCTGGTGCATCCATCTACTGGCCTGTCATTCCCCTCCCACCTCCGCTTTGTATTTTCAAGACAGAGTCTCTCTCTGTAGTTCTGGCTATCCTGGAACTCACTATGTAGACCAGGCTAGTCTCAAACTCACAGAGATCTGCCTGCCTCGGCCTACTGAGTGCTGGGATTAAAGGCGTGCGCCACTGTGTCTGGCTACCCACTGGCCTTTCAAAGGGTTTCATCAAAGCCCTTTCTACCCAGCTGCCCATCTTCCCTTCCAATGACCAGCCCACTCACCTGCCACTGTACTTGGCTACACATCTGTTCATCCCCAATATTCTTCCACTGCATCCGTCATCAGTTCACCCTAGTGACAGTCATAACCTCCTGGAACCCACCCAGCACCCCGTGACCCACTGCAGCTTATCTACCTGCTACCTTCCTATCATTATAGCCAAATAAACCAACAGCAGACCCTCCCTTCCAATACCTCCTGGATCCATCTATACCTCATCATGACACTCACCTTCAGGCCTTTACCCTGGGATTCTGAGCCACCCACTCACCTCTAAGGGGGCACCTCTTATTGGGATTGAACCCTCCTGCCCTTGGCCATACCTGACTTCTCTCTCTCAGCATGAGATGGGGTGTCACTGTTTCAATCCACCTCAGTCTCCCCAGTCCTGAGGTTACAGGCTTGTGCCGCCACACCTGCCCTAATTCTAACTGCTCAGATGTCCTAGGGTCAGACACTTCAGGATGTGCCTCTCTCTAGGTGTCTGACATCCCCCAAAGCAGGGCATGATGGTGCCCACTCCGCTGGCCTCTGGATCACAGCCCCTCCTTCCCTTCACTCACCATGAACCAGGTTGATCTCAGAGCCCAGCAGGAGGATCTCGTCAGCAAGGCGCTGGGCAGTGGGTAGCACCTCAGTGTGGTGTGCACTGATGAGATACTGCACAAACTTCTGAAGCTGGTCACGGTTCATCTGTGACAGGGTCTCAGAGATGGGCAGCCGCAGCTCCACCTGGCGCGCGTGTCGGATGCGGTACAGGGACAGCGCCACCACATGGGCGCAGTAGAAGAGGTCTCGGTTGTCGCAGCCGCAGCTCACAGATGTGATCTTGCAGCGGTCAAAGCTGATGGAGACGTGGTAGAGGTGCTCTGGCTCTCCTGGGGCCCCCAGTTCTCGGATGTTCCCACTCAGGTGGAACCCTAAGACAGAATACACACTGTGGAGTCTGGATCACTCCAGCAAGACTTGGATGCACTGCCCTGCTGAGAAACCTAGTGCACATCACTTAACCCATTCATGCCTCAGTTTCACCATCTGTCCACACACAGCAGCAACAATCTCCTCATGTGGTTCTAATAACTGAATGGGTTATTCAAGACAAGTATTTAGAGTGGTTTAACACGAAGTTAAGAACCAAACAAACCCCTAATCCTTGGTGGGGGTTTGTTTTTTTGAAACAGTTTCTCTCTGTAGCCTTATCTTTCTTGGAACTGGCTATGTAGATCAGGCTAGCCTTAAACTCACAGAGATTTGCTTGCCTCTGCCTCCCGAGTGCCAGGAGTAAAGGTGTCCGTGACTATGCTGAGCTTCCACCTTATTTTCAGACAGGTTCTCTCCTTGAACATGAAGCTAGCCCCTTCAGCTAGGCTAGCCAGCCAGCTAGCCACACGAGACCCTCCTGTCTTCTTAGCACTGGTGTTCCAGGCATGCAACACTGCGCCTGGCTTTACATGGATGCCGGGCATCTGGACTGAGGTCCTCATGCTTGAACAGCAAGCAATTTACCAAATGAGCTGTCTCTCCTGCTCCTTTGTTCTGTGTAGCCCTGGCTGTCCTGACACTCACTCTGTAGACCAGGCTGGCCTCGAACTCAGAGAGCTGCCTGCCTCTACCTCCTGAGTTTGTCCTTATTCTAATGTTCAATAAACAGTATTATCAACACAATGTTTGAAATGCTTTCACCAGTCCTTCTGTTGCTATGGTTACAACTGGGCTTTAGAAGCTCTGAACTTCCTGAGAAGATGCCAAACGCCTGTGGCACTTGAGGGCAAGGGGATGATAGAGCAAGCCTTGGGCAGTCCTGGGTGTCTGTCAGGCTCATCCGACTGGTTGAGCAGCCTGATGCAACCTGCGTCATACAAGGCATGGCTTCCTCATACCAGGGGTGGCCAAGGGCTGGTGGCTAGGTTATGCCCAGGCAAAGGGGTACCAAGGCTGCCAGGCAGGGTCACCTCGGCTGACCCATGACCAGCTGTCATTGGAAGCCA
Organism: Cricetomys ansorgei; assembly: GCA_026225945.1. Lineage (NCBI taxonomy): Eukaryota > Metazoa > Chordata > Mammalia > Rodentia > Nesomyidae > Cricetomys > Cricetomys ansorgei. The sequence goes on from JAMJFZ010003163.1 coordinate 15,786,417, forward strand.
AGAATAAAATCTTACTCATTTTTCAGTTCTGTCACTACTGGTCCTCTTCTAAGCCTCATGCTAGGGTCCAAGGCCTTTTTTTTTTTCTCATCTTCCTCCCCATTTCCCCCAATCCAGTCTTTTCTGGTCCTTTCCTTTCCTTCTATCTCAGCACTTGGTCCGCTGCCTGAGGTCTAGAGCCTCTTTTCTCCTCTAGCTCCAACTTCTGCCCGCAGCCCTACTTAGACCCCCAGTGTGTGACACCAGCTTTGACAGTTGATCCTAGATGTCTGCACCCTTTCTAAGCTAAGCTCCACTGCCTGAGGTCTGACCCTCCCCTCAGGGTCGTAACCTTGTTGATTTTGCGGTTCAGTTTTTTTTTTTAAAGTAATTTTCTCCATTAGCACACAATGATTGTACACATTCATGTATACAGTGTGGTAACTCAATAAGGTATACAACGTATGGTGATCAGATCGGGTAACTGGCTTTTCCTGCTCCTTGAACTGTGATTATTTTTCTGTGTTTGGAAGCTTCCAACTTATTCCTTTTAGTTCTTTATAAGATACACAATAAGTTTTTGTCAGCTATAGTCACTTTACTGTTCTTCACATGGCTGCAAACCTTGGATCACAATCTCTCCCAGGACATTGCTGCATAAGCCTCAAGCTCTCCGTCTCTGAATCTGTGTGACCAGCTTCTTTCTACCTGGGCTCAGGCACTGAGACCCGTGATCATTCTGTTTGTTGTTGAGACAGGGCCACGCTATGAAGCCTTAGCTGGCCTGGAACTCACAGAGATCCATCTACCTCAGCCTTAGGGACATGTGTCACCACACTGTCTTGGTTTCTGAAGCAGAGTTTCACTGTTTAGTCCAGGTTGGTCACGACTCTCAGACCCTCTGGGCCCAGCCTCCGGAGACTGGGGTTACAGGTGTGTGCTACCATATCCAGCCTTAGCATCATTTGTCCCCTGGCCTCTGACTGCACTGCATCACAGGTGCCCTCTGTGTGAGGTCAGGAACTACCTCTTCCTCCTTCCTCCTTGTTTCTTCATCTCGGCTTCTATTCCTCAGCTCAGATGTCTGAGGTCTGCCATTCCTTCAGCTCATAATCCTGTCTCCAAGCCCAGCCTGAAGCCCAAGTTCTAGAAATGTCACCCATGTTTCAATCCCTATAGCAGCCCCCAGTTTGAGTTGCAGGACTGACTCCACCTGTCTCCTTCCCTTACCTGGGTCCTCCTACCAATGCCTGGTCTTTCTCTACCCCCATTTTCCGGTTCACCTTTCTCTTCCCAAGTCTCCCCTAAGTCCTGATCTCTGAGGTCTACTATATCCCCAACTTTAGTTTACCCCCCCCCCTTGAAACAGGACCTTACTATGTAGCTCTGGCTGACCTCTCCTTCACCTGCCTCTGCCCCAGTGTGTGCCTGGAGAATATCACAATATCTCACCCACCACATCTGGGCCTCAGAGCAGCTGGCTGGCTTGGAAGCTCCCCAGCCCTGGCCCACCTCCCTCCTCCTGCTCTCCCTGCCTCTCCCGGGGTGGGGATGCTCACTCACCCACTTGTAACACTCGATCCACAGCCCCACTCTGCAGCAGGTGCAGCCCACGGGTAAATGGCACCCGGGTGTCTTGCTCGCCTTCCGGGGGCTGGTAGCCCAGCGATGAGTACATACAGATCTCCCGCTCACTTCGTGGAAAAGACCAAAACACAATGCGCTTCTGCACTGGCTCTGGCACCCGGGAAAAGCGTTCCTCCACCTGTGGGAAGGGCTGCTGGGTTAGAAACCTGGGATTGAATCCTGGCTTTGCTGTTTACAAGCAGCACAACTTTGGAAACCACCTGACCTCTGTTTTCCCAAGTGTAAAATAGGAATGTGAGAATCAACCATCCCATGAAGATCGGGAAGATAAAATATATACGAGTGAGCCCAGAATGGTGGTGCACCTTGAAATCCTAACTTCTTGGGAGGCTCCACTTGAGCCAAGGCCAGTTTGGGTAACACAGAGGAACCCCTACCCACAAAACAGCTTTCAATACAACAGTATTTACTTACAATAAGGCCTTGCTCATAGTTAGCATTCAGCCAGGTCCCACGGGTCTGGGGTAAAACCCTTCTACAGCTTGGGGTTTGAGGGAACAAGAAGAAGCTAGGTATGTATAAGAATGATCAAGGACATGGGCCTTGTATTCCCCCTGCTCAGCCCCTTACAGAGATGATGTCTTACTCTTGTGGGAAGAAACCACAGCATCGGGTCAGTGTCTCAGCCTCAGAACCTGAGGCTCAGAGATGGAGAGAACTCATCTCTTCAGGATCCCTAAGCCAAGGGGCTCCAACTCCCAAGACCAGCTCCATCCTAGGTTTTCTTTCCCTGCCCTTCCCCCAAGAAAAGCCCCAAGGAGGGAAGGGCTGTCCTGTGGGTGCCAAGGAATAGAACCAGCTGTTTGAGGCTGTGTTCCAGTCTGAGTAGGCTAGTCACTGGCTGGGTGACCTTGGACAAGCTTCTCAACCTCTCTGTGCCCCAGTTTCCTCAAAGTGAGAACTCCCAAAGAGTTCCAGAAGCTTTCCAGAGTTCTCTGAGCACCTTAGCTGGGCCTGGTGGGAGCCCTGAAGACAGTTTTAGGGTTATTCCGTGCACGTCACACAGGGTGAACAGCAGAGAGGCCTTACCCAGATTTCTAGGGGAAGGGGGAATCAGTGACTGGGCTCCTGACAGTTGGCAGATGACTAAGGAGGGATTTTCCGGTCATGAATCAGAGCCTGTTCCATCCACGATCAGCCCAAACCCATCTATCCTAACTCAGGAAGAGTTGCGCAGCAAAGAACACCCTCAAAGTCAGACCAGAAGACGCCTATGCGGACCGAGAGGGGCCCCTGCACCTTCCCATCTCCTTGGGAGACAGAGAGTGGGGATTTGTATGGCTCCTCCCACAAGCCACAGAGTAGGGGACCCAGGTGCTCCTGCCTAGGTACCCCAATCTTGGCTCCAGAATGGCTAGAGGGAGGGGGTAGGGTGGAAGGAGGGGCACAGAGCTCTTCCTTCAGTGACCCTGCCTCTTGCCCCACAGTCGGGGGATCAAGAGAGGACAGGTAGGCTCTGGAGGCTGGAGTACAGGGACCAGGGGTATCTTGTGTAGGCCCTGTAGAGACGGGGGGTCTTCTCCCCGGAGGGCAGGACAGGGAAACGGAGGGCAGGAATGGAGCAGTGTGGGATTCTGGGCAGGTGTCCTTTTGGGGGAGAGAAGCGGTCTGTATGGCGACCGAGTGGGTCGCGGGCGGAGAGGCCTGGGGCCCGGGGGGTGGGGCTGGCCGCTGGGGAGGGGGAGAGGTGTGAGGCCTGGGGCCGGCCGGGGCCTCACCTGCTCGAAGGCCCAGCTCTCGGCCACCCGCTTGGCGCTGAGGTCCAGCAGCGGCTCGGGGCGGCCGCGACGGGCCCCGGTCCCGGGCTCGTCCCCCGAGGGGCAGCCCCGGCTGCGCTTGGCCGCCGGGGGCTCCATCCGGCCGAGCCGGCCGGGCGACGCGGCCCCTTTAAGACTCTTCACAACAATGAAGTCGTCTCAGCAGCCGCTGCCTCCTCAGCCGAGGCCCCGCCCCCGCCGCCCTACCTCTCCCTCACTATTGGCTGTCTTTGCAGACCCGCCTCCGAGCAGCCGCTGTTCACTCGATAACTCTCACGTCCGTCTTTTCTGTGCCATCCAGTAAAAGGCCGCGGGGAGAGGCGCTGTCCATCACGGGGAGGCACGAGCCAATCAAAGCCAGGGGACCCCACGGCTCGACCTGGCGAAGAGTTTCGGGGCGGTCCCACGTTCATTCACAACATTCCTCCCCCGCCCCCTTGGGCCGGTCTACGAGCCGGGCCGCTGGGGCTGCGCCCACACACGGCTTTGTTTACTGAGGGTCGCTTCCGGGCGTCTAGGGGCCCCGGCAGACTCTCCCCGAGCTGTGTGACCCCAGAAACTCCAGGCAACCTCTCTGGGATGCTTTAGGAGCCGACTGGGGCCGGCATAGCCGGCAGCGCGCTTGTGGGCTGGCTGTTCATGTAAGGGTTCCCCTTGAGCTGCGAGCTGAGACATCCTAATCCGTCCTACCTACGTGGAATGAGCATGAAATTGCCCTTTGCGACCATTTCGACCCATGAGAGTGGCAGTTTCGTAAGCTTCGACATCATGCATGTCAAATCTCCCACCCTGAATCTTTTTTTTTTCTGACTCAGCTTCTTATCCATAGCCCGGAAGCCAGCCACCGTCTTTGTCACCCTTTCCCATTCCCATCCCATGACCTGAGAGAACCCTGCATTTTCCTACCCTCGCGGCCTCTCCACCATCATTTATTAATCTAGACCAGGATTGCGCTCCACCTCCCTCGCTCTACCTCTAGCTCCCCGAACCCTTCTCTCACCAAGGTCTTGAAAAGGACCGGTGTGGCTAGTGCCCACCCAGGGTCTCAGGACGAGAGGCAACCCCAAGGAACGGAGAGACACCAGAGCGATGCAGAAAAACATGAGGCTTTGTTATCCAATGCATTGGGGTCATCTCTCACCTATCCTGCAAGCCAGAATAGGAGAAAAGCCCCGAGGAGCAGAAATAGAGAATAAGTACTACAGTCTCATTAGATAACCCGAATTAACCTGATTGGAGATCCTCCTGCCTCATCCTCCAGAATGCTGGGATGCCCGGTACGTGCCAGGGTAAGGAGGCTTACATGTCTCTTTGGGCTCTGAGCTCCATGGAGCAAGAATAAATAGAACAGCACCCAGAATACAGTAGATGGTCAATCTGAAACTTGTTGACTTAGCCAATTTATGCTGTGAATCCATTTAGTTGACATAATCCTCAAATCAGGAAAAACCAAAGCTGGTTTTTCCAGGCCTCACAACTGCTCTCTCTGGCACTGGCCCACTGGTTCCTTCTGGATCTGCCCCTCCCCACGATAGCCTATGATCCTTTGAAACAGGGCTGGTTCGAGTCGGGCTATGTTGTAGGGGAAAAGAACACACCGGAAGAAATGGAGAGATGGCTCAGAGGTTAAGAGCACTGGCTGATCTTCCAGAAGACTTGGAGACTTGGGCTCAATTCCCAGAACTCATGTAGCAGCTCACAACTGCTGTAACTCTAGCTCTAGGGATCTTACATCCTCAGTGGGGCTGAGTCTCAGTTACAGAACAACAATGTCTTTCCTTCCTTTTTTTTTTTTTTTTTTTTGCTTGTTTGCTTTGAGACAGAGTCTCATTATATAGCTCTGGATGTCCTAGAACTCACTCTGTAGACCAGGCTGGCCTTGAACTCACAGAGATCCACCTGGCACTACCCTCTGAGTGCTGGGAGTAAAGACATGCACCACTTCACCTGGCCTGTCCTAGTTTCTATAGCTTTGATAAAGACTGACCAAGAGCACCTTGGGAGGGAGAGGACTTATTTGGCTTACATGTCCTGATCACAGTCTATCACTGAGAGAAACCAGGACAGAAACTCCAGGCAGGAGCCTGGAGGCAGGAACCGAAGGAGAAGCCACCGAAGAATGCTGCGCACTGCTTTGCTCCCCATGGCTTCCTAGTCTGTTTCCTTACACAACCCAGGACCACCTGCTCAGGGATGGCTCCACCCACAGTGGGTTGAGCCTTTCCACATCAACCATTAATCAAGAAATGCCTCCGCAGACTTGCTTACAGGCTCCTACGGAAGTATTTTCTCAGTTGACCCTATTTCCCAGGTGGCTCTAGCTCGTGTCAAGTTGACAAATAAAATAATAAAAAGAAATGAAATAAAATAACTAACCAGCACAAACCATGAAATCAATTTATCGATTTATTTATTTCCCATAGAGATTCTCTACATAGCCCTGGCTGTCCTGGAACTCACTCTGTAGACCAGGCTGGCCTTGAATTTATGGAGATCCGCCTGCCTCTGCCTCCCGACTGCTGGGATTAGAGACGTGTGCCACCACTGCCCAGCTCATATTGCTAATTTTTAAAATGTCTTCTTCTTATCATATTGTGTGTGTATGCTTATGTAAAGGTCAGAGGACAACTTTGTGAGGTCAGTTTGGTTCTTTCACTTTACATGGGTTACAGGAATCAAACTCTGGCCTCTAATTTGCTCCAAAGGTGCCTCTACCTTCTGAGTCATGTCACCGGCCTTCCTTTAACATTACTTTGGGGTTTTATTTATTTTTGTGTGTTTGGGTGTTTCGCCTGCATGTATGTCTGTGCACCTCTTGCGTGAAGTGCCCATGGGGACCAGAAGAGGGCATTGGGTGCCCTCAGCAGAAAGGGCCTGTTAAGCCATCTTTTTTGTTGGACTTTGTTGGCCGTAAGAAGCCACTGCCTTGGGCACAACAAGATGGCCCAGCAGACAAAAGGGCTTACTACCAAGCCTGACTCCTTGAGTTTGATCCCCAGAACCCAAAGGATCAGAGAAGAGAAACTGATTTTACAAGTTGTCATCTGACTTCCACACACGCACTGTGACATGTGCACACATATATACACACGCAGACACAAAATAAGTAAAATTTAATAAAATAAATAAATTTTAATAAATAAATAAATAAATAGAATTTAATAAAATAAAAAAATAAGAGTCGCTGTCTTGACTGGGGCGCAGGTCTGTGACAAAGCGCTAGCTTTGCTTGCTAGGCCCAGGGTCCATCATCAGTAAGAGGAAGAGGAGGAAGAAGGGGAGGAGGGGGAGGAGGGAGAGAGGAGGGTAAGGAAGAAAAGAATGAAACCCTCAAAGCCTAGCCACAGTGACAGCGATAACTGCCTTCTATGTCTCAGATGAAGAAGCTGAGGCATAGAGAGAAAAGCCATTTATTTGCCTGAGGTCACCCAACAGGGACAGGGCCTGGAAGGCCTGCAAGCCTGGATTCCTTAGAGTATCTTTGTTCTGAGTTTTCAGTTTGTAGGGCTGTGATAGCAGGAAGGGCCTTCATGCTGACCATGCTGGGGCGAAGGTAGACCCATGGGAAGGAGTGGCCAGGGTGAGGGGATGTTGGCGCACTCAGGGTCTCCCCTTCTTAGTGGGCCTCAGGGGCTGGCAGAGTCTGATCATGCTCCTGGGAAGAGTCATCACGCCATCAAGCATGCTGACCATGAACACCACTCGACACAGGGTAGGACAGCTTTTACATTTCATTTCATCTGTTGACACAGGGTCTCCGTGGATCAGACTGGCCTTGAACTCACTGTGTGTCAGAGTGACCTTGAATGTCTGACTCTTGTCTTCGTACTTCACACAGAGTTCACGCTGTGCTTGGGGACCTGTCCAGGTATCCATGCACTCCCTCAAGTATCTGCCAACTAAGTTCTACTTTACTTTTTGAGACAAGGTCTTACTATGTAGCCCAGGCTAGTCTTGAACTCCTGATGCTCCTGTTCCAGCTTTCCAGGTATATCCCAGAATGCCTGGCGGCTTATTTCTTGCATTCTATCACAGTTGGTATAAATTCTGACAACGTACCATCTCACAAACGAGACATCCAGGACACAGAAAGACTGAATGTTGACTTGGGACACAGTAGACAAAGATCTGAATCTGAGTTCAGGAAACAAGACAGATGAAGGAAGTGAGGTCCAGCGAGCTCAGGAAGCTGCCCATGGTCACACAGATATTCTGGTAACATATGGGGGTCAGACTAGAGCCAGGAAGTTGAGAGTGTCCCCCGAAGTCTCAAGGCTTATTTCAAGCATGTCCCCTTGAAAGCAGTACTTTTAGGAAAGGAGATGGTGGTGGTGTTCCAGCCACTGGCGCCCCCTGCTGGAGCACAGAGGCTCTGGCTTCAGTAAGTGCCTGCCTGGTCATCTCAGCCTGCACTGTGAGCTCACTGTCTAGGCATTTGGAGCTTGTGGTCCCAAACCCAAGTGCTCTCAACCCACAGGGAAAGTAGGTCTTTTCTTCAAGCTCTGATGAGGGAGAGGACATGGATCTGTGGCTAGGGAGACATGTCCACCCCGACTTTCTGAGAGTCGTCTCTGTTATGCCAGCCCTGCCAGCAGTGGCCAGCTGATGTAGGCAGTCTGGTTTGATTGTGGTGGGGCCACAGCCTCAGTTCAGCTTTGTGACTCTGCTTCCTTTTGGAAACACAAGCTCGTGGGTAGAGTGTTGCCAGGAAAAGTGGCATTCCAGACAGGGCAAAAATTGAGTCTGAAATCACATTTGATGACTCCCTGCCACTGGAGAAGGGGGTCTCAGGACAGGGCTAAGGACAACAGTTCATTATTTGTCTCACTAAAGATCCCCAGGTATCCCAGGCTCCTTCTTTGCCATACTAGGATGCTGGGTCCCCTGTTTTAAATAGATGGGGCCATGGTGGCTCAGAGAGGAAATGACTAGCTGATGGTCTCATATACACAGCCAAGAGGTAGAAGACCCTAGCACAGACAGTCAGACATGGCTGGGCCTGCCTGTTACCCCAACACTGAGGTTAAGGTAGAAGCATGTCTCATTTAAGGCCAACCTGAGTGACACAGAACTGTCTCAGAACACAAAACACAAAACACCTTTCTGTAGAGCCCAAGGTTCGGGAACTACCAGCATCACAGAGGAGGGAAGTGAGGAGAAACGAGGTCTGTGGGACCTGGAAGCTGTCATTCCAGATCCCTGGGCACTGGTCTTTGGAAGAGGATCACCAGGCTGGCATCAGAGTCACAAGGCAGCTATTCTCAGGGCTCCTTAGCTTGCCTGCAGGAGACTAGGGGAGAAGGCCTGACTGGGTCCCCAGGGTCTCCTGCTTTTCCCTATTCCACAAGGATGGGTAAAAAGATTTCCAAAGAGGGCACTCCAGGGGCTGGAGAGATGGCTCAGAGGTTAAGAGCACTGGCTGCTCTTGCAGAGGACATGTGTTTGGTCTCCAGCACCCACAGGGAAGCTCACAGCTATCTATAACCCAGAGGATCCAAACTCTTCTGGCCTCTGTGGGCACTAGGCACACATGTGGTATAGATATACATCAGGTAAAAAAAACACACACACACACACACACACATATATATATTTTAAAGAACATATTCTGTAAGCATCTGACAATGCTCCCATCCTTCTGGGTGCTGGGCAGGGGTGGGCAGTGGCTTAAAGGGGCAAGGTGTCCCAGGAAATGTGGGAGATGAATGGTTCCTGGTGTGGCAGTGGCTCCCCAGGCAGCACGGGGTCCACCTGCTGGAGCTCCCAGTGCAGGACTGTTTGGCAACTTCAAAGGCAGCAGCAGAGCTGAAGTGGGTGGTGGGTAGTGTGTTTACAGGGCAGAGCAGCTCCCCCAAACACCAGACTTTCTCTCCAGGCAGGAGACAACCTCCCTTCTTTCTTTCCTTCCACATGGGCCACCCTCTGCGTACAAGTCTAGGTGGGAAAGACCTGAACAAAACACAGACTTGGCCTCAGAAACAAAACACACAAAGCAGGGAAGATGAGCAGGGCTGAGGGTAACTTCCAGCAGAGCTTGCTTAAAGAAGCTTTAGGGTTCATCCTCAACATCAAACCAGACACAAAAAGGTCTGGTGGTGGCCTACCAAAGGCAGGTGGAGCTATATGAATTAGAAACCAGCCTGGTGTACAGCGTTGAGTTCCAGGCTAGCCATGGCTACCTAGTGAGCTCCTACCCTGCCCCAGATAAAATCAAGAACCCCCTCAAACTCTACAAAACAGTGGCAATCAAATGGCCCACAGGATCTGTGAAGATGGGGCTTGGGGGGGGGCAGTCCCAGGGGAGTGTTCAGTGATCCAAGAGGGATGGGTGGATGAGGGGAATAATGTAAATGATCATACTTCTTATAGATGGGTTCAGACTTCTCTCTTTATTCAAGCTTCTTTCTTCTCTCTTTTCTTAAGCTTTTCCCTCTCTATACAATTTCTTTCTTATTTAAACTTACTATTTTCTACTTTTTTTCCCTATGAAATCACACACGCCTCTTACACACATACACACACCTCTTGTGAGTGAAGGCAAGTTTCAACAACTTTATTCTTTCCATTCCTCATAAAAACACACTCATGAGCTTCAACACACGCACCTTACCCATACATCTTGTAAGCTTGCACTCCTACTGTATTTTTTCATATGCCTTATATACTTTTTAAACAAAGTCCCTTACATAAGAAGAAATCACATCATAATCACAAATCCTATTTTTCCCAGTGAATGATTACAAGTTACATATTTAAAAAACAGGTTGTTTCCAAACACCTACGCACGATTATACATGAATACCCAGTTTTCTGTGTATTTTCTTACTACAATACATCTATACTCCCAAAACAATAATTTTCTATTATAGATTAACAGAGTTTAAGTAAGCCAAGTGTTCTCACAGCCAGCTTCTGTTGTAGCTGGTAAGTAGCAGTCTTGCTGTTACCAGGAAATGAGTATCGGTCATGTAATCCAGGTAACATAGTTTGTTATTAGCTAGAAAACTTTGAGTCAGGGGTCTTTTTGCTTTTCTTAGGTAAAAGGATAATCTGCAACACAGCTCTATGTCCTCAAGGCACTGTAGCAGGCAAGCCCTCTACCACTGAAACCACAGCTCCCGGCTTTTTGGTCAGTCTTAACCGGATAGTCCAGGCTGACCTTGCAAGCCTCGCACTGCTGGAGATCTTCTACCTCAGCCTTTCAAGTGCAGGGTTTACAGGTGCCCACTACCATTTGTGGCTAAATGGGGGAAGGGGGGCTAAAATTTCTATGTCCATGATCTCGTTTGACTGTGTGAATGGTCCTGAATTACACATTCCACAAAGGTCTGTAGTTCAACTTAATGAAGCCTGAGGCCTTGGTTATCATGGATATACTTCAGACACTCAGTCCGCCAGCCCTTCGAGATGGAATGAGGTGGTCTGCAGTCTTCACAGGGACTCCAGAGGAGCTGTTGATGTCAAACATCAAACTAGCGAGGAATAAGCTACCTTCTTAAGCTCTCTCATAAAATGTAATAAACTTTTGCTGCTGTCAGCACATTTCCAATGTAGTAGGATGCTTGTTCATCTCTATTTAGTTCTAGAACTTTCAGGCCAGGAGGAAACCCAGTTCACTGACCACCATGCCCCTCTTGTCCCTGGCAGTCATCTGCCAGGTCTGCCCTTTCACAGGGCAGCACAGGTCTACCCTTGTGCACCTGGCTTGTTACAAGGGCAACTTGACAGGGACTCCCCTGCTTCCGCCTCCTGAATGCTGGGTGTAAAGACATGCACCACCTTGCAATTTTTTTTTCTTTTTGGCAGGATCTCAAGTAGCTCAGGCTAGCCTTGAACTTGAACTGTAGTGGAGGCTGATCTTAGACTTTCTTGGTTTTCCTAACTCCGCTCTGAGTGCTGGGTTTACAGGTGTGGAAGCATTTTGCCCAGTGTCAGCATTGTGTTTCTGGGGCTCGTCTATGTTGTGGCCCGGATCAGTGCTTTAACTTTTTAAATTTTATTTTTGGTTTGGGACAGGGTTTTCCCATGTAGTCCTGGCTGGCTTTGGATGCACAGAAATCTACGTGACTCTGCCTCCCAAGTGCTGAAACTAAAGGCATACACCACCATGCCTGGCACATGTCAAATATTTTTAATGAGTTTTCACACATGTAAACACACCATTTGCATGAAGTGTCTACAGAGGAAAGAAGAGGGCATCAGAGTCCCTAGAACTGAAGTTACAGGCATTGAACTGCTGTGGATGCTGGGAGCTGACCCTGGGTCCTCTGTCAGAGCAGCAGGTGCTCAACCACTGAGCCATCTTCTCAACCCTTCATTTCACTTTTATTTACATTTATGATGGAATGTGTGAGAGCATGCACACGGCATGACACAGCTGTGGAGGTCAGAGGACCACTTGCTTTTACCATGTGGGTTCTGGGGACTGAACGATGGTGTTCAAACCTGGTGGCAAATTCTTACCTCTTGAGCTATCTTTCGAGCCCAGCATTCCACTTCCATATTCGACGGTGGCTGAAGCAGATTCTTGCCCAGCCTAGTGTATGCAAATGCAGGTTGTTTCTGCCTTTGTGCTAGTGCAAAGTGTTCCTCCACACTGGTACAAACACCAACGTGAATGTCTGTTTTGCAGGGTTCTTTAGGGGAAACAACAGAATATAATACTAAGAGCATTTATTGGATTAGCTTACATGATAAGGGCTAAGTGCCCGCACAGCGTCCATCCATCCAGGTGCCAGAGAACCTGAGAGGTCTGCTTAGCAGCTGCTCACGTTACAGGGAGGTGTCGAAGGGGGCTGCTGTCTGGTGCGTATGGAAGGACCTAACCTGGAATGTGACGGTGGCAGGCACTGCAGAGGGGTCCCCGTACCGGGGCGGGCTCTTCCATGGTACAGCTCAGTCAGGTAGTCGTCACCCAGCACTTCTCCTGTGCCACTCTGCAAGTGCTACCCCAGATGTGCAGAGCTGCTGTCCGCTAGTCTGGTCAAGCGGACAACCAAGTCTACCTACCCCAAGCTGTTGTTTGAGTTAGGGTCTGTGTGGCTCTAGATGCCTTGAACTCCCCTGTAGATCAGGCTGGCCTTTAACTCAGAGGTCCGACTGCTTCTACCTCCTGAGTGTTGGGATTAAAGGTGTGTGCCACTGTGCCCAGCCATCCTAGTCTCACTACCAGACACCCGAGATAGAGCTAGAGGGGGCTTAGTGGGTAACGGCTTCCACTGCTCTTGTCCCTATGCAGGGTGGCTCACAGCTGCCTGTGATACCAACTCCAGAGGTTGGGTTGTCTCTGGCCTCCTCAGGCAACCCATACTCATTGTACATGTACATATACATACATGTAGAAAAATAACACGCTCCTGGGCATTTTAATCTCAAAACTTGGGAGGCAAAGGCAGGTATAGCTTTATGAGTTTGAGGCCAGCCTGGTTTAAACAGTTGAGACCCTGTCTCAGAAAACTAAACCAAACCAAACCTAACCCAACCTAACCCAAGAGAAGCCACTGATAAGCTCATGGTTCTAGGGGCTGTACCCACAACGGGGCACTTATCCCTCTGGATCTTTAGAAGGGGTACAAGAAATAGGTGTGGGTGGGAGTTGCATGTCAGGACACAGCTCCATGACAAGCCAGAGGCAGAGGCATTAACAACCCCTTCAAAGTCCAGCCTTGGAGTAAGTTACAGCCTCTAAAGTTGCCCTCCATGCTCAGAGCAGAGCAACTGTGCCCTGGTAGGATTAAAACCCACCAGGTCCTTCCTCTGGTTCACAAATGCATCAGTAGCTTAGACTAGGGTATAGCTCGATATGCTTGCTTAGCACATATGAAGTAGATCAGACTTCCAGCAGCCAGCTATGGTGAGTCAGAAGTCAGCCTGGAAGCATCAGATGGTCATAAAACTGAATTCTGACCAACAGTGTATGGTACCAAATCCACCCAGTCAGGACTGGGGGCAGTCACTGGTGACATGACACTTTCCTGCTGGGCACAAAGAGATGGACCACCAGCATATTCATCGCCTGCTCCAGTGCCACACTAAGGACAGAGATGCCAACAGGTCAAGCACCCTACATATGACATGATCAACATCTGGTCTAGCAGGTCAGAGTTACCAGGAGTGTGAGCTCCTCAATAGAGAGGTGAGACATTTTCAAGTTTTGTGATCTTGGTTTCTCTAAAAACACAGAATGGTTTCTGGAATGTTTTTTTGCCCATCCCAGGTGTAGTGGATGAGAGTGAGTTTGATTTAGACTACCTGTTACTGGTGGCTATGACTCGTTTATGTACCGCTATGAAAAACATAATTTTGCCATGTGCAGCTTAAACTTCTGGGAACTTTGCTCAGAGTATATATTGGTTGAGACACGGAGAGTCAAGGAAGGAACTAGGTTCGGGGATATTGCATTGAGATGCTAGTCCAGCTATCAGTTCCTGTTCTCCCAGGTTCAGGTCACCAACAAGAGTGGTGAATATTTCTCTTTCTTTTTCTTTTCTGAGCCAGAGGATAAACACACACAGTAGCAAACCTGCTACAGACAGGAACAGAGCTGTGCTGTGGAGAAGGGTGCTGACTGGCCAGGTCCTGGCTCTGGAGTGTCAAGCTAGCTTGGCCAAGACAGGTGGGGATGGAGCAGGAAAATACAAGAAGGGCACCTAGCCTCTGAGGGCACAGCTTTATTGGGTAACACCAAAGCATGCCCAAGTGACTCTGGGTCACTAGTTTGACAGGATGAAGTGGCACCTCACTTCAGATATGGGACCCTTTTTCATGTACAGGACAGTGAGGACTAACACTAGATGACTGGAGGGGGTGGCTGGGAGGCAGGGGCCACCCACGACCTGGGGAAGAGACATTGGCAGCTGTCAGCTTCAGGTGCAGATGTCACTGTTCTTTCCTGGGTCTGTGGCTGTCAAGGGTACCGTGTGGGCAGATGTTTCTTGTGGAAACCAGTGAGGCTCACCAACGCCCCAGATTGCCTCACCACTGACTGGCATGAGAGCTGGAGGGATGCAGAGCCAGGTCTACCATGAGTCACACTAGTGAAGCCAGGTCTAAGGCTTTACCATCACGTGCGAATTGCTGTTCCAGGTGCCACCAGGACTGGAGCAGGGTCTCCTTCCCTGAGGTCCAGCCGGCCTGTGGGGCCACCTGCAAAGTCCTGGTGCCTTTAGGATGCTGTCTTGCTTGGGGCAGTGGCCCCTGTCTTCTTTGATGCACCCTTCAGCAGTGCAAGCTTCCTAGGCAGGCTGGAGCTGGCCTTCATCACCACGTCATGCTCAATCTTCTTCCGGATTCCCACTTCCAAGCTCTGTGGGAGACAACAGGACACACCCTCACTCTCCCCAGCCTGAACATAACATACATGCATCTTCCTTTTGTTGTCTCTTTGAGAATGGCTTTAGACTCAAGCTCCTCCTGCCCTGACTTACCACTACAAGCCTGTGTGCTACCATGCTCAGGTCAAAAGCAAACCAAACCCTTCCACCTCTGTGCCTCTGCTCAGGCCCATTTTACAGATGGGGAAGCAGAGGCTTCTGTATCAAGCAGGTACTGGCCCAGGGTGTTGGTGATAACCCCTTCTGTCCCATGTCTCACCCACTTCCCCGGGTTCCAACTAGGGTCATGAGCCAATCACCGACTGTCAGCTTGGTCTCCACTTCACCCACTCCTGCCCTGCCTGAGCTCCTATGACCACAATGGCTGCATGAGGTAAGCACAGGAGTTATGAAGAAAATATTGTGTCAGTCATGAGAACATGAGAAAAGGTACTGCTGGTAAGACTAGGTTCCAGGGACAGTGTGTGCTGTGTGAGCAGAGCAGGTCTAGCAGTGGGACAAAGAATCCTTAAAGGGCCAGTAAGGCCAGAGACAGAACAAAGGGTGAAAGGTGATGAGGCTGTGGAGGTGAAGGACTGGGGCTCTGGCTGAGCAGGAAGCAGCTGTGGAAGGTTCTGAGCAGGGGAGAGCACAGAGTTGGCTAGGAGCTGACCTTGAAGGCGGATGAGGAGAGCAGAGCAGGTGGCTGGGCAGCCTGCTTGGGGAAATATTCAGGGGAGTCAGGATGAGCCACTCAAGATTTAAGCCAGACTAGAGCCTCTGATTTTCCTAGTTAATTTTTTATGTATGTGTATGAGAGGGTCTCGCCTGCATGTATGTGTACCACATGCATGCAGTGCCTGTAGAGACCAGAAGAGGGCACTGGAGATCTGTTGGGACTGGAGTTACAGGTGGTTGTGAGTTGCCACGTGTCTAGAAACTAACTGAGGTCATGTGGAAGAGCGTCAGTGCATGTCTTCCCCCCTCCCCCACAACACACACAGGGTTTCTCCGTTGTAACTCTGGCTGTCCTGGAACTCACTCTGTAGACCAGGCTGGCCTCCAACTCAGAGATTCACCTGCCTCTGCCTCCAGCGTGCTGGGATTAAAGGCGTGCGCCACCACCTGGACAACCAGTGATCTTAACCACTCTCCAATTCCTCAGTCTCTAATGTCTTAATCGGCTCAATCCTTTCCACCTGGGTTACCAGCTGAATCTGGTAATAAAAAGCTAGATCTGGCGTGTACACCTGTAACCCTAGCACCCAGGTGCTAGAGACAGGACTACCATAAGTCCAAGGCCAGCCTAAGCTACAGAGGAAGACCTTGTTTCAGAAAAGGGGGAGCTAGGTGTTGTGGTACACGTTTTTAACCCCAGCACTCAGAAGGCAGAGCCAGGAGGATCTCTGTAGGTTAAAGGCCAGCCTGGTCTACATAGCAAGTTCTAGACCAGCCAGGGCTACATAGTGAGACCCTATCTTAGGAAAAAAGGGGTTGGGGAGTGGACAGGCTGGGTTGTGCCTCCATTAGCAGAGTGCCTGACTAGCATGCACAAGTCTGAGTTCAATGTACACTACATAAACTGGGCTTGGCGGCCCACGCCAGTCATCCCGGCACTCTGGAGGTTAGGCTACAGTGCTCTAGGCTGCCTAAGCTTGTGTGAGGCTGTCTCAAAAGCACCAACATGGACAGAACAAAAGATAACAGAAAGGCTGGAGACGGTCCAGTCGTTAAAGAGTACTGGTTGCTCTTCCCCCTGGGTTAGACTCAAAGCACCCACACATCAGCCACAATTATCTGTACCCTAACACTGAGGAATCTGATCCTTACATGCATGCGGTGCATAGGCATGCAGGCAGGCAAAATACCCATACACACACACACAAAAATGTTAAAGAGAGGAGGTGGGCTGGGGAGATGGTCAGTCGTTAAGAGCATATCCCTTGCAGAAGACCTGAGTTCTGCTCCTAGCGCCCAGGTCAGTTAGCTCATACCACCTGCAACTCCAGTTCAGATCCCCTCTTTGGGCCTCTGTGGGCACATACACATAATTAAAACATAACATTATTTTGGAGGCTAGAACACCACTCAGCTGTTAAAACCATTTGTTACCCTATCTATCTATCTATCTATCTATCTATCTATCTATCTATCTATCTATCTATCTATCTACCCACCCACCCACCCACCCACCTATCTATGGGGACAAGTTTTCCTGTGTAGCCCTAGCTGTCCTGGATCCTGCCACTGCCTCTCGAGCGCTGGGATTAAAGGTGTGCGTCACCGCCGCCCGGCTGCACCAATGACTCCTGAAGACCAGTGTCCAGTTCCCAGCATACACATAATAGCTCAAAATCGTCCTTAACTCTAGTTCCAGGGGTTGGACGTCCTCTTCTGCCCTCTTTGGGTACCAGGCACACACTTGAGGCACGCACACACACAGGCAAAACACTCATACACATTAAAAGAAGAAAAAACAAAACCCAAACACAACAACAAAACAAGGCTATTTGCTAACAGTCCCTCACGCGCATCTGAACCCCTCAGAGGCTAAGTGCGGAGTCTGGACGCATCGACCGAGGGAAGACAGGCTCGGAGCTGAGTCCTCTGGGCTGCCCTCCATCCGGGTCACCCCCGTGCATCGCCGCACTCACCTTCTTCAGCTTTTGCTGCTGCACCACGCGCGCCTTCTTGGGGGCGATGACCCGACCTAGGGAGACACGAGCCAGTGAGCCTGGCCACCCGCCCGGGCCCCGCGCGCCCCCGCCTCTCCACCCCGCTGCTCACCGCCTTTCCTCGGCCCGCGGCTCCGCTCCACCGCGGCCTTGCTTTTAGGTTTCTGAGCCTGGAACTTGCGCTGACCCTGCGCCATCTTCCGTCACGAGCCGGAAGAGGCGGGACCGTGAGCAAGGAGAGCCGGAAGTCGCTGCACATGATTGGCTACAGTGGGACGGAAAGACCCAAGGCCTCACGGGACACGGAGCGGCACACTTAAAGGGAAGCTGTCCAAAACATTCGAGGGAAAAGTGTTACCATTTCCAGGGTTCAGAACACTTTTGTGTATTATAAAACATATAGTGTTTTGTGCTTTTTATACATACAAGTCCAAACTAGGCTTGGGGTGAGGCAAACGAGGAACTCGTTTTTGGTGGAAAATGAAGGGACTGCCAAAAACCTTCCTTCAGGAATGTTGGAGAGATGGCTTGGAGGGTGCTTGCTGCCGTGCCTGAGAACTTGAGTTTGATCCTAGGTGGTGGCGCATACGATTAGGTTTAACCTCAGCACTCGGGAGGCAGAGAACTGACTTCTGCAGATTGTTCTTTAACCATATTCACACAATAAATAAATAAAAACGTCACAAAAAAACCCCACCTGTAGGTTATGATACATTAACTTTGCAGCTGAGCTAAGGACGGAACTCAGTCCTCATAGTTGCAGCTCCAGAGCTGTCACAGCAACAGCATTAGCTGTGTTTTTATTAAAAGATTTAAAGCATGTATCCGGTGAAACGGTATGAAATGGCAGAACCAACGCCATCTTAAACTGCAAAATCCATTTTAAAACAGAGACAGCCGTATTTAATCCCAGCACTCAGGAGACAGAGGTAGGCCTGGGCTACAGACTGAGTTCCAGGGCAGCCAGATACAACTGAGAAACCCTGTCTGGGGGTGGGGGTTGCCGGGAGGACAGAGACAAAGTTCAGGTTCCCAGGAAAATGAGAAAAGCCCCTAGCCTTTAGAGCTCACCAGTAAAGGCAAAACAAAATGACTGTCAGGTACTCGTTTTTGGGAACTGAGATGTATCATTTCAGGGTTACAGTGACTCTATCATGATTGTTAGTTTCTGACTGGTTAAAAATTATGACTTTTGTGTATGTTGGCACAAAATATTTGTTTCTCAAGGTTAAATAGTTTGTAAAAATTTGAGTTGGGTTGTAGTTCTGAACTTTCAGACTACATCCCTGGCTGGTCCAGCATTCTTTTTATGTTTGAATTCAATAAAAAATGTTTTCTTTCAACAAGTTGTGTGTTGGTATAATTGGATCAAAGGGACCCCACAACCCTGGTGGCTGGGAACATGGCTCAGTAGGCAAACTGCTTACTGCTCATGCATGAGGACCTGAGTTCCACCCCCAGCGCCATGCACACCTGTAATCCCAGTGCGAGGAGGCTGAAGACAGGAGGATCCCCGCAGCCTAGCCTAATTGTTGGGTTCCGGGTTCAGAGACTCTCTCAAAAAATAAAGCAAAGCAAGTTGTAGAGGTTGCTCACACCTTTGACCCTTTGCTCAGAGGCAGGTGGATCTCTGTGAGTTCCAGGTCAGCCTGGTCCACATAGGAAGTCCCAGAACAGCCAGGTCTACATAGAGACTCTGTCTTAAACAAACACAAATATTTACCTTGATTACTGAACTTTGGTGTCACTTTTAGAGTACTTATTGCTCTTAAAGAGAGAGACCTGGGTTGAGTTCCCAGCACCCACGTGGCAGCTCACAACCATCTGTAACCCCAGCTCCAGGGTGTCCATTGCCCTTTTCTGGCCTCAGAGGGCACCACACACTTGCATGCAAAACACTTACACATAAAAATAGCTGAGCAGAAGGGGTGCACACCTTTAATCCCAACACTCAGGAGTCAGAGGCAGGCAGATCTCTGTGAGTTCAAGGCCAGCCTGGTCTACAGAGCAAGTTCCAGGATAGCTAGAGCTACACAGAGAAACTTGGCCTCGAAAACCAAACCAAATAAATACAATAAAAATAAATAAATCTTCAAATGCTAGTAAGAGAGCATCCTGATTATCCCTACTTTGTGTTTTTGTTTGTTTTTTCAATATGTAGCAAGGGTGGGCTAAAATTCAAAGGAATCCTCCAGTCTTAGCCTCCCAGGAGCTGGGATTACAGGTGTGTATCCTCACTCCTGACTTTTCACCCCATTCACAGATCACAGAGGATGGAACTGAGATGCGGACTTCATTGCAGAGCTGGGGCTCTGCAGAGCCCAGGAAATCCTGTCTGCTCCTGAAGCTGGAAGAGGGAGTGTGGGTGAGGATGGGCTTTTGGGTAGCCATTCAAGAACTTTATTATAAAACCAGAGGAACTGGGGCAGGGTGGGGAGAGCCAACTAGTCATATCTGGGGACTCTCTAGGGTCTGTCCTTCTGAGGAAACTGAGGCACTCAAGGCTGATCGGAGCTCCTCAGGAGCAAAGACACCCAGCTCAGTGATGATGCCACCGGTGATGAGTTCATGGGGGGTGACATCAAAGGCAGGATTCCAAACCCCGATTCCTGCAGGGGAGAGAGGGCACATAAGGTGAGGATTTGGCTCTGAAAACTCCCAGGCTGTTGTCATTTGTCCTCACCACAGTAATTCTTGGGGTAAAGAGAGTCCTTGAGAATCTAGGGGTTCACACATACCAAATAGTGCCTAAAGGTACAGGTATGAGGCCAGTAACACAGCCTCAGCTCCTGCTGCCCAAGAAAGCTTCAGCCTTATGGACTTCTACCCGACTCTTGCCTACTCCAAAGAGTTTAAGAGTTTTAGAATCTAACCTAGGATTTTGGATTTGTACCAACTCAAGTGTGGGTATGATTTGCTGCTACATCTGTTTTCCGGGTGCTGGGGATGGGGCAGAACCCTTCATAGATGTATTTGCTTCTCTAACACAGGTGTTGTAGAAGTTTATTTTTAGTTATGTATAAAATAATTGTTTTATACACCGTTGGGTGAGGGTCTGTCTAGGTCTTGGCATTTTGTATTGTCTGCAGGTGTTGGGATTTCTGTGGAGGATGTTTGGTTGCTTATGATCTGCATCTGAGGAGTTCTGAATCAATAAAACCACCTGAGCTCAGATGCTCAGGATTCACTGTCGAGTATGGTATTGGCCACGATAGTGGTTCCCTCTGCTGAGGTCTGGCAGAGCTTACACATATGGGAATGCCTTCTTGCCTTCTTTGGTAAGCCTACACAGAGGTGAACTACCATACTCAGGCTCATACATGTAGCTTGGGCTGGCCTCAAATTTTCTATGTAGCCGAGGCTGGTTCTGAAGTCCTTGTCTTCCTGCCTCAACCTCCTGAGTGCTAGATTTGCCAGGTATGCACCACCAAGATCAGCAAATTATTTTAAAGTATCTTGTTTATTCTTTGAGACTTTCATATCTGTATACAATATATTTTGATTATTTTTAATTTAAGGAGTTTTTGATGTGGTACTGGGGTTGAACCTCAGGTCTTACACGTGTTGCCAAAAGCTCCGTATCTGCGCTGCACCCTTGGCCCCTTTAAAAATGTTTATTTTGAGATAGTTTATGTTGATTAGGCTTGCTTTGCATTACTGGTCTTTCCGCCTCAGCCTCACGAGCAGCCACCAAGCCCCAGCTTTCTGATTTTTTAAAAAAATTAAATTTATTTAAGTAATTTCTTTTATTTTATGTGCATTGGTGTGAGGGTGTTGGATCCCCTGGAACTGGAGTTACAGACAGTTGTGATCTGCCACATAGGTGCTGGGAATAGAACCTGGGTACTCGGGAAGAGCAGCCAGTGCTCTTAACCACTGAGCCATCTCTCTACCCCCCACCCCAGCTTTCTGAGTTTTTGAGGTGGGGGGGGGTCTCACTATGTAGCCCAGGCTGACCCTGAACTCTGAGCAGCCCTCATGCCTCAGTCTCCCCAGTGCTGGGATCACAGTTGTGTACCATTCCTGGCTGTCTATACAGACATTTGTCCAGACAGACTTGAATTATGCTTCTCTCATCACTGGTGCTTCAGACAGGGCCTCACTTGGTAGCCCACACTAGCCGGAAACTCATTCGGACCATTTGGTCTTGAACTTGTGTGGCTCCTGTCTGTGCTTCTGGAGTGCTGGGGTTACAGGCTGCACCACCACACCCAGCACTCTTCTTTATGGTGTGCACGTGCTCCTGCAGATAGAGGCTAGCAGCTCCCCTCAGCTGGGGGTCCTCACGAACCATCCACCTTATTTTTCGAGACAGGGTCTCTCACTGAACCTGGGGCTCGCTGATTAGACTTGGCTGGCCAGATGCCCCAGGGATCTGCCGTCTCTGTCTACCCAGCACTGGGATTACAAACCTGTGCTAGCACACCTGGCTTTTTAAACAGTTGGCTCCGGGCACAGAACTCAGGTCTTATCCCTACACACTGAGCTCCAAGTCTAGCCACCCAGCACTGTTTACAAAGTCTGATCTTGAACTTAACCTCCATCACCAGAATCCAGCTAAGGAGGAGCTTGAAACTCCTCAGCTTCAAGCCAAGCAACTTGCACCACCGAAGCCCAAGCCTTACCTCGTGCTGCAATCCTGACTCCATTCAGGTCAGTCAGCTCCTGGCTGGGGCGTTCCTCTATGACGATGTCCCTGCCGGTCTCCAGATGGAGGTCACAGGATGAGCTGGGGGCGGCCACGTAGAAGGGGACGCCGTGGTGTTTGGCGACAATGGCCAGCTGGTAGGTACCTATTTTGTTGGCTGTGTCTCCGTTGGCAACCACACGGTCAGCTCCCACCACCACGGCTGGGGGTAGGAGGAGAGTTGAGAAGGTCACATACGTGGCTCAAGATGCCCCAGGCACTTGCCCTACCGCGCCCAGCCCACTGACCTGACACGCCCCGGTGTGCCATGGCTGCGGCTGCCATGCTGTCAGTGATGAGAGTAGCAGGGATCTGCTCATACACCAGCTCAAAGGCTGTCAGTCGGGCTCCCTGGTTGTAGGGCCGGGTCTCTGTGCAGAAGGTATGCTCCAGGCAGCCCATCTGGTGCAGTGAGCGGATCACGCCTGTGGGGTACACCAGCAGACACGCAGGGTGGCCCTGAGACTAGGGCTGCAAGTGCTTAGGCTAGTGCAGAGCACAGTATGGCTCCCGCTCTTGCTGTGACTATTTCCTGTGCCCGACACAGTTCCCAGCTTCCTACATCAACTGTACATCCATTTCCTGACACCCCAAGATTCCTCAGTCTCACATGGCAGCCCACCATTCCGATCTTCAGTCCCTGCCCTGACCTTGTCATCTGGGACATTTGTCATTGTTGAGAGAGGGTACTGCTATGTGGCTCAGGTTAAGCCTTGAAACGTGACCTTGCCCCAGCCTGTTGAGTGGCTGATAGCACCATCTAATGAGTTGTTTTTTGTTTGTTCTGTAGTGCTGGCGACGGCTGGAACCCACGGCACTGCATTTGGGGGGCAGGTGCTCTACGACTGAGCCACATACTCAGCCCCTCAATGGAGGGTTCTCAGCAGTGGGGCACGCTAAGCTCCCTGCCACTCCTCTCTGTACTCAAGGCTACAGATATCTGGTATCTCTTCCACAGTCCACTCCCTCCCTGGAACAGTCTGTAGTTACCTAACGAATGAATGGGGCACAAGAGTCTTGTTCTGAAGATCCAGGTTCCCAAGATCGGGTGCTGGGCGTAGGCAGATAGGAGAGCTTCCTGGTCAGCCAGGGGCCAGGACCATCTGCTGCCTGGACTCTCAGATCCCTCTTTCCTGGTCACGGCTTTCCCAGTTTTACTCAGGGTGTGCCACTCTCTGCTCCCCAGTCCTCTGAGACTCGACGCTGTGCCCCTTTTCTAGGCATTTGGCTCAGGCCAGGCTAGGCAGGTGATCCAGGGAAGAAGCTTCTAGTCCCTGATAGTAGAACTACTTCAATCCATGGGCAAAATGAGGGACAGGGTCCCAATGCCATTGGTTGAACTCTGATGAATCCATACCTGTAGACACCTTCCTAAGTGTTTCTGTACAGGAGTTAATATACTGGGGGTAGGGAAAAAAACACAACCAACTAATATACTGGGCTGGTGAGATAGCTCAGTGGTTAAGAACACTTGCTGCTCTTACAGAGAAACTGGGTTTCTCAACACCCACATGGTGGCTCACAACCATCTGTAACTCCAGCTTCAGGGGATTCAACACCATCTTCTTGTCCTCCCTAGGCACCAGGCACATGCATGGTGCA
This sequence comes from Cricetomys ansorgei, assembly GCA_026225945.1. Taxonomy (NCBI): domain Eukaryota; kingdom Metazoa; phylum Chordata; class Mammalia; order Rodentia; family Nesomyidae; genus Cricetomys; species Cricetomys ansorgei. The sequence continues at coordinate 15,810,076 of JAMJFZ010003163.1, forward strand.
CATACACACAAGTAGGCAAAACAATCATACACACAAAATAATCTTTGAAAAACAAAACAAATATTCACATTTCTGTGGCCAAAGTAGTTTGGGTTTCTTCTTTCGGGTTCTGGGGACTAAATCCTGGACCTTGTTTATGCTAAGTATGTCCTCTTTTGAAGAATTCATTTATTTTTAATTACGTGGGTGTGTGTCTATATGCATGTGAGTGAAGGTGCCCACGGGGGCCAGAAGAGGGTATTGGGTCCTCTGAAGCTGGAGTTGCAGGTGGTCATGAGCTCAGTGAGGGTGCTGAGGACTGAACAGTTCCTGGAAAGAGCAGTCGGTACTCTCACTGCTGAGCCAGCACCAACTAAGCATGGATTCTTGCCACTGAACCACACCCCCAGGTCCAGCTGCTTTGCCTTGCACCCAAAAAAGACCTTCCCACGCCCTGACAACTGAAGGTGCCTCCTCACCTAGAGCTGTACCATAGCCAGCTGTGGCCAGGGTGCCGGTGTTACAGTGGGTCAGCACGGTCACTTTGCCACCCCTGGGGTTGGTCTGCTCTAGGAGATGGCGGGCTCCCAAGTCCCCGATGCTCCGGTTGTCTCTGAGGTCCTTTTCCAACATGTCCTCAGCGAAGCGGATCACTCTGGGGACAACAGGAGCTCTTGGTGCTATTGGAAGGGACCTGGCTAGCTGCTCTCCACGCCTCGAAGTTCAGGGGCTCTCCTGGGAACTTCTCTGGGGACACACTTGCCGCTGTACTTACTAATGCCGCATACGTGAGCCAGGTGCTGGGGGGTGGGGCACAGCAGTAAACAAACCCCTCTGCCTCTGCGGTGATGACATTATGGGAGGAGAGGCAGAAAATGAACTGGTAAAATGAAGGACAAGAGGGCAGAGTCAGGGACAAGGAAGGGGAGGGAAGGGAGCAGGAACCTGAAGAGGGAGTTAAATTAATTTCTAGACTCAGTCCAGAGGCAGGAGCCAGACAGTTGTGGCAGAACAGCACTGACAATCAAGTGGCTGAACCGGAAGTGGTAAGGGAAAGAAAAAGGTGGAGAGGAAAGCAAAGCAGAGCACACAAGACCTCACGGCAAACCTAAGAGAACGGTGTCATAAAACTGGTATGGCGCTGCTTAGGGGCTGAGTTCAAGGATGGACTCCTATTCCGGCCAGCGGGCCCCTGACACCGCACACGCGTGCACTGCGCCTGCTCCCTGGCATCGGTAGAACGGAAAGGGTGCGTGTCTCAGTAGCTTCCACTTGGTCGGTGCACTGCCTGGCCAGGATCCCATACCTTTCTCGAATCGTCTCCTCGGTAGCACCCTCCCGCTCCGCCTCCCGGGCCGCCACGCGAGCCAGATCTCGGGCGGCGCGGGCCATGTTGACAGCGGTGGGCCGGGCGGCGACGAGGAGGCGCAGCTGGTCCCGCACGAAGGCCACGAGAGCGGCGATCCCGGGGCCGCCGGCGCCCGCCCGCAGCTCCACGGCCAGGCTGAGGCAGCCCACCAGCGCGATGGCGGGGGCGCCGCGCACCTTCATGGTGCGGATGGCGTCCCCGGCCTGCTGCACCGAGCCCAGCACCTCGTAGCGACAGTGCTCCGGCAGCTGCAGCTGGTCGAGGATCTGCAGGGAGCCCGGCGAGTAGCGGATGGCTTCCAGCCGCATGGTGCCCGGCGCGCTGGGCAGCACTGCACCCGGCACCCTGCACCCGCTGCGAGACTGAGCGGCGTCCTGCCGCAGGCGCATGCGCGCATGCAGCCCGGGCTGCGGAGCTTCTTCCGGCGTCGCCGCTGTTTACACTAGGGCCGGCGTTGGGAACTCCAAGGTGATGGGGTCTTTTTGTTGAGAACCGCCTTGACAGCCTCAGCTCTGCTCATCCCCGGCTCAGACACACAGCGCTTAGTCCGAGTGTCGAACGACCTTCCTTGGCTTTTAGCGCTGTGTCTTTAAAAGCGAGCACCGTGAGGGACTTAAAAGATCGCTCAGTGGATTAGAGCGCATATTTGCAGAGGGTCAGAGTTCTGTTCCCAGGTGGCTTCAAGGCGCTTCTACTTGCAGTTACAGGGCATTCAAGGCCTCCTCCAGACCACAGGGGGGCAACATACCGACACATGCAAGCACTCAATTAAAAATAAATCTCAGACTTTAATTCCAGAACTAGGGAGGCAGGGGCAGGAAGAGCTCTGAGTCCCACGCCTCCCTAGTCTACATAGTGAGTTCCAGGGCAGCCAAGGATACACAGAGAAACCCTACCTGAAGAAACAAGATCTAACACAGACGTTTCTCTGTGTAGCCCGGGTTGGAGGAGAGCACACTCACCTTGCCTCTGCTGCTGGGGTACCAGGATGACAAGTGTGTACCCACCATGCCTGGGTGGACTAGGGTATTTTTAATGGTTTTGCAAGCACCTGCTCTTGGTCATGAGTGGCCCACATCAGGCTATGACATGGAGTCTGTAAGTCCTTCCTATCTTTAGCATAATTTCTGTGGCTCCAGTGGCCTGGCCCTCTTCCAACCTTCCTATGTAGTCCAAGCCACCTCCAACAGGAGGTCACCCCAGGCCACGGCCAATCTTGATCCAGTATTTTAAACCCTTCATCTTGTTGTGTGGGGACCACATTGCTATTGCAATAGTGGCTGCAGCAACATTTGCTTGGTTGGGTAGAAGCGAGGACGGGGTAGCTACCAGGAGAGTTTAATAACCCAAGACAGGGACAAAGAACAGGGCTTTAATGTTAAGGTGTCAGGGGTAACACTAAGGCACAGGCATCCTCACCAAAACAAAATAAATAATGATCTGTATAGGAAGGTAAGTCTGTGGCTGGGCTGGCAGCAATGGGGCCTGCAGTCCCTATGGTCTGGAGGAGTCATGGCTTCTGGTCCCCGGAATTCTGACTCCCTTACTCGCTCTCTGAGTCAGAATAGTCAGCCACCAGGGAGGCATTGAGGTTGCTGGGGTGTAGCAGGTTCTCCTGGGAAGAACCTAGGGGTAAGGCCTGGTCTTGACAGTTCCTCTTGGATTCTGGTGTCCTGCTCCTCCTAGGGGCCTCTGCTGTCTCTTGAGATCTGTCCTGGCTGGTTCCTTGTGGCCCTCTTGGGTCTGCTGACAAGGAGCTGTCTGCTGTACACTGGGGACTTTCTGGAATTTCTCTAGACTTTCTCCTCACTATGCCTAGGTCCCCCACTGTGCCTGGGGTGCTGGGGGGTGGTCTTCGGCCCTGGCATAGCTTCTTCAGGACGTTGCTGGCTTTGCTGCTGCTAGCGCTGGGTGCCTGGGCCGAGGGGAACCAAGAGCGGTGGATGATTTCTGTCCGCTTCAGTTTCTGCTTGTCCTCATAGGCTGTAGGGAAGAGGGGGTTTGTACAAGGGCCTGAGGTTCAGGGGCAGAGTGTGCACAGTCACACCCCAAGCCTTGGGCTTTCTCCCCACCACTGTAAGCAACAGGGCCCCCTAGGGACCAGATGTCCCCAAACCCTGAAACTTCTGCCTCCCAGGAGCCTTCTGGCCCAGTGCTGCCACTCACAGTCCAGGGTGTGCAACCTCAGCAGGGCAGCCAGCCTGCGGTCGTCCTCCGACTCGGGCACGAGAGGGATGGCTAGGCTGGCCTTTGCCTGCAGTGCCTGGTCCTTCTCTTCCTCCTCCTGCATGGCTTTCTTTTTCTCCTGTGTGTGTGTGCATACAGGGAAGGACATAAGAACCCTGCTCCTTGAGACCCCTAGATCTCACTCCAGTCACTGGGTCTCAGTTTCTCCCTTGACACTGAAGCAAGGGAACGGCCTACATAGTACCTGTGACACGGAAGTGGCCCCATTAGTAAGGACACGCATGTCAGTGTCCTGCATTCAGTCCTACATGCACTCATGCCAAAGATGGCCACAGACCACAACGATACGCTCTGACCAATGATGCGCTGCAGGTGAGACCCATTAGTACGTCCCATAAGGTTTGATAAAGGAGGTGTGGTGGCCATGCCTGTGATCCCAGCACTTGGGAGGTCTAGACAGGGGATAGAAAACTTAAGGCCATACTTAAGCCTGAGCTGTACTGCCAATTCTGGGGTCCTAGAATTTTTCCTACCCCCTTTATGGAGGTCGGGTGGAGGTGGAGGTAGCCCAGACAGGTTAGAACTTGAAGTAGTTCCCCGTCTCAGCTTCCTGAGTGTTGTGGTCATAAGCATGAACCACCAGGCCCAGCGTCCTGTTTTTGAGATTAGTGTCCAACTCCTGGGCTTGGGCTCTCCTCCCATTTCAGTCCCCTGAGTAGCTGGAACCACAGACAGACATCATCAAAACTGGCTCCCTGCTTCTGTTGAAACCTAGTTTCCTGTGTGACAGCTGAGAGCATGAAGCTCTGGGGATACAACCAGGCTGTGAGGGCTCTCCCTCATGAATGGACTCAGTGCCTTACACAGGAATCCATAGGGAGCCTGTGTGTCCCATCTGCCCCTTGAGGACCCATCAGGAAGTTCTGAGGAACCAGACTGGGTACTCTGTACACAGTCAATTTATAGGTACCTCAACGCTAGACTTCCGGCTTGCAAGCAGTGAGTAATACATTTTTAGTATATAAACCTCCTAGTCTGTGGTATGTTTGTTATAGCAGCAGGAAGAGAATGGGCAGCGGTGTGACTCTGATGCTGCACATACGGGAACCTGGGGCTCAGAGGAAATGACCAGCTTGCAGGTGGGATTGGGGATACAGGTCAGAACCACAGTCTCCCAGCTCTGAGTCTGACAGTGCTTCATTGTGGGGCTCCCCTCACCCGGAAATGCCTGCGTAGCATGCTATTCAGAGCGAAGTCATCCTTCCAGGCATTCTGTGCCTCCTGGATGTGGGTGAGTGTGGGGAGGGCCTTCTTCAGTGTGCTGCGGTCAGCCTCGCCATGCTCCAGGCGGAACATGGCATCTGTCTCCAGTTTCTCTTTCTTCTCGTGCTCTGCAAGGACCACATGAGCATGACCCTGGGAAGGCAGCCTGGGGCCATGGAGGACAGGCAAACAGATGGTGCTCACCTGTGGTTAGCACCTGCTCATTGTCTTCCATATCCCAGCGCTCCTCCTTGCGACTGGCGCCACTCACGATGACATAGTCGCAGTTGGCAGGGTCTGTTTGCATTTCGATGTAGTTGACACAGAGGTGGCACTTCATCCGGAACCTGGGGAGGGACTGAAGTCAGGATGTGAGCCTATCCTGAGACCCCCCCAGAAGTAGACCACTGTCTACTTCCTTCAGGGTACCACACTTCAAGAGTCACTGAGCACCCACTGCACCCAGCTTAGATCTGGGAGAACCCCGAGGGAGACATGCAGGCTTGCATCCAGATGGAACAACCCAGAGGCAGAAGATGGGGCTGGAAGTTCAAAATACAGGGCCTCTTCAACATGCTCCAGTGTTGGCCTTCACCCATGTGACAGAAAAACCCAACATGTAGTGCTAGGTGTGGTGGCACCCACTTGTGATCCCAGTACTCCCTAGACTACACAGTGAAGACTCTGTCTCCACCTACAACCCACCACACTAAAGCTGGCTCTTTCATTCATTTGCCCATTCCTCACTACCTTCCACCCACTTCCACCCCATCCATCTACCCATCAACATGTCTGTCCACCCATCCATCCACCTACCAATCCATCCATCCACTTACCTGCCTATTGGTCCATCTACAGATCCACCTACCTATTGATCCACCCACCACTCATTTATTCCTCTATCCATCCTTACCTATTCACTCTCCACCCATTTAGTTACCCACTGGGCATCCTCCCACACACCCACCTGTTCACTCCTTCCTCCATCCCTCCAGTGGGTATCCTGTGCTAGACTGGGTGCCAACAGCTGGGGATGCTCCTTGTCAGTAGAGTAAGACAATCTGCTCTGGGAGGGGCTGATGTGCCTGAGACGAGCATGTGCCAGCAAGAGCCATCACAAAAGAGTTGATGGCTTTAGAAAAGGTCCTTTTGAAGGTAGTGTTTGAGTAGCACAGGGATGGAGGCATTTAGCTTCTTGAAGAGCTTTCTCTGTGGAGGGAGTAGAGGCTGCATGGCCTGAAGCAGAGTGAGAGGGAGGGCCTGAGCTTTACCTGAGGAAGGTGGGGACAAGCCCTGACAGGCCAGGATAGAAAATTCAGAGTCCTCTCTAGACCCTTTAACCTGTGATGCCACACCTGTCCCTATGGTGTCACCAGATGCTCCTACCTGTAAATTGGAGTTGTGTAGTAATTGCCAACCTTCTTCTTTTCTGCATTGTAGCGCACACCTGGGAGGATGGGGAGAGAGAGGCTGGGACCAAGGCACCTGCCCCAGCTCTTCTAGGGAGGCAGTGAGGACAAGCTGATGCTTTGTTCCTGGCAGGGCAGGGGCCCTGGAAGCGCAGGAAAGAGTGGAGTTTGGGAGGCACTGGAGTGCTGAGCTATAGGAGAGTGGACTGAACAGAAAGGCCCAGGTTCCAATCTTGCTCCACTCCCAGCTGCGCACCCCCAAGCAAGGTACCTTATCCCTCTGGGCCTCAGTTTCCCATCTAATCAACAAAGATGATGGTAATTCTGATTGCACAGGGCTCTGGGGAAAAATATCAATGGAGAGCTGGATGTGGGGGATACACTTGTAACCCCAGTACTTGGATGGCAGAGGCAAAATGGAGTTTGAGGCTAGCCTGAGTAACAGCCAGAGTCTATCTCAATAAATAAATATCACCTGAGTGAATGTAAACTCAGCTTTCAATACTCTTTCAAAAATGTCCTGATTTTTCCTGGGGGAAATAGCTTTGCCTTCTGCCCTTGAGCAATAGAGCTGGACTGGAGCAGCTGAGCCTGGGTGCTGTTGACGGCGTGGTCTGGCTGCTTCTCTTGCTGGGGCAGCTGCCTTAGCTCTGGATGGAGGGCAGCCGGGGGTGTCTGGGGTGGCTCAGCTCCCTCTGTTCTCAGTGCTGGTGACAGGACCCAAGGTCTTAAACATGTCCTGGGCCCAGTCTCTGTTCAATATGCATCCTGAGGGAGGTCTGAGAGCTGGTGGCTCTCTTGTTCCTCAGCAGCAAAGGCCTCATCCTTTCCTTTCCACAGCTGCCTTGTCTTGCAGTATTATGCCTCTGGGCTGCCATCCCAGAGTCCTGAGGCAGGCCACAGACACGACAATGTCTCTGCCCCATAGCCTTTCATTGTAACACATCTGCCTTTGCTGTTCTGCCCTGGTGCTGGATCCAAAGAAAATCCCTGCCTTGCCCTTACCCAGTGGCTCAGATGTAGTAAGACGGGAGCTGAGTGCACATCCCAGCCCTCTGTGCAGACCACAGAGAAAGTACCCTGGATGGTGGGCCTCATCCATCTCCATTTTACAGACTGGGAAAATGAGGCATACAAAGTCCAGTTGGTGGGTAAAGGTCGCTCACTGACAACTGGCAGAGACAGGATCTGGATCCCAGAGCCTAGCCTTCTCCTTGTTCTCTAGCTTGGGAACCTGCCATCTGCTGATGTGGCCTTGCGACTGACAACATCTCCAGTGTCTCACAGCACCTGAACAGAGGGGGCTGAAGGGACAGGCAGGACACGGAGGGGTGGGTGGCGGCACTCACCCATGCCGATGTGGTTCTTGCAGCCATCACACCAGATGTTGTATGGCATTTCAAATCTACAGAAAAGACAAGATTTGTTTCTTTTTTTTTTTTTTTAACAAGTTTTTTTTTTTCTCTTACAGCTGTCTGTCTGTCTGTCTGTCTGTCTGTCTATCTACCTATCTATTCATTCTGTGTGTGGCGGTCGGAAGACAACTTTCCTGAATTGATTCTTTCCTTCTACTATGTGGGTTCTGAGAACTGAACTCAGGTGTCTGGCTTGGTAACAGGTGCCGTCACCACTGAGCCATCACTGTCCCTTTTTTCTTAAGATGTGTTCTGGCTGTTACTCAGGCTGTTCTTGAACTCTTGGACTCAAGTGATCCTCCTGCCCCAGGCCATTTAGTATCTGGGAGACAGGTGTATACTCCTGCTCAGGTCCTGGCTGGCCATTCTCCTTTCTGTAGTCATGTCTTTGCGCATCACTCTGTCCTACCCAGAGAAGAATCTGGCCCCAGGCCTGGAATCAGGATCTATATGGGGTATTGATGCGAAAGAAGGAACAGGTGTGCCAGGTCTGGGTCTTTGTCTACGAGTCCTGGACTTATGCTTACTCTTTTGGAGCCATGATATTGCTGGTCTGCTGGAAGAAAGACCCTCTGTGGGGCAGTCTATCTTTACAGGCTTAGGCATAAGCCCCACCAATGAAGGAGAAGGCCTAGTCAGGCTCTTCTAAGCCCAGAAGAGGCACCCAGACTTATTAGTAATAACAAAAGTAACTTAATGTTTTGTTATGCAGCAATAGCTGACTGATGCAATGTCTTCCTGCTTTAAGGAATTATAACCTGGCAGCACTGTGTCAACCAATCAGGGACACGAGACTGATGCAAGGTGGAGGTCTTGGGAGAGGAAGGGCACTTTCTCACCTGATGACAAGGATGCCTTGTGACAGCTTCCGAGCCCGTTCTCGAAGTGGGTGGCTGTTGTGGTATCGGTTGAGAGAGCCATGCTGAATGGAAAGAGTAAGTAAAGGTGAGCAGGACCAAGCTAGGGTGGCTTGTTCCCTCTGTCACCCCTACTGCTGGGGGACAAGTTCCTCCCCAGGTAGAAGGGGCTTCATTCTTCCACCCTACAAGCAACATGGGAGGTATGGAGATCCTGGTAAGGGGCACAGTAGGAGCCAGGGATAGAGTTGTCCTTGGCATCTGAGGAGCCTGTGGGGACACCCGAGTCTATAGAAGTACTTTATATGCAATAACATGGTAATTTTGATAGAGCCTGCACACATCCTCCAGGGGCCTTGGATGCTCCTCTACATGACTGGTGACACTTGGTCCCTGGCTGTGGGGGTGTGGGAGGCTGCTCACCTTCTCGGGGTTGAAGTCCGGGGGGTAGTACTTGTTCTGGCCTTTCCTTTCACCCTGAAAGCAGAGAGGAAGCATGAGCTGGAGAGGGTCATGCAGGGGCCTGGGGACACGCAACAGCAAAGAAGCGGGGTGCCACTCACTCCTGATGGTTTGTCTTTCTTATTAACAAACAACAACAACAAAAACAAGGTTCATGTAGCCCAGTTGGCCACAAACTTGCTGAGGCTGGCCTTGATCCGCCTCCCTTCCCCTCCCAATGCTGATTATTAGACTTCCCCCACACCTGATTTATAGGGTCCTGGGGATGGAACCCAGGCCTTACAACAGCAAGTGTTCTACCAATGGAGTTACAGCCCAGTTCCACTTTTTTTGAGACAGAATCTTATTCCATAGCCCAGGTTGCCCTCAAACTCAAACCAATCCTCCCGCCTCAGCATTCTGAGAGCTGGTATTACAGGAGTGTGCCACCATGCCCCACTAGCGTTTATCTTGGGAATGTTGTCAGCCACCCATAAATACATTTAAAGACTCCCCTACTCCGAGCTATGGCTGTCAAGCTGGTCTCAAAACCTGGGTCCTGGCATGGTGGCTGTGCTGAGTTGCTCAGACAACAGGGGCTCAAAGCCTAGGACTGTTCTTCACAGTAGCATACTTGAAACAGTTATCAGGAGAAACAAGTGACCAGAATGTCTACCAGCAGCTGTGTTGCCTACACCACCCAACTCCATACCCAGACTTCCCATGTCCTCCTCCAGGGTCCAGAGTCAACTGATAAGTGTAGTCTTTACCCCATCATCAAGAAAACGTCTCTTTGCAACAGAGACTACTACAGAAAACCACAACCAGTCAATATGCAGGGTTGTGGAGCGCAGTCCTAATGGATACACTTACAAAACACTCCCACACCTAAGGCTCAGGGATCCTTGTGGAAGAGGGGGTAGGAAGCCAGAGGATCGGGGATTCTGCTGTCAGATCATGTCTCTTAGTAACATCAGAAGCTACACCATAAAGTCTAACCAATATGATCGCCCAATGTGAGCTGAACAAGGACACCAGCAAACACACCAAAGTGGACAGGATAAAGGGCTTCAATCCCTATACAAATAACGACAGGCAACTGAGGAAAGCTGAGAGCAGAAGCAGCAGCACTCCCCAAGGAGAAACACACCAATGGGTTGTCCAGTGCCAAATGGTGAGCCCTGAAAACATACACATGAATGACATCGGATGGACTCAACAGATTATATTTGGGGGTACATATGGATATACAAATACATATAGACATACAAGAACAACTGAAGAGAAAAGAGGCCACAAATTTGAAGGAGGGCATGCATAGGGCTGGGGGGGTATATGGGAGAGTTTGGAGGAAAGAAAGGGAAGGGAGACATGTTGTAATTAAAATACAACCTCAAAAATAAACATGGCCCAGTGCTGTGGATGTAGCTCAGGGGCCGTCCCTGCCCTGAGAAAAAAGTCTAACTACACAGTACGTGGGACAACCTTGAGCACATGATGCTGAGTGAGGAACTAGACGGCACAGCACATAGTGTATCTCGTGTTCATGGCAGGCAGATTCAGAGTCTGGAAGCAGCTGAGTGGCTGTGGGGGCAGAGAGGAGGGAAGGGCGAAGAGTGACTCGGGCATGGTGGCTAATGGTGTCTGCCAACAAGTCTAAGGACCTGAGTTTGAAACCTACGACCCACAAGGTGGAAGGAGAGCACCAACCCCCCAAAGCTGACTACCACACGCATGCGCAACCACTCTATGATAAATAAACAAAGGTACAATCACAACATATTTTATATTTTCAAAGACTGACTGCTTAGCGGTACAGGGTCTCCTTTCCAGAGGATGACAGTCTCCTAGAACGACCCCGAGGAAGGAGGTGGGACAGAACATGCTTCCACACTTCCCAGTGGCTAATGCAAGGGCTGGGATGTGGCCTACCAACAGCCAAGGCCCTGGCTTCTACCCCCAGCACTGCATCAACTGCATAATCCCAGCACTTGGAATATGGATCTCTGAGGCAGAGGATCAGGAGTTTAAGATCATCCTTAGCTAAATAGCATCAAAAAGGAAGGGAAGGGGGCAGGGAGACAGACAGCAAGATCCAGACTTGCTCGGCGGTGGCTCAGGTGCCCAGCAAAGGTCTGCAACCATGCAGCAAACAATCAACAACTACACTCCAGAGCCTGGGAGGGCAGGGCTGCCGGGAGGAGTCGGCTTGGGCTCTTCTACTCACCATCTTGGGAGCTGCCTACAGGTCCTCACCGGCTAGGCTGCAGCTGGGGCACTGGCCTGGAACGCATGCAGTGGTGGGGTGTGGTGGGGTGCTGCCCTCCAGAGGAGCCTTAACTGTGACAGTCTGGCTTCAATCTTCCTATTTCTTGGAGTTCACGATGGTTTTGAGTTGTGACCTGGCGCTGAGTCTCCACAGGACACAGGGGCACAGGACAGCCTAGAGGGAGGCAGAAAGACAGTTAAGAGCTGTGTGGCTCCCAGACTCTACCCTGGGGTGACCAAGCAGGGATGGTACAGTCTGTGTCCTAGCCCTGCCCCCAATTCCTACTGCAGAGGCAGCAAGGGGGTCCTTTTAATTTACATTTAATATTTACTTATTGTGTGTGTGTGTGTGCGCACGCGCGTGCGTGCACGTGCATGGCATGTTAAGCATGTGGAGGTCAGAGGACAACTTGTAGGCGTCAATGCTCTCCTTCCCCAATTCCTACCTTTCATTAAATTCAGGTTGTACAGTTGGTGGAAAGCCAAAGAACCATCTCACTGCCCAGCAGGGGGTCTCCTAGACAGCAAACTACTGTGTTGCTATCCCCTGACCTCCTAGAAGCTCCTGTCTAGTGTATCATCAAATTAACAGGCCCTACTGCCTCCCAGCCTTTGCTCTCTCTTGTTCTGTTCTGGCCAAGCTGACTTCCTGGCTGTCTGCAGACACCAGCTACCTGAGTGCTCCTGAACTGCTGGGATGGACTCAGCCTCACAAAGGCAAAGATGGTGCTCTACGACTGAGCCCCACTTCCTCCCCCTTACTGGAAGATTCTAGGCAGGAGCCCTAGCACTGAGTTATAGCCCTCGGCCCAAAGATGTAGTTTTTGTTGTTTCTCTTGAATGCCAGAGGCCTCGTTTAATCACCCAATCTAAAGTCACTTCTTGGAGCTGGTTGTAATTCCTATAATCCCAGCTACTAGTGAGGCTGAGGTAGGAGTTCAAGTTTGAGAGCAGCCTGGGCAATATCAAAATTAAACTAAGAAAGGCTGGGGGATGTAGTTCATGGGTACAGTGCTTGCCTAGCATGCAGAAGGTCCTGGGTTTCATTCCCTAGCACTGCAAAATAAATGTTAATTAAAAATAAACACAAGGGACATGGGCGTGGCTCAGTTAGTATAGTGATTGTTTAGCATGCACAAAGCCCTGGTTTCTCCCCATGCATACCCCATGTGTGGTGGTACGTGCTTGTACTCAGGTCATCACTAGCTACATAGCAAGTTCAAGGCCAGCCTGGGCAATATGAGACCTGTCTTGAAATAAATGCTAACTGGGTGAGCAACAGAGAGCCATGCAAGTTAAGAAACTACCAGAACTGGGGGGAGGGAGTGGGAGCTGTGCAATGCCTACTACAGACAGACCTGACAGGGGAGAAGGGTACTCCAGAGGACAGGCAGGTAAAAACTGTTGATCCAGGCAGATAACACAGATTTCTGTTTTTACCACAGAATGTCTGTGTTCAACTGCTCTCAGCTAAAGCATGTACAGATATCAGGCAAAGGACTGGCCTTGGGAAAACAAAAAATTTAAATTTTATTATTGTGTGTGTATAACATGTGTTTAATGCAGGCCAGAGGATACTTTGTGTCTTTCCAAATTTATGTGGGTTTTGGGTTTCCAGGATTGTGTGACAGGTGATGTGACATACTGACCCACCGTCTGGCCCCCAAATTTTATTTTTATTGGTAAGTTTAAATTACACTTAAATGTGCCGATATTTCTGATCTTCTGATGTTCTTAACGATTTGATCTCAGTCAAAAGCCTGAGATGTGAGTCACCAACCACTTAGAACTTGAAAACTGGGGTCCACATGGTGGAAGGAGAGAACAGACTGATCTTCACACATGAGACATGACACATACCCCCACCCCATGAATACACACAGAATGAATAAATAAAATGAAACAAAAAATTTTAAATTGGCCCAGTAGTGGTGGTGTGGGTTTTTAATTCCAGCACTATGGAGGCAGAGGCAGGTGGATCTTTGTGAGTTTGAGGCCAGCCTGGTCTACAGAGCGAATTCCAGGACAGCAGGACTACACAGAGGAAACCCTGCCTCAAAAAAACAAAAAAAAAAAAAACCCAAACCAACAACAACAAACAAAACAAGACAAAAAGAACCCTCCCAACAAGTTTTTAAATTGAAAACCCTTCTTAGCTTGACTGGCTACCAGCTCCCAAGCTCCCAATGTAGCAGAAGGGTAAGGTGGCATGATTCTGAGGGCATCGCATGCTCAGTGTCAGTCTGGGCCACACCCGGCCGCTGTGTGCTGATAGCCAGAGGACCACACAGCATCAGAGGCTGATGGCTGCAGGACATTTGTCCATGTGGAGCTAAGCCTCAAATGCAAACTGAGAGGCCAGAACCCAGAAACTCCACTCACTTTGGAGGAGGGGTCTTCCCTCTCTCCCCAGCTGCCTTGAGAATTTTTTAAAAATAAGATTTATTTTTAAACTGTGTGTGTTTATTTGTGCCCAGAGTCTAGGAGAGGATGTAAGATCCCTGGAGCTGTAGCTATAGGCAGCGTGACAGTCACCTGACATGGTTGCTGGGAAGTGAACTCAGATCTTTCAGAAAAGCAGTATGTGCTCTTAACTGCTGAGCCATCTTTCTACTACTAAATTAAAAAAAAAAATCGTGTGTGTGTGTGTACATGTACAGGTACGAATGTGTCACAGTGTGTGCAGGGCAGAGGACAACTTGGAGGGGTCAGTTTTCTCCCTCCACCATGTGGGTTCCAGAGATCTGGAATCTCAGGTTGTCAGGCGTGGCAGCGAGTATCCAAACCTACTGAACCATCTCACTGACCCTCACTCAAATACTTTTGATGGCCAAGCACTTAAGTGCCCACCCAGGTTGAGGTATCACAGCTGCCGGGGCTTAAATCCAAGCTCCATGCCTTGGTCTCGATATCCTGGAGCTCCCTCTTCACCTGTCCGAAGAGAAAGTCCAGGGCATGGTGGCACATGCCTTCATCCCAGCACTCAGGGGGCAGGACCAGGAGGATACAGATTGAGTTTGAAGCCAATCTGGCCTACATACCAAGTTCCAGGCCGGCGAGAACTACACAGTGAGACCCTGACTCAAAAAGCAAAAAAATCCAACCAAACAAAAAATGAATATGGGGGGTGGGTAGTGATAGGAGCAATGACTTTGGGGTTTGCTGTGATGAAATAAGCGTGTGGAGAGTAAATAGTGTAGACACCCAGCTTCTGAAGCTGTGTTGGAGATAGGGCCGTCCAGTGTAGCCCAGGCTGGCCCTGAACTCCTGATCACTCGGCCTCAGCTTCTGAAACCCTTAAGATCGTCAATGGCGGAAGAGAGTACCACAGCCCGGTCCCACGCAGGCTGCTCAGTGGCTGCATAGGGATGAGGTCATCAGTGCCAAGGGCCATTTCTGACCTCGCTTGCCTGAGCAAACTACTGCTTGAGCGCCAGTCTCCTCTCTGCTGCTTCTCAGCTGCTTGACTCTGGGCCAGCTGCTACCTCTGAGCTTGTTTCTTCATAGGTAAAAAGGAGTTTTCTAAAGGATGGAGCTGCCAAGGCCTGCTGTTGGGAGTGAGGAGGGTAGTTAAGTATTGAGGAGAAAGGGCACGGAAAAAGGATAGTGACGATTTCAGCTTTCTCCTCCCTACTAACAATTTAAAAAGTTACTTTTAAGTTGTGTGCTTGTGTGTGTGACTGGATTCTCTGGAGCTCTGGGAACTGAATCCCGGTCCTCTGCAAGAGCAGTACACGCTCTTAACCGCCGAGCCATCTCTCCAGCCCCTTAAAAATTACATTTATTCGTTTTGTGTGTTGGGTGAGCGTGCCACATAGTGTGTGTGCTGGTCAGAGAACACCCCACAGGAATCGATTCTTTCATCATGCCCGGGGGTCGAACTCGTGTCATCAGGCTTGGCCGCAAGTCGGCTAAGCCACCTCGCCGGCCCTCAAGCTACTGTTCCTAAGCACCGTGTTCCACTCTCGCTTGGAGGGCTTCTGCATGAAGTCGCCTAGGGGCGCCTTGGCGTAAAACGGCTGCTGGGCCCGGGAGCCCACTCGCGTCCTCAGGTTCCACGTCTCCCGCGCAGGACCGCGGGGGTGGGATTGAGGTCCTGCCACCCTCAGTGCCACCGCGGACGGGTCCGCACCCCGTACCTACCTGCCCTCCTCCTGACGTCACGCCGCCACCAGGCCCAGAAGCCGATCCGGCGCCTCAGACCCGGGAGCGCCCGCCTCCGAGGTGCGAAAGCGCCTGCGCGAGGCGGGATGGGGCACTTTCACCCTCTTGATTGGCTGAAACTCTTGCAGGCAGCCCAATCCAGGCCTCTAGCCAGCCAAGGCCCCGCCCACGCCGCGAGGGCCCAATCTGAGGCGCTTCCTTGCCCCTCCGTCCAGGAAGTGCTACCTTGCCACTGGCGACTGTGTTTTCAAAAGGAGCTGATTCGTCACTTTTAAGCTTTGATTTGATTAATTGATTTTTGAGAGCGGGTTTCTGGTAGTCCAGTTTGGCCGGGAACTCATTATATTGCTGAGGATGATCCCGAACTTCTGACTCCTTTTGTGGTCTCTAAGTAGTGGGATTACTCGTGTACTGCACAGCACCGACTATTTATTTATGGATTTTAAATACTTCCATTTATGACCAGGCGTGGCGGTGAACGCCTTAACCCCAACACTCAGGAGGCAGAGGCAGGTTGCCTGGTCAACATAGTCAACGGACAGTCAGGGGTACACAGTGAGACACTGTGGGGAGAGGGAGAAAGAGGGGGAGGGGGAGGAGGAGAGGGAGAAGTCCACACACCTATGGACACCTGATTTTTGATAAAGAAACCGGAAATACACACTGGAAAAAAAGCATCTTCAACAAATGGTGCTGGTCAAACTGGATTGTTGCATGTAGAAGAATGCAAATAGATTCATACCAATCACTCAGCACCAAACTCAAATGGATCAAAAACCTCAACATGAGGTCAGATACCCTGAATCGGATAGAAGAGAAAGTGAGGGGTAGCCTTGACCTCATTGGCACAGGAGAAGATTTTCTGAACAGAAATCTGATAGCACAGGCAATAAGAACAATTAATAAAGGGGACCTCAGGAAACTGAAAAGCTTCTGTTTGACAAAGGACACCTGTAGCAGTACACGGCTGGGTAGTTTATTTTTAGTTAGGTATAAGATAATTGTTTTGTGCACTGTTGAGGGAGGGGCTCCCTAAGTCTTGGCCTTTTGTATTGTCTGCAGGTGTTGGATTTATCTGGGAGATGTTTGATTGCTAATGACCTGCATGTGCTATCGGTAGAGCACCCTGAGGAGTTCTGTATCAATAAAAACACCTGAGCTGTGCTGCTCAGGGTTCCACTGTCCAGTATGGTGCCTGCCATGATAGTGGTTTCCTCTGCTGAGGTCTGACAGTGTTTGCAACTGTGGTTATACCTCTGCGTCTTCTTTGGTGAGCCACCACAGCATTGTACTGCTACAGTGAGCTCTCATGTGGGTTCTGGGAATGGATCCCAGGTCCTTTGCAAGAGTGGCAAGAACTCTTACCCCAGTGGTTCTCAACCTTCCTAAGGCTGAAACTCTTTAATACAGTTCCTTACGTTGTGGTGACCCCCAACCGCAAAATTATTTTTGCTACATCATAACTGTAATTTTGCTACTGTTATAAATTGTAATATATCCGATAGGCAGATGGTGTTAGATGATTCCTGTGAAAGGGCCATTCAACACAATTCCCCCCACCACCAAAAAAAAGGGGTCATGGCCCACAGGTTGAGAACCACTACTGTGGCAGGATACCCTCAGAAAGACGGCTTAGTGGAGAAAAGGTCTTAGCGCACAGTTCCAGAGAAGACACAGTCCATCATGGCAGGAAGGCATGGCTGTGGAAGCTGGAGACCAGAACAATCTGGCGGTCAGGAAGCAGAGAGATCACATTTCATCCACACAGGAGGCACAGAGAGAACAGGAGACTGTGCCGGACTCTTACATCCACATTGCCCCAGTCCCTCAACTAAATGTAAAAATATAAAAATAAAAAGTAGGTGTTTCCAATGAATTGAGCAGAAGCTTGCTGTCTTTATCACTGTTCTGTTGCTATGAGGAGACACCATGACTAAGGAGACTTATAAATGAAGTTTTTTGGGACAGGGTTTTGCTGTTGAAACTCTGGCTGTCCTAGAACTCACTCTGTAAACCAGTCTGGCTTTGAACTCACAGAGATCTGCCTGTCTCTGCCTCCCAACTGCTGGGATTAAAGGCATGTGCCACTACTGCCCAGCTAAAAGAAAGCATTTAATTGAGGGCTTGCCTACATTTTCAGGGGCGAGTCATCATGGTGGGGAGTGTAGCAGCCAGCAGACAAGTGAGGTGCTGGAGCAGCAGCTTAGAGCTCACATCTGATGTGTAAGCTGTGGTCAGAGAGAGAAACTGAGCACAGCTTGGGGTTTTGAAACCTCAAAGCCCACCCTCAAGTAACATGCATCCTCCAGTCCTTCCTAAACAGTCCACCAACTGGGAACCAAACATTCAAATGCATGGGCCTCTGAGGCCATTCTTATTCAAACGACCGCATGGGCTTTATAGACAGAGAAGGGCAGAGAGGCGCTGAGCTTCACTTGGCATGGGTCTTTGCCATTTATCCAAGGTTCGGAGGCTATGAGTCCTTGCCATGGCCATGCCCACGTCATCAATACACTCATTCAGGTCTTCCTCCACTTCCTACCTCCGAAGTGCTTCTACATCTGTGCTAGTGACTCCAGCCAATTCTACCCATCACCATCACCCACAGGTTCTTCTCAGATGATGATGATGATGATGATGATGATGATGATGATAATGATGATGATGATTGATTTTTCGAGACAGGGTTTCTCTGTTGTAACTCTGGCTGTCCTGGAACTCACTCTGTAGACCAGGCTGGCCTTGAACTCACAGTGATCCACCTGTCTCTGCCTCCTGAGTGCTGGGATTTAAAGGCATGTGCCACCATGACCAGGCTCAGATATTAATTTTGAAAGTTATTGTTATTTTTGTTTGTGATTCCACACCCCCCCACCCCCGTGTGTGGTGTAGGTCAGAGTTTATCTTTAGAAGCTTCAAGATGTCTCACTGACCTATAAGTCTCTGATTAGGCTAGGCTAGCCCCCGGGACCCTCCTGCCACTGCCTTCCAAGTGCTGCTGGAGTTACGTGTGTGTGCCACCACCCCTGGCTTTTTGTGTGTGTTCTATGGGTCAAACTCAAGTCCTCATGCGTATAAGGCAAGCTTTCACTGACTGAGCCATCCCCTCCTAAGCTCTCAGATGCTAATTTTGAAGACTTTGAGTGAAGTCTTCCCCATGCCATTCCTGTTTTCCCATCACAGCTTTAGAGTCATCCTGATCACAGACAAGCGTGCGGACAGTGTAATTGCCATGTCTCTCAGTACACTCTGAGCTTCAGAACGGACCTACTCGTTCCTCTGTTATCCTTGGTGTTTAGAACAAAACTAGAGGTAGATTATGGCATCTGTGCACTCAGGGGACCAAGGTGGGAAGACTCTGAATTCCAGGCCAACCTGGGGTACGCAGCAAGACCCTGATGGTAGTAGGGGGTGGATATCCAACTGCCTCAAGTTCATGTTTTTCCCAGGCAGATGACTGCAGAAGCATGGAGTGGCAGGTGGATGCCGGAGAGAATTAAAGGATCAACAGCGTTTTGTGTAAAACAAAACAAAACAAAACAACAACAACAACAAAAACCAACCGCAGCTGAAGCTTATAGGAAGACTTGGGAAAGTCCTATACTGTAGGCGCGCACACACACACACACACACACACACACACACACACACACACACCATACACACACACATACACGCCCACACACATGCATGCTGGGTATCAGATCCAGGGATTGGTGTATGCCAAGCAAGTGCTCTACCAGCTAAGCTACAATCCCAACCCATCACAGACACATTTTAATTATTTTTTTCTCATGCACACACCAGGGTGCCTTGTGTGCAAACACCATAATTTCCCATAAACAAGCCCCCTGCCATGGGTGTAAACCACCACTGTAATTAACTTGTTAGAATCAGGCATAATAATACATTTATCCAAATGGGAACAACAGCTGTATGGAGGTGAAAAGCCAGGGGGACGTTGCTGAAGGGGCTCAACAGTTTATGGCAAAGATAGGAATTGGCTCAGTAGATTCCATCTACAGCACCCATCGTGCTGGTTGGCTTTTGTCAGCTTCACACAAACTAGTTCACTTGGGAAGAGGAAACTCAGTTGAGGAAATACCTACATCAGATTGGCCTGTAGGCACAACTACTATAGGACACTTTCATGACTATTGATTGATGTGGGATCGTGTAGCCCCTGTGAGTAGTGCCAACCCTGGGTTGTATGAAAAAGCAAGCCACAAGGAGCAAGCCAGTAAGCAGTACTCCTCCACAGCTTCTGCTTCAGTTCCTGCCTCCACATTCCTGCTTGGAGTTCCTGCCCTGACTACTCTTCATAATGGCCTATAAGAAGAAACAAACCCTCACACCCCAAGTAGCCTTCAGTCACTGTGTTTATCACAGCCATAGAAACCTAACTCAGGCAGAAATTTGGAGCAGAGAATGGGCAATTGCTGTGACAGACCCGACTGTGTTGTTTTGGGATGGCTGTGGAAGTGTTTGGAAATCTGGGCTGAAAAAAGCCATTAGTGTTCACAATTAATGGGCTATCTCATGGGAGCTTGGAAGAGAAGAATGCTGGGGTACAGATGATAGAAGCCTGGCTTGTGATGTTTCAGGGTCCCCCAAAGACTCTCAGGATGTTCTTGCAATATCTTGTATTAAGGATTTCTGATGTCTGGTCATCTGGGGAGAAGACTCAGCTGTGATTAGCCAGAGACCAGCACCGCTGAGGTTGAAATCTGAGAAGTGTTTTCTCAGGGTCAGCACACAGAAGCTGTGGTCCAGAGGGGACCAAGGTTGCATCTAAGGCTGCCAGCTGAACTTGATAACGTGTATCGAGTCTCCCCTGTGGCACTGTAGCAGTGTGGAAGCTAGAGGATCAGAGGGACCATGGAGAACAGTTACAGCTTAGCCCTGTGGGGCAGGGTTGGAGTCCCAGAAGAGAGGCCATTGGGAAGCTACAGCCTCAGATGCAGGAGAGACCCTACGGTTGTTATCCAGAGTGATGAGCCCAGCATCAGCTTCCAGACCCTTTGATAGTTGTTGGAGTGACTAGCGTCAGTGTGAGGTCCCTCCTATACGGCTTCTAGACAGAGAGAGAAGAGATATTCAGCCATCCTTTGTGCTTTAGGTTAAAATAATACTGGCTCTGTCTCTCTTGGCTGCAGGCAGGTGCTACAGTGAGCCTTGGTCTGATCTTAAATCTGAGCAGTGTTTTCCTCATTAAGAAGCTCACTGTGCCAAATAGTTGCCTAAACAACGTCTCGGTGGAGTTAGGCCTCATGCCTGGGGAGAGCAACCCCTTGGACTGTTGATGTAACATTAGGAATTTTAGTCTTTGGTTGAACTTTCTTGCTCTGTGGTTAAGACCATGGCAGGTGGCCAAAATTTATTCTCTCTCTCCCCGCCCCCCCGCCCTGCCCCTGTTGAGGATCCAGTCCTCAGGGTTTATCTGGGCCTGAGATGAACCTCTGGCTCCTCCCACCTGTCTTTTTACCGTTGTTTCATCCATGTGAGGATGAATTAAAGGTCTTGCTTGACCACGGCTTTGCCTGGAAATGCTGAGGAATTTTTTTCTTCTGCATTGATCCTCCTTTTTGTAGACTGGGTACTTGCCTACCCTAGTTGGGGCCTCCATAGATTCCTTGAAAAGAGAACAGGTGACCCCTTATAGTTACAGGACATTTTGATAGATGCCCCACAGGCCCTGGAACCTGTCTGTCTCTTCTTATCCTTGACCGCCTCAGTCTAGGCCTCTAAGTGCGGTGACTGAACACTCAGAAGGTATTTGCACCCGTCTGGCACTTTTAACTACTGCGTAGCATGAACATAAAGCTTGGAAAACCAAACACCTTTAAAGAAAGTTTGATTAGACAAGTGTTTTTGTTCTTTAAGCCAGTCCTTGTAATTTTTAGGAAGAGATGGCCAGTAACGCTGTGGATTTAAGCAGAAATTGGACATCAAGTATTGAACTTTGATCTTAGAAATCATAAACATCATCTCTAACTCTTCTACTTGCCTTAAATAACTTACTTAGACCCTCATAACTGCATGAGCTTCCTAGTTTTCTTCTCTACAATAGAAACACCTGGCAATATTAATATCCATACACAAATTCCTCTTTACTAAAAGTATTTCCATTTTGACCTCTGTATCACTTACGTTTCCATTGCCGTGACAAAACTCCACGATCGGGATGATTTACAGGAATAAGGGTTTGTTTGGGCTGTGGCTCCAGGGCGATACCATCGCGGTGCGATGGAGCCTGTCACAGTGCAGTGGCACGCAGCAGGCACGTAGGCAGGAGCAGGAAGCTGGATGCTCACATCTCAGCCACAAGCCTGAAGCAGAGAGCAGACAACATGAGGGGTGAGACTATTTGCACTCAGATCTCACCCTAGTGACAGGCTTCCTTCTGCTGCCCGCCACATTCATCTTTCTCTTGGGCTGGTTCCGCTCCCTGTGTGCAGCTCTTGTTGGCAGGTGACTCCTGGTCCTGTCATCTCTGACATCTTCACTTTCACGGCTTCATGCAATGGCCTCTCAGGGCCTCCTGTTCTCCCAGGGCTGCACCAGAGGGGCTATCCTGCCATACGTTGCCTGTCCTCAGATGCTCTCTGCAACCACGGAGGAAGCATCCACAACCTGTTTACTCTTTTATCCTCTATGCCTTAAAGCCAACACTGTGTGGATGGCGCTGTCAAGTTCTGTTCCCGCTTGGGATAGCCCTGGCTTCCCTGAGCCACCCTAGCAGCAGACCTTCTACTCGGTTGCTTTTTAGGAGCTGAAGACTCTGTAGACTCTCTCACAGTTCAGAAACTTAGCTGTGTGGGGTCTTGCCTTGAGGGAAGCCTCCCTCTTATTACATGGCCGAGCAGGAGGACTCTCCTTAAAGGTGCTGCCTTAGTTTGCTTTCTCTTGCTGTGATGAACGCCATGGCCAAAATCAGCTTGGGGAGGGAAGGAGTTACTTCAGCGTACGCTGCCAGGTAACAGTCCACCTTTGAGGGAAGTCAGGGCCAAAACTCAAGCAAGGCAGGATCCTGGAGGCAGGAACTGGTGTAAGTCACGGAGGAGTGCTGCTTACTGGCATGCTCCTCTTGGGTTGTTCAGATTTTTGTTTATACCCCAGGACCACCTCCTTGGGGGTGACATCATGCACAATGGGCTGGACTCTTCCTGGGCCCTCCCACACCAATCATTAATCAATAAACTGCAATTGGGCTTGACTACCCGCCAGTATTAGAGAGGCTTCTCTCAGTTGATGCTTCCTCTTCTCAGGTGACTCTAGCCTGTCTCAAGTGGACAGAAAACTAGTTATTATAGCTGCTAACCTCCTTATCTCTTTCAGTAGAAGTCTTGGCTGCAACATTAAGTTTCCTCATGCTCTCTTTCTCTTCAAACTGTGCATTTTCTATTTCTTTCTTCACTATTTGCTGTTTATCATTGTAGGCCTGCACATGAGCTACCAATAGTAACCATGAGACAGAGTCACGTTAGGCAGAGTCACTATTGAAATTGTCTTCAACAAATAAATTAGTCAGTTACTTTAAAATTTAGCCTCAGGCAAGCTCTTAGGACGAGGACAAAAGCAGCCACAGTCTTTGCCAAACTATCACAAAAATGGTCTCTAGGCCACTTACTAATATTCTTCCTCTCTGAAACCTTTTGATCTGGGCCCGCTAGTGCTTCTTATTTTAATTGTTCTGGTGGGGACAGTAGTGTTTGCAACAAAATCTTTGCCATTTAAATTATTGGTGAAGTAAGTTATCAGTAGGCATTCTATGAAGTGAATGAATCTTGGTTTTGGGGACGTCCCATCCCGTTGGCTTGGTTCTTAACACACCTTATAATAAGAGCACACATTTGGCAGCCTCAGTGTGAAGTTCTGTTGTCCTAAATGTCAGCCTTCACTGTGATTCTCTTCCGTCCCCAGTCAAACCACAATAATGTCTGCGATGGCTGTTCTTGGTTGTCAATTTGACTACATCTGAACTGCAATCCAGAAATGAGAGCACACCTGTGAGAGATTTTTTTTTTTTTTTTGCTTGGTTTGAAAGTAGGTGAATTCACTTCTAGTCCAGACCTTTGAGGTAGGAAGACATAGACCTTTAGTTCAGATCTTGACGGGGGAAGATACATCTTTAATCTGGGCCACACCTTCTGCTAGAAGTCAATATAAGAACATGGAAGAAGGAAGCTTCTGCTCTTTGCCTGCTTGCCCTCACCTTGCTATCAAGTCCATTCCTTCACTGACATCGGAGCCTACTTCTTCGGGGTTCCAGCACATGCCGAAGACCAGCTGAGACATCCAGCCTGGTGGACTGAACAACTACTGGATTCTTGGACTTTCAATTCAAAGTCTTTAGCCGATAGCTACTGTGTGAGATCAGTGAAGAAGACAGAGAGACACTTTCGTAGATGCAAACTTTCCAAACTCAGCAGAGGGAACCAGCTGTTACAGCAACTGCCATACTGGACAGCAGAACCCCGATCGTCTGGTCTCAGGGGGTTTATTGATACAGAAGCTCTTCAGGTGTTACAAAAACTCTGTCCTCTCATTCAAAGGCCTATTTGCATAATGAAGGAAACCTGTACCTTAGTCTCATCCCACAATCCTTTGGCAGCCTAGCTATGGCACCTTTATGGTGGGGAGCTCAAGGCCCAAGGGTAGTGTTCTCTCCCTGTTGCCTGAGACTGTGGGAGAGAAACTACAGGAATTTCTCCACATAACTTTGCTCTTCATATGAGATCTCAGTAAACCACAATGGCTCTGCCAGAGAGCAGTGAGCAGGTGCAGATCATGAACAAACATTTTTTAAATTATGAGCAAACATCTTAATCACAGATCTACATAAATCCAGCACCTGCAGAGAATACAAACTGCCAAAGCTTAGGCAGCCCTTCCCCCATCAATGTACAAACTATTTTTTCTTTTTATTTTTTTTTTGAGACAGGGTTTTTCTGTTGTAATTCTGGCTATCCTGGAACTCATCCGCCTGCCTCTGCCTCCTGGAGTGCTGGGATTAAAAGCATGTACCATCACTGCCTGGCCAAAACAATTATTTTAAAGTTACATATATATATATACCTAGAAATAAACTTCACCAACAAAAGCCAGCAATTGTTGGATTATCTGGACCGCAGCCTGGAAGTCATTCTAATAAATCCCATATATATGTATATATATCCATTCATTCTATGAGTTCTGTTATTCTAGAGAACCCTAATACATCAGAAGTAGCGAGTATTCCCGCTGCCGCCAGAGGGCGCCCGTGTCCTCATAGTTAAGAAAAGTGAAATCCAGGAAACAAAAATCATTGTATTAAAAAAAAAAAAAAAAAATCAAAAGAAGGGGTGGCTCATCAGGTAAAGGTGCCTGCTGCCAGTCAGGGGACCAAAGTTCTGTCTCTGGGACCCACACAGTGGAGAAAACCGACTCCCTGAATTATCCCCGACTGCGGCATGTAGGCTGGAGCACGCATTTACTAAGGCAGGAGCACGCACTTTTTTTTTTTTTTTTTGCACACAAACACATTTTTTTAATACAATAATTAACACACGTTAGTTAATACAATTAAAAATTGGGTTGAGAAAGTGTCTCAGCGGGTAAACTACTTGCTGTGCAATGGGGAAGGCTGTAGTTTGGATCCCAGCACCCGCACAAATACTACCGGGTTGCGTGTGGTCGCCTGCCTGTAATCCCAGAGGCAGAAGCAGAGACTGCGGGTCCCCAGAGCAAACTGGCTCATCAGATTAGTCCAATCAGCAGACTCTGGGTTGAAGGGAGAGACACACCTCAATGTGCAAGGAGAAGAAGAGTGATCAAGAAAGACATTTGATAGGGTTTCTGGCTTCCAAATGTGTGCACACATGTGCATGTGCACCCTCTCACCTGTGAACACACACACACACACACACACACACACACACACGTACACAAGCCCTATTCTGAAGAAGCCACTTGACCTGGTATGGCGGCATAGGCTGTGTGGATCGTTCTGGAGACTGGGCAGGGGGACTAAGAGAGGTCGAGGGCAGCCTGGACCTATGATGAGCTCCAGTCTACAGAGCGAGAAAACCAGACCAGCAGCTGCGTGTGAGGCTCAGGTGGCACATAGCCCCGGGTTCATCCCCAGCACCACATAAACCAGGCATGGCGGTGCACGGCTGCCACCCCAGCAGGGGAGGCAGGAGGATCAGGAATGGCGTTGAGGACATTTGCAGTGTTGTGTGAGCAGCGTCTTCGTCTAGTTCCAGAGCACCTTCATCCGTCTGGAGGGTCAGTGAATGCTCAGCGGCCAGTGTTCTCAAACAGGCCTTACAGCATGGCGGCTGCCTGGAAGCTGTCCCGCCTTCATTTGGAATCTTCGCATTCGATGATTCTCATTTGTTTTCAAGCCAGGGAGCAGTTAACTGAATCACTCTTCAGTCTGCTTGTGTACAGCTTTAAAGAAACCATCCTTAATTATGTGTCGGTGTGTGTGTGTGTGTGTGTGTGTGTGTGTGTGTGTGCTTGCAGGTCTGTAGCCATGAATGCAGGTGCCTATAGAGGTCCGAGGTGTCAGATCCTTGGAGCTGGAGTTACAGACAGTTGTGAATCACCTCACAGGGGTGCTGGGAACCAAACTGGAGTCCTCTGGGAGAGCAGCTGGTGCTTTTAACTGCTGAGCCATCTCTCCAGCTTCTTGTTCTTTTGTGAGAGGCTCTCCTGTAGTCCATGCTGGGCTTCAAACTTGCCACATAGAGGAGGATAGCCTTGAACCTCGGATCTTCCTGTTTCTACCTCCAGAGTGCTGGGATTACAGGCATGGACCATCTGTGGTTTAATTATGTGTGTGGGTGTTTTGCCTGCATGTGCATCTGCTACGGATGGTTGTGAACTTCCAAGTAGGTGCTGGGAATCGAACCCAAGTTCTCTGGAAGAGCAGCCAGTGCTCCTAATCGGTAAACATATTATCTCCAGCTCCATCTCCTTTACTTTTTGATTGAAAAATATTAATGTTTGTTTGTGGGACATAGTACAGTGTTTTGACACTTGCATGTACTGAGGAATGGTGAAATCTGACTAATTAACATGCTATTAGAATCTGGAATGTCTCCTAAAGCCTCGCGTTGAAGATTTGGTCCCCAGTGTAGCTTTACCCAGGCCCAGGCCCTTCCCTATGGGCCTGGGTAAGACGGCGGGACTGCAGGGGTCTGCCCTCACCTGTGGACTCTCCCATCATTTGCTGGGACTTTGAACTTAGGAGGTGGGCTAGTCACGGTCCGTGGATCCTTTGGCACAAGTGCCCTTGGGGACTGTGTCTTGTCCTTAGCCCTTCCTCTCGTTCCCCTGGCCACTGAACAGCTCCTCTCCAACCACGCCCTCTTTAGAGACCTTCCCTTTCAGAACTGTGCAAGGCTATCTTATCAGGCACAGCTTGTGGAAACTAAGACATTTGTTTATCTCTGCAGTTTCCCTAAGAGGGGCCAGCAGGGAGAAAGAGAGGAGCCATTTGCATGGGCTGGTTACCACTTCTGCCACAAGTTCAAACACTGGTGCTCTCTGTAGGACAGTCCTTGGTGGAGTTTGTTGGCAATCCTTCCTTACTTCTCAAATAAAGGAGCCCCTCTCCCCCAGGCTTTGGACATTGCTAACTTTAAGGGGGTCTGGGATTTTTTTATTGGGTTTGAATATTCCCTTTCCCAGGATCCACTCCAACACCCCTGCTCCTCTTGGTCCTAAGGTGTCCTTCTGATGTGGGGATTGGGTCCTTGAGCTACCCATGAGCACATCAAAAACTGCATTAGTTGGGGTCTCTCACCCATTGGGGTGCACACGGCCTCTCCTTGTATTGTAATAACTGAGAAAAAGGAAGTCAGAGCAGAGCAGGCTGGAGTGGCAACAGAGAGGAACTGCATGGAGGAAGACATTCTGGGGTCTTGCAGGGCAGCAGCACGGAACGCGCTTGGTGGGATGAACGGCGAAGTCGGCGAGTTCATCACTGCCCTCGAGTGGTTTTAATGAAACGCCTGCAGAAGCCCCTGAGGGTAGGAAGCATTGAGGCTGGCTCATGGTTTCAGGGGTATCTAGGTCTTGTGAAGGCTCCATCCTTGGCAGCGGGAGTTTGTGGCACTCTGTGTTCACTCTCTGGTGGCTCAGGAAGCAGAAGGAGCTAGGCTGGGAGCAGAAATGGGCATCATCTCCAGAGGCCCCCCAATGGCCTCCAACAGGCAGGCTCCCAAACAGAGCTGGCAGCTGGGGAGCGGACACACAGACCCACACATCTGTGGGGGCTCTGCACACCCCAAGCCACAATAGCTTTGAACATCTTCACGTTAGGTGTGGCACATGCTGTGACTACAGTTCCTGGGGAGTTGAGGCAGAAGGATTGCCATGTGTTCAAAAGGTTAGCCTGGGCTATATACCAAAACTCTGACTCAAAACAAACAACCACAAAATAAAAAGCCAGATCCCCTCTGCCCGGCCCCAGGACACGGCTCAGCGGCAGGATGACTGCATAGTACGCGTGCAGGAGGCCCTGTGCTCCATCTCTAACATGTGAAAAAGCCAGGAGTGGTGGTTTAGGTCTGTAATTCTAGCTTTTAGGAGGTTGAGGCAGGAGGATCACAAGTTTAAGACTAGCCTGAGTTGCATAACAAGACCTTGTCTCAAAAGAAAAATAGAAGTTTTTTTTCTGGGACAAAACACTATGACCAAAAACAACTTGAACACCACAGTCTGTCTTCTAAGAAAGGCAGGGTTGGAACTCAACTCAGGAACCTGGAGGCAGGAACTGAGGTGGAAGCCATGAAGGGGTGCTGTTTACGGGCTTCCTCACCGTGGCTAGCTCAGCCCACTTGCTTATATGCCACAGAACCACATAGCGATCATTGATTAAGTAAATGCCCCCACGGTCTCACCTACAGGCCAATCTTACCGATACTTTTTCTCAATCGCGGTTCCCTCGTCTCAGATAAGTCTAGTTTGTGTCGATTTGATAAAACAAAAACCAAAAAACAGGACAACTGATCCCGCTGTCAACTTGACACATAAACACACCACTATTCCCAAGATCTCATATTTATCAATATCTCAATATAAAACACAAATTAACTTTGAAAAGTCCCAGTCTTTACAAATTCAACATTTTAAAAGTCCAGTCTCTTTAAAATACGCAAATCCAAAATCTCTTACAAAGTTTAAAGCTTCTTTGAAATATCCAAAGCCTCTCTAAAATTCCAAAGTCTCACAACTGTGGGTTCCTGTTGGTAAACTGAGTCACAGGGATGACTGAAGAAAGAGAGACACTCCAGGATGCAATGAAGTTTTGAAAGAGTAGGGTGCATTGTCTCAGAGGACTGAGCCACCTAGCTGCCTTGCAGAAGCAGATTTATTGACTGTCACATAAAGACAATTAACTTTCTCACACCAGAAACCCTGGTTTAATTTTTGTCTCCTGAGGAAACGATGTCACCTCTGCAATCTCAGCCTTTTATTGCACACTATTTGCAGAGTTCAATAATCTAAGACTTCTTGATTTGCCTGAACATCTTGCAGCTGAGGTCTTGAAAAAGCAATAAAGTTCCTCCATAAAACAACTCTAAAAGCAAACACTTCTAAGTACAAGGATTTCTTCAAGCCCAAAAGCACTTCTAAAAGCACTTGCTTCAACCTAGTGTTTATACCAGGTACAGTGATTCTACTAATTTCCCACTACAGGTTCCTGTTACAGAAAAAATAAAATAAAATAAGTTGAATGCTTTCTTACTCCAAGAGGGGAAAACGGGGGCACGGCCACAATCAAATCAAAGAGTTCAGTGCTTCATTCACTCATTCACAATCCTCTGGACTCCAAAGGGCCAGGGCAGTGGCACTATTTCAACTTTGCTCTTCACAGAGCATGCAACTTCTTTCATAGGCTGAGGCTGGCTCCACTCCACAGCTGCTGCTGGCCCTGTTGGCCATCTTGTGGTACTGGCATCTCCAAAATGCTGGGGTCTCCACAGCAGCAGGGCTGCACCTTCACCAATAGTCTCTCCTGGGATCTGTTCAGGATTCTGACCCTGCCACATGGTTCTAAACCTCATGTTCTCTCCATGATCCCATTCAATCCTGGGGCTTACATTACAACTGAGCCTTTACCTTCACCAGTGGCCTCTCCTGGCTTCCCATGGTCCCAAGCCTCAGCTGCTCTCCATGATGCCTTCAAAACCAGTACCACCCAGGAAAGAAAATCTTAAATATTACAAAGTTCAGCTGCCAGCACAGAATGCAACTTTGGCCCCCTCTGGGCCACAGCTTCTATGTACTGATGTTGAGGAAACACTTCCGAGAAGATTTTACTTCAATGATGCTGGTCTCTTCTTAACCACAGCAGATTCTTTATCCCTATCTGACCAGTATTGATTGTCCCAACAAAACAAAGGTAGCTCTTAAGTCGTTCTGATACTCCCCAGCTCTCCAGGTCTCAACCAGTATATGCTCTGAGCAAAGTTCCCAGAAGTCTAAGCTCCACACCATCACAAGGACAAGCTGTACAAGGCAAAATTATGTTTTTCACAACAGCACACAAACAAATCATAGCCACCAGTAATGGAGAGTCTAAATCAAACTCCTGATCATCCACTCTCCCTGGAGTGCTCACAAAAATATTCCAAAAACCATTCTGTATTTTTAGAGAAACCAAGATCACGAAACTCAATCAAAATGTCTGAATACATGGCCCTACTTAGAAGTTTTAGAAGGTGTGGCCTGTTGGAGGAAGTGTGTCATTGGGGGTGGGCTTTAGGTTTCAAATACTCAAGCCAGGTCCAGTGTCTCTCTCTTCCTGCTGCCTCCAGATACAGGTGTATAATTCTCACTTACCTCTCCGGCACCATGTCTGCCTGCGTGCTGTTATGCTTCTACCTGTGCTAAACCTCTGAAACTGTGAGCAAGCCTTAATTAAAGGCTTTCCTTCATAAGAGTTGCCACTGGTCAAGGTGTCTCTTCACAGCAATAAAACAGTGACTAAAACACACAACCTCAGGAAATTCAAGCCAGCATGCTGCCATTCCTTGGTGTACAATTTGGTGGCCCGGAGTGGTCTCCAGCAGAATTGTCAAGGTGCCAGCACTTCCTCAAGAATCAGCATCATCTTCTGCCCTCTACAGGCACCCACACTTGTGCACATACACACACGTGCACATACACACACATGCACATGTGCACATGCGCACACATGCACAGGAAAATAAATGAATAAATCTTAAAAGAAAGAAACCCTGTCTCAAAAAAGTCTTTTAAAGGCCAAAAAAAATGGCACCTGCACAGCAAGAAGCCCCCACCAGGTGCTGGGTAGAGGCTGGCACTGCACAGCCATGTGTGGGCTCGCCAGGCCGGGTGCTCATAGTAGTAAAGCACAGACTGAGGCGGCCTCCGTGTAAAGATGGCTCAGTAGTCCCCGGGGTGACTGTGAACTTGGAAGAGGACTTGGGCCAGTTAGCTGGCTGGCTATTTTCAGCTAGAACGCATGTGGGCGAGAGGACTCCACGCAGAAAGGAGAGAACAACAAGGACAGAAGCCCAGGGGACTGTTTATCTAGTAGCAGATCCGAGGGGATCCGATGCCCTCTTCTGACCGATGAAGGCGCCAAACGCGACCCTCACAGAGACACACAGACATACGTCGTAAAATAAAGTCTGAAAAGAAAAGAAAAAAAAAGCCCTAGGTGACTGGGGTCTAGTGAGACAGAGTGGACATTCACGGAGGAAAGTTTCTAATAAGTCCTTTAGCTGCCACAACTCTGGAGGGATGTATTTAGCCGCTTTCCTCTCAATACTGCCTAGAACATGGATACGATGGTTATAGCAGCTATTTGGGGGTCAGGAGGCAGACTCGGAGTGGAGATCAAGACTTGCAGACCCAGCCAGCAGGTCTTCTACAGCCGCCTTGGCCTCTGTTATTTGGGAGTTAGTGACGGGTAGGACACAACGGGATTGTCAGCGACAGTTCTGACCTAGAAGCACTTCGGGAAACTGCCTCTGTCCTTCTTGTAAGATCTCTTTGGTCCACGCTAGCTCTCATCCTCAATGCTCTGGGGTCATTTTTCACTTCGTCGGTCAATTCTGGAGCTTTTACGCCAAGCCAACCATTATCGGCTGTTTTCTGTTACTCTTCCCGGAGTTCAGAAGATTTAAGCCAAGGGAGCAGTCAGAGAGTGTGGCTGAAAAAGCAGCAAAGGTAGCAGGAAGAGGATTAAAAAAAAAAAAAAAAAGAGGAAAAAACGAAAAAAGACATTTAGCAGTTAAAACCCGAAAAGCGAGCCACAGCGTTTTATATCTCTCCTTAATTTGCTGAGGGTATTTTGAAAACTTAACACCCTTATATAATTTATGTATAAAATCAATGGTTTGGGGATTTGTTTGGAAATAAGGCTGACTGGCAGAATGAAAAACAAAAGAAAAGAAAAGGCATACAAACCCATAGAGACGCGGAAGGCACCCAGGGTGATGGTGTCGCCCTGTCTCGGAGAATGACTGCTCCTCAGCATGGGAGGAGCATTTACTCGGCTTAGGTCGCTGTTACTCAGAGCGCCCATTCTGCAGAGCAGAAGTGAATACCCACTGAGACTTACAGAAGGAGGAAGTATACCCCCCTCCAGGCCTTTCCACCCCCTTTGACCTGTTCTGGTTCTCCACACACCTCCTGCCAGGATGTGAGTTCCAGAAGCTCGATGCTCAGTTACCTTCTGTGATGATAGAGGCCAGCTTTGGATACTTGGTTGTGCTCTGAGCTCTGTTCGGATCGAGTCAGCAGGGCCATCCCGAGGGAATGATGTACCGAACTGCTTCTCAGACATCCCCACGTCTGCCTATGTATTCCTGAGATGCAGAGCTCCTCCACAGCCTGCTTATTTAATTTCCCCCGTTAGAGCTGTGAGGAATTGCATCTGACCTCTGCCAGCAGAGTGTATTGGCTTGGCTCCTCTCTCTCACAGTGGAAACCCCTCAAACTAGCATCCATGTCCTTCCCACAAAACCCTTCAGACAGTGTCCAAAACTGCCCTCTCCCCTTTCTTCCAGGCTCCCGCAACTCCTCCTCTTCTTCTTCCCATCTTCCTTCCCGTCCCTTGACGGGACCCCATAGTGCTGCTCAGGATCTCAAACATCAATCCTCTATCTTCCCATTGCTGCTGTGACATAAAGAAGAAGATCTTTCTGTAGTGTCTTCTCTGTAAGGGTAAATCCAGCGGTGCAGGACAGGGATCTGGCTGGGGACCACCCCTAGGAAGGCAGTTACTTTAAGATAATGCCCCCCTCCCCCAATCACCAGCCTCTGGTATAGTCCCTAGCAACCATCATGAGGTTCTGCTGGGTCTGCCTTCCTTTCTCAGAAAGACACAACTCTTTTCTATTTTTTTCCTTTCTGTTATTGTCCAAAGCCTAAGTACATTTTAAATTCCCAACGAACTCTTTTTTCCAAAGCGCCCCCTGCCCCACATACCATGTAGCTGCCTATTACTAGGTGGCTGACCTCTGACCTCCAGCTCATCTCCAGCTGCATGGCTTCTGTTAATTCTCTTCTCTGTTCTCCTCCATTCCAGGCAACTGTGAGATTACAGCTCTCCTCTTCTCTTTTTAAACTCTAATACACTGCCCTCAAGATTCTGTTTGAGTCTGTTCTTTGTCTCTGGACTTCTGGGTTTGTCTGTTGTTAAATTCTTTTATTAATGAGACTAAGACTTTTAGGAGACCCTGATTTTCCCAGTGTCAGTTTGTGGAGACTCCCTAAGATTTCCAATATTCTTATTCCTTGCCTTTAATTCTTTAATCAGCAAGGAAAAGAACAAGACAAAACAGCTCCTGCATCCCCGGATGACATCAGCGTCACTGCACCTGGCTCTTTCTTGCATTCATGAACAAGTAAACCCTGAGATGCTTTTGGTCATTTGTGGGATACAGTTATTTTGTCTGTTTTCCTTCTCAAAAGAGCTTTGATACTTGATGGATGAGTGGCTGGTTGGCTGGGTGGGGGTGTGTGTGTGTGTGTGTGTGTGTGTGTGTGTGTAATTAAATGGATGAATGAATGGGTGGATGTCTTGTTGGGTAGATGTGTGGATGGGAGGGTTGGGTGACTGCAGAGGGATGGAGAGGTGAGTGGGTGAATGGATGAATGAATGAATGAATGAATGAATTGATAGGTGGATAGTCGGTGGGTAGGTGGGTGGTTATGTGGATGGATGAGTGCATGGATGGATGGGTGGGTGGGCTGATGGGTGTGTAGGTAGGTGTGTATTTGAATAGTTTCATTTATTCATACCATTGCATTCAAGTTACTCGCTCCTCTAGTTCTTTTTCTAGTAACTCAAATTTTAGCATCTCGTGAGGACATCGCAGGGAAATTCAACAGGCTCTTGAGGACATCGCAGCTCAGATCTCCAGACCAATCTCTATTCATTGCCTCTAACTCCAGAGTGGCTTCAACTTCAGAATATTAAGGCCAGGATGG
This sequence comes from Cricetomys ansorgei, assembly GCA_026225945.1. Classification (NCBI taxonomy): domain Eukaryota; kingdom Metazoa; phylum Chordata; class Mammalia; order Rodentia; family Nesomyidae; genus Cricetomys; species Cricetomys ansorgei. Next base: position 15,843,890 of record JAMJFZ010003163.1, read on the forward strand.
CTCTGTGCATCCTCAATAGCTTCCAGCAACTGGGGTATGTTTAGACAGAAATGCAAGGGAAGAAAAATGTGGCTGGACCTGTCCCCGGGGACAGACGTCTGTCCTACTGGTTCAGGACAAGGGGCTCTCTTGTGTCTAAAGACTCAAACACAAAACAGCTGCTCCCCAGCCCTGTTCCCCAATTCTGTATTTCCAGTGCTAGTTGTCTGCTTGCTGGAGAGTCATGCTGCAGGGGAAAATCCAAGGAGCCAGGAAGATGCTTGAAGATCCTTGAAGCTTCCTTTCCAGCTGCTGGAGCGCTGCCATTGGATAGCGCAGGGTTCTAGGGACCAATTCATCCCATTCAATCAACTGCCTCGGGAATTGTCCCAGGTGTCGCACTATAGCAGGGACTCAAAGCTGTAGTCCAGATTTTGTGAGATGCCCTAATCAGGAAGCCAGCTAATAAAAAGTAGCTTTGGCTTGCGTTGCTCTTTTGAGGAAGAGTCTTGCTGTGTTGTCCAGGCTGGCCTTTATCTCTTTGTTCTTTTGCCTCAGCCTCCTGGATGCTGGGATCACAGGTGTTCACCACCACACCCAGGTGTGGACTGGTGAGTTGTCTGAACAGAAATAAGTCAATAGACAGATGGCTCAGTCAGTACAGTGGGTGAGCTCCAGAACATACACTGGATCCCAGAAGTCATCTGAGAAGCTGGGCTCCTGGGTGTGGTGGTGTACTCTTTTAACTCCACCACTGGAGAGGCAGAGGGAGGCAGATCGCTGTGGTTTTGAGGATAGCCTGCTCTACAAAACAAGTTCCAGGCCATTCATATCTACATAATGAAACCCTGTATGTATAAATAAATAAATAAGTAAATAAGTAAGTAAGTAAGTAAATAAATAAATAAAGCAAAGCTTGGCACAGCAGTATGTTGGGGAAGTTTATTTTTAGTTATATTTAAAATAATTGTTTTGTGCACTGTTGGAAAAAGGGGCGCCTGGGCTCTTGGCATTTTGTATTGTTTTCAGGTGTTGGGTTTCTGTGGGGGATATTTAATTGTTAACAATCTGCACATGTTACCAGTAGAACACCTGAGGAACTCTGAGAGAATAAAAACACCTGAGCTGAGAGCTCGGCGTTCCACCGTGAATGTGGCACTGGCCAGGATGGTGGTTCCCTCTGCTGAGGTCTGGAAGAGTTTGCACCAATGAATATGCTCCCCTGTCTTCTTGGGTGAGCCACCACAGCAGCATACAGCTACCGATGGTGCAGCACCGTGGGGCAGGACATCATGCCAGCTAATCAAATGTTCAGACAAGAAGAGAAAGAAATTCCAGACCTTGTAGAGTCAGGTAAAGTACTCTCAAGGCATCTCCTATGGGACAGAGATTATATATTTGCAAAAATAATGGTAGAAGTCTCTTGAAGGAAGAGTAGAGAAAGAAACTCTAGACCTCAGAGAGTCGGGTAAAGTACGCTCAGAGAAGCTACCAAAGGATAGAGATTAAGGTATTAATTGAAGTCTCCTGAAAGAAGAGGAGAGAGAAAGGAAATAAGCCTCGATGAAGAGAAAAGATTGTGAAGTTAATAAATACATGAGGAAAAAAGCTCAGAGGGGAGAGCCACAGAATGGAGACCCTTAGAGATAAAGCATTCAGCTGGGAGCAGGAAAAAGCAAGGGTCTTACTGCTTTTCCAGATCATGGAACCAACACTCCCTTCTGCCACTGGTGGTAGTGTACTGATTAACAAACTTAGTTTTTTGATAGCTGCGCTGTGTGTGTGTGAAGGCCAAGCGGGTCTTGTGTTTGAGGTCTATGAAGAAGGATATGTGTATCCCCATAGTGGTGGTGAGAAGGAATGCCAAACTGGCAAGACTTCGCAGAATATTTTTCCCACTGGCCCAGGACCCCATGCTGTAGAAGCCCTGCCTTGGGGCCTAAAAGCTGCTAAGTTAAACTGAATTTTTTTTCTTTCTGCAAATGTGTCTACAAGAGGTCCTGACAAGACACATCTGCTATGGTGATGAGAACTCCACCCCATGAGGGAAACCTTTCCTACAGAAAGGAACTAGTTGTTTTTACTACAAACCAGACTCTATCTTAAAATCTGGAAAGTGTTTCCTAAGGGTCAGCACACAGAAACTGCCTTCCGGAGCTGGCCAAGGTTGTATCTTGTGCTGGTAGCCAAATACCATACTGTAAGAATCACCTAGCTGGTGCTGGTTTTGAAGGCATGAAGGGGTCATGCAGAGCAACTGAGGCTTAGCACTGTGAGAGGCCAGGAGAGGCCATCGGTAAAGGTCCAGCCTCAGTAGTAGTTGAAGGCCCAGATTGAAGGAGTCATGTAAAGAAGTAGAGGCTTGGCACCCTGAAGAGAGCCCAGGAGAGGCTATTGGTGAAGGTGCAGCCCAGTTGCAGCAAGGGACCCCAGAAGTTTTTGAGATGCCAGAACCATGGGACGGCCACCAAGAACAGCAGCAGCAGTGGGTTGGAGTCAGCCAGACCTTGGAGGACAAATTGTGTGTGCTTCAGAAGGCAGAGCCAGAGAAGTGACCCAAGCCCTTTGGAGGAGCCCAGAAGATTGTGAGTGAATTCCAGATAACTGGACATTGACAATGCTTTTCTGCTGTCCAAAGACATTGTGAAAATCTTGATAGATGCCTAGTGTCATTTGGTCATGAGCATTAGCAACTTGTGATTGTTGCTCTCGTAAATAGTGTTGCTAGAGTAGTGCTAAATTGTGTTGTAGAGACAAAAAGCAATTTTTTGACTGGCTTATACAGAAGGGGAGAATTGTTGGGGAAGTTTATTTTTAGTTATATTTAAAATAATTAAATTAAACACTACTGCAGCAGTGTCCTCCTGTAACCCCAGAGCTGGGAGGCCATGTGATGTAAAGCTTCCCGCCAACCCTAAGAGGTCGTAAGAAGTCAGGCCTCTCCTTTCTTCTGGAGATTGGCCCATGCGTTGTCAGGGGGTCTGCTCGGGGATTTGGTCTGGAGGTCTCTGAGGCTTGCTGGCCGGCCATCCTAGCTGAGTCAGTGAGTTCTGTGGCCGGCGAGAGACCTTGTCTCAAAAAGACAGCAAATGGGGCTGGGAGATGGAGCCGCGGGTGAAGGCGGGTCGTGCATGCACGGAGGCGGGGGTCTGGATCTTCAGCACTAAGTAAGTGCTAGGCGTGGTGGCCCGTGGTTGTTATCCCAGTGTTAGAGCTGGGAGCAGAGACAAGGCAGATCCCGGTCTAGCAAAAACGGGGAGTTCCAGGTTCACTGAGAGACCTTGTCTCGAAAAGTTAGTGGCGAAGTCACCCAAGACTGACTTCCGGAAAGCATGGTGTCTTTAGCAATAGAGACGTACTTTCCACTCTGGGGGGGGGAGGCGGGGACAGACAGACCAGGGGCTGTAGGTTTTGGGAGTCTCTTGGACATCCCTGGCCAACAACTCCAAAGGGGCTTACGTTTAATGTTGGGGTTTTGTTAGGTGGGAGCACTGTCTGCCCAGGTGATTAAACTATATAGGTGCATTTATACACTGAGTTTTTTTTGTATTTTTTTTTTTTAGGGTGCAGAGTTAATCGTAAGATTCCTTGCGGCTTTCCCAGACATCCACCATCTCCCTTTTTCTTCTGCATTTACCTCCCTCCCCCTACCTAAGGAGCCTCCCCGTCCTTCATTTCCCAGTCATCACTTGTACCCAGCTACCCCACACTCTGTGGCTCCGTAACCTCCCTTTCTGGGCAGTCATTGTGTTTCACTTTCCTGGTTTCTATAGTTACTGCAGGACATGTTCTCCCATCTGAAGATTTGGAGCTCGGGGCCTCCAATAAGAGAGAACATGCAACATTTGTCTTTCTGGGTCTGGGTTACCTTACTCAAAATGAGCTTTTGTAGTTCCTTCCATTTACCTGCGAGTTTCACGATCTCACTTTTCCTTACAGCGGAAGAGCATTCCGCGGCGTGTGCGCACCATTGTCACTATCCATTCGTCAGTAGAAGGACATCTAGGTTGTCTCCATTTCCCAGCTACTGGGAGTAGAGCAGCAGTGAACATGGCGAGCAAGTGTCTACAGAGCAGGGTGTCGCATCCTTTGGGCACACGCCAAGGAGCGGTATAGATGAGTCATGTGGCAGATTTATTTTTAGCTTGTTTAGAATTCTCCCCACCGATCCCCATAGTAGCGGCACCAGTTTGCAGTCCCACCCACAGTGAGTTAGGGTCCCCGCCCCCACAGTCGTTATCTGTTGCTCTGTTGATCTTTGCTATCCCGACTGCGGGAAGATGAGATCTCAAAGTCGTCGTGATCTGCATTTTCCTAATTACTAGAGACGGTAAAGGTTTTTTTATTTTTATTTTTTTTTGAGACGTTTCTCAGCCATTCTCTTTTCTTCCTTTGAGAACTCTCTATTCAGGTCTGTCTTAGTCAGTGTTCTATTGCTGCGAAGAGACACCATGACCGTGGCAACTCTTATAAAACAGAGCATTCCACTGGGGGCTTGCTTACTGTTTCAGAGGGCTAGTCCATCATGGCAGGAGACATGGCAGGAGGCCTGGCAGCATGGCGCCGGAGAAGTAGTTGAGAGCTACATCCTGATCTATAGACAGAGAGGGAGAGCTGGGCTTGGCATGGACTTTTGGAACCTCAAAGCCACACCCCCAGTGACGCAATTCCTCCAACAAGGCCACGCCTCCTGGTCCTTTCCAGTAGCGGCACTCCGGGTGACTAAACAGTCAAATACGTGAGCATACGGGGTGTGTGTGTGTGTGTGTGTGTGTGTGTGTGTGTGTGTGTGTGTATGTGCTTATTCCAGCCGCTACAAGGTCCCAGACCTGTTTTCCAAATATATCCTTGACCCTTTGAGTTCTTTTTATATTCTGCATATTTTCTGTCTGACATTCTGTGGACTTCTTCATCGGGTTGATTGCTTCTTTAGTTGTGCAGAAGCTTTTTAGTTTTATGAAGTCCAATCATTGTTGGCTTTGGTTTGTGGGCAGGTGGAGTCCTATAGAGAAAGTCCATTCTACGTGCCCCAAGTTTTTAAAATGTAAGTTCTGAGGCTTGAGCTCACGTCCTCAAGCCTTTGAAGTGAACACTTGACCAACTGAGCAGTCTCCCCAGCTCATTGTTGTTTTGAAGTAAGGACTCTGTGACCCAGGCTGTCTTAGAACTCACTATATAGCTTAGGCTAGCCTTGAACCTTCAATAATTCTGACTCAGCCTCCTGAATGCTGGGATTACAAGTGCAAATGCCTGACTTTTCACTTTTTTCTACAAAATTGCAATAGTTGCTTTTTTTGTCTCTGTGACAAAACACCTGACAGGAAGAGATTTTGGGGATTGTGGTCCCCCAAAACACAGTCCACAAGACTGCTGAGCTCAGTCCACGGCATCAGGAGGGAGACTCTTGCTTATATCATGGTGGATCCTGTGGAGAGATCAGACTGGATCTTCTTCAATATCTGCCTCAGTCATTCATGCCATCAGCGAGGTCTATGTTGTAAGGGTCCCACCGCCTCTCAAGACAGTGCCACCAATCAAGGAGCAGGTGTTGAAACACATGAGCCCAGTGACAGTTCACATTCAAACCATACAAACACCCTGGCGTTGACTCTTAGAGGAGGCAGCAGAAGCAGGGTTGACGAGCTCAACTTTCCACCTGTCAGTCCAAGGGAGAGTTTCTGGAAGGTGAAGCCCAGACTCTGACCAGGAATAAGGGCATCAGAGCTTCCACCTGCTCTGACACTTGGGCAGCTTTGGAAGGCTGGCGCCCTCCTGTTACCCGCTACCCACAGCGTCTGTCTCTATGAAGCCACCTTGGTTTTTCTTTTCAGTCCTTTCCCCTCTTTTCTTCCTCCCCTTCCTTCTCTCCCTCTTTCTTTTCCTCCACTTTTCCCTGGTCTATTTCCCCTCCTGCCCCTTCTTTTCCTTCTCTTCCATTTCCTCGTCTCCCTTCTCTTCTTTATCTCCCCTTCTCCTCCTCCTCCCCCTTCTCCTCCCTCTCCTCCTCCTCCTCCTCCCCCTTCTCCTCCTCCTTCCCCCTCCTGCTCCTTCTCTTTTCCCCCACCCCCTTCTCCAGTTTCTGGTCTCAAGCAATTTTCAGCCTCCTGAGTAGCGGGCACCCAGGCACAACCCCCCCCCCCCCCCCCGGCTGGCTTCTACCATTCATCCTGCAATATTTTTCCCAGAGGCCCTTTGCATCCCGGTCGCTCGGCTCTGGGCAGGCAAACTCTGCCTCTTTTACTTGTCTTCAAGTGGTAATGACTTCTAATGACTTCTTCAGGAGCAGAGAGCCTCTGGGCTCCCAGCAGACCCGGGGGTGTGCATATCCCTGCTTCCCTCATGGGAAGCCCTGACAGCTGCTATTAGGTGGAAATGATTTCAGTTCCCCAAGCAACATGGTAAACAACAAAGAAGAACTAGTGGGTTTTCCCTGCCAACTGTCTCAAGGGTGCACACCGGCTCTCAGCGGCTGCATGCTGGGCCAGAGGGATCGGTCACAGAACTTGTGCTGGTCGGGAAGATTAGACCCTGGCACTGAAACCTCTTGCGTCCTTCAGAGGGGTGACCGGATTACATCCTTAGAGCACTGGCCTCTAGATGAGCCAGGAAGGTCTGTTTTTATCCACTTAGTAACAGTTTGCCTTCCATGTACTAAATGGCTGCTATGCTAGATTTTTCTTCTTCCTCTTTTCCTTTCTTTCATTAAAAAAAAAAAAAGAGACAAGGTCTCACTATGTAGCCCAGGCTTTACTGAAACCTTGACATCTATGCTGGATAGTTTCATCTCAACTTGACAAGCTAAAGTCATCTGAGAGGAGGAATCTCAAGGAAATGCCTCCATAAGGTCAGGCTACAGGCAAGCCTGTAGGCCCTACAGGGTAGAGCTTTTTCTTAATTAGTGGTTAGTGTGGGAGGGCCCAGCACATTGTGGATATGGCTACCCCTGAGCTGTTGGTGCTGGGTGCTCTGAGAAAGCAGGCTGAGTAAGCCATGAGGAGCAAGCTGGTAAGCAGCACTCCTCCATGGCCCGTGCGTCAGCTCCGGCCTCCAGGATCCTGCCCTGCATGAGTTCCTGCCCTCACTGCATGATGATGAAACTGTGAGTGAAATAAACCCTTTCTCCCAGAGTTGCTTTTGGTCATGGTGTTTCATCACAACAATAGTAACCCTGAGTCAACATCCTCCTGCCTCTGTTTCCAAAATGCTGAGGGTACAGGCATGCACCATCCTGCCACCTTCTTTGCTAACGCTGAAAGGAGTCATTGTGCCAGTGGACGCAGGAATCTTTTTGAACTGGGTGTTCTTATAACTTTGACCTAAGGAGATTTTTTTAATGCCAAGGATGGAACTCAGAACCTTACACATGCTGGGCAGGTATAGAGCCATGCACCCAGCCCCTTACTGGGGGATTCTAGGCAGGGTCATGTGGAGGTCAGAGAATAGCCTTGGATATTGGTCCTCACCTCCCACCTTGCTTGCTACAAGGTCTCTGTTGCCAGCACTGTATCAGGCAGGCTAGCTGGCCCGTGAGTTCTGGAGATTCCTCTGCTTTCACCTCCCATCTTGTAGGAGCACCGGGTTACAGATGTCTGCTACTGTGCCTGGCTTTCCATGTTCAGATCCTAGGGATTCAAAGTCAGGTTCTCAGGCCTGTGCACAAGTCCTTTACACACCGAGCCACCTTCCCGGCCCTGTCACTTTGTTTCTTCAGACAGAGACTCGAACTTGTGATCCTCCAGCCTCAGCCTCCCTAATCATGACTCCTCAGTCCCTCCACTTGAGCCTTTCTGGGGGCTGTTTTGTTTTAGAGGGGGTCCCCCTTAGAATGAACGCCTGGTCTTCCTGCCTCCGCCTCCACAGTTACAGATGCTACCACCACGTCAGCTTGTTCTGTCTCTCAGAGTCTCCACTCTCGTTTTTGTTTTATGTGGATACTGGGTGCTGAACTTAGAACCTGGATACAAACTCACAGAGATGGCAGCAGCATGCACGAGACCTGCGTAGGTTCGAGCCTGCTGTGGTCTTGGCGCTGAGAGGGAGAAGCGAGTGGACACAGGCTCCTGCCCCTAACCAAGAGGCTGTCTGCAGTTCATACCTGCTGGCAAAGGGATACTCAGCCTCCACAGCGAAATGTTACTTCTTCCATCCACCACGCTCCGGGGCAGGCCCCATGCCCGGGACTAGAGGGCCAGAGATAAATACACTCTATGGCTTTTTTCTTTGTAGGTTTTCAATTTTTTTTTTTTTTGGTATTCTTTGTCTTTGTTTTTGTTTGTTTTGATTTTTGTTTTTGTAATTTTTTTAAGAGAGAGAAAGAACATTGAGTGGGAAGGAGATGGAGGAGTGTTAAGATCCAAAAGAAACTCAGTACAAAGGCTGAGACACCTGTGACATGTCAAAGTGGGTGCTGGATGCCAGGTTCCCCACACCTCCCAGCACCTCCCAGCATCTCCCAGCATCTCCCAGCACCTCCCAGCACCTCCCAGCACCTCCCAGCACCTCCCAGCACCTGTTACAGCCCATATCCTAAACCTCTCCAGCCCCTGCGATTCGCTTCCATTCCGCCAGCCTCTCTTGTATAACCCAGCCATTTTGGCCATGCACTCTCTTGGTTCTTCTTCTCTCTTAGTCCTGGGCCTCTTGGTTCCTCTTGGTTCCTCTCTTGGTCCTCTCTTTGCCCTCTTGGTCCCCTCTGTAGTCCCTCTCTCTTCTCTTCCTCTCTCAACCTCCCCCTTTCTTCTCTCATGGCCTGGTCTCTTCTGCTGGCCATGTTCAGTCTGGACCCTTCCACATGCCTGGGGCTGTTCTCTGACTCTACAATAAACACAGCCTCCTCAACCATACCTAGAGGTGGTCATGTCCTCCTTTACATTCAGGGAGGATCTGGGAGGAGTTGGGGGAGGGGAAAACATGATCAATATATATTGTTGAATTTTTTTAATAAAAAAGATAAGTACATTTTGTGTTCAAAACGAACTTCCTAAGTTTTTATCCGATGTCTTAAATTTTTATTTGCCATAATATAAGATGTGGTATTAAAAAAAAAAACCCTGCAAAGCTAGGCAAGTGTTCTATCACTGAGCTGTAGCTCCAGCCCTCCCTTCTGGGTCTTTCATTAGATTAGATGTACCTTGGAGTTGGTCGTCTTCTTTTCCATTTCTCTCTCTGTCTCCTCCCTCATGTCTCTTGTCTTTTTATCTCACACTCGAGGTTATTTCTTCAGCTATGTCTTCCTCTTCACTAACTTTCTCTCCAGCTGTGTTTGATCTACCTTGTATCCTTTGGGTTTTTATTTTGGTCTAAGTTTCACTGGGAAAAAAACAAAACAGAACACTTCATTAATATGTCCCCAAAGTCCATTGGTTTTGGATTATCTTTCATTTCTTCAGACCTTTTATTCAAGTCTGTTCTTTATCTCTACTTGACAGCCTTGTAAACTGTGTCTACTGTCTATTATTCTTCTGTCAAAGAAACTCCTCATGAGTTTGATGGCTTTCAAATTCTGGGCTCATCTACTGCTGTGCTTGTTGCAGTTTGATCCCTGAATCTGAACCCTTTCTCCGCCACCTGCTGTCAATGTGAATTTCACGTCTCTGTCTCTTCAATTTCTAATTCATAAGATGCTGCCAACATCGTGAGGGTGTTTGAACGCGTCTTAGTCCACTTTGTATTGCTATAAGAGAATACCTGAGTCTGGTAACTTATGAAGAAATGTATTTGGCAAACAATTCTGGTGACCTGAGGATCTAACAATATGGCTGTGGTTACAAGGTGGTGGAGAACTGCAAAGAGAACTGGCCGTGTGGAAGGAGGTTGTGATGTGGTCACAGGAACCGGTCCTGTAGTGTCAGTCTGGACTATACAAAACCTTGTCCTAAAGCAAGCTAAATTAATTAAACAAATAGACACATTAATAGTCTCTCTCTTGAATATTTTTGGGGTCTGTTTTTTGAGGAATCTTTAGCCCAGGATGGCCTGAAACTGAGGCAGGCATAGGAGACAGCTTACCTGGGAGCCTATTTGGTTTCTAGCTATGCACATGTAGCACTCCCATTAACAGTGCCCTCGGCAGCCTGGTTCCCTGACCTGAGCATGCTATGCACACACGCTATTCTCCAAAAGGCGCACCTGGCAACCTCAGAACCCTCCGCTCCCGACCTGCCTTAGGCTGCACTACTCCATCTCTGAACAGAGGTACCAGTTTCTACCCACCAGCAATAATCAAATTTAGACAGCTTCAAGTGTATTCTCAGTGTGTTCAGGTGGGAAGATGAGAGGGGCCAGTCTGGCCTGAACTGGCTCTGGGTGCAGGCACATTAAGGCAAACTCATGTTCTCTAGTAACATTTTAGGGAGAACCCCTAGTCACCATCTTTTGTCCATGCATAATTTGTTGTGAAAATGATTAAAATCAGATGCACTGTGAGCAGGGACATACCCAGTAGAAAAAATGAATTTACAGCCTACTGGATCAATCAAAAGAGCATCACCCAAACCACGCCCCTTAGTAACCAGCCCCTCCTTCCTTTAGAGCCCATAAAAAAGACCGTAGGCTGTAGCCTGGGGCTCTTGAGTGCTCAATCCAGGGCCTTGTGCATACAAGCCAAGTATAAGGTCTCGCTACACACCCCAACTGTTCTGGTATTTGCTATATATTATGGGGTATACGTCCACCTTCTAACACATTTTTTAAATTGAAAAACATTTTAATTAAAATATAATTACATCACTTTCCCCCTCCCTCCCCCCTTCAACTTCTCCCATGCCCCACCCCCCACTCTCTCTTAATTGTCTACTTACTTTGGGATTTTGGAGACAGAGTCACTTTGTAGCCAAGGTTGGTCTGGAACTCAAAGCCCTATTCCCTCAGTTTCCCGAACACTGGGATTATAGGTGTGTACCGCCATGTGTTGCTGAAGGTTGGGATGTAGACATTTCTGACGGAGGGACACTATTCAACTCGTGGGAGACAATGACCAAGCGTCTCAGTGAACTGATACTCACTGTCAGAGGGACAGCCACTCCGAATCATGTCTGTCTTCCACGTGCTGGACACCATCCAGGCCTCAGGACTAAGAGACAGCCCAAGTAAAGGACAGAGATTCCTTCAGTGGACTGGGGTGAAGGCCTTGTCTCCCTGCGGAAGGGTTCAAGCTGGTCAGGAAGCTCAGTGATGGGCCTCGGGTACCATATCATGCTGACAGCAATGTGTTGCTGTATTCTGCTCTCTACCGTGCTAACTTCCTGTTGTGCTAAAACCAGTACATGCGTTTCTTTAAGCCAGCAGATCTAAGATTTATTTTTGTCTCCAGCCCAATTAGGAGAAAATCAGGATTCCACCTGCTCCCACTTCCCAGTGGGAAACGGTTCGGTGATAAAAACGGAACAATGTCCTAAAGGCATCTGAGAAGCTGGGGGATTGTGGGTACATCTGTTTCGACGCCTGTTCCACGCAATGCATACATGGCTTAAAGCCTGTTTATTGAACAATTACAGGCCAAACGCGCTGCCGACACAAATGTGTGTTATTAAACACTGTGGAGCGTGCCAAACAGCCCACAGCAGGCAAACTCGACAACACAAAGAGGAACCTGGAGCAGTTTATTATGAGCTGAGCAAGAAGTACCACAGTGGGAGCTCTGGTCAAGACAGCGTAAGGACAGAATGACCTTCCAGGACCTTCTAGGAAGGTCTCTCGCCAGCAATGCCCTTGAACACTGTGGTGTGGTTCTGCCTGTTGGTCAGGAGTCCTGGTGTGACCAGGTATGACTTCCCTCTTAAAACATTAAAAAAAAAACAAAACACCAAAAACAAAAAAGAAAACAACCCAGGATCATAAAGCAACAACAAAAAAAATCAAAACAAAACCAACCAACCAAACAACCCCACCCCAAAAAAAAATCTGTATCTGGCCTGGAACTCATGGAGATCCACCTCCCTCTGCTTCTGAATGTTGGGACTACAGGCACATACCCAGTTCAGCCTTCCATTTTTAATGAACTCTGTGTGTGTGTGTGTGTGTGTGTGTGTGTGTGTGTGTGTGTGTGTGTGTGTGTACATGTACACACTGCGGTGTGCAGGGCAGAGGTCTGTTTGGAGAGTCGGTTCTCACCCTCACCTTGCTCAGGTCTCGCCTCTGCGCTGCTCTGGTTGGGAGCTCCAGGTGAGTCTCCTGTCTCTGCCGCCCATCTCACGGCAGAAATGTCAGGCTAACACACGTGTGCCACCACATCTGACTTCTCACGTGAGCACTGGGGATTGAACTCTGGTTCTCGGGCTTGCAGACCAAGGGTTTTTACCAGCTGAGCCATCTCCCTGGCCTGGCATTTTTGATTTATGGAAGCTGTTTTAGTAAACTTAAGTTACTTGGCTGTGGTTTGAGTGTGTACCCACGAGATAGAGGCAGGGAGCTTGGTACCTGATGTAATAGGGTTTGGGGGGTGGGGCCTAAGGACACAGGCGTCTGTGTCACCAGGGCATCAACCCCATAAGTAGATCAGTGTTAACCCTGAGTTTCTCATGCTCTCTCCTTCCCGTGTGTGGATGGAACGTGATTGGTTAGCACCACATCCCTGCTGCCATACCTTCCCCATCACGGTAGGCTGGGACACGCTCTCTCCTCATGGTTTCTATTGCTGTGATAAAACACCATGAGAAAAGCAAATTGGAAAGGAGAGGGTTTAATTGGCTTACACTTCCTGATCACAGTCCATCACTGGGGGAAGCCAAGGCAGAAATTGAAGGCAGAAACCTGGAAGTAGGAACTGAAGCAGAAGCCATGGAGGAATGCTGCTTACTGACTTGCTCACTTTGGCTTTATTAGCTTGCTTTCTTGACATTTTGGTTGTGAGCCAGCCTTTAACAGCTGAACCATCTCACCAGCCCTTAGTTTGTTTTCTTATACCATCCAGGACCACCAGCCTAGGAGTGGCAACACCCACAGTGGGCTGGGCCTTCCCACATCAATCATTTATTAAGAAAATGCCCCACAGACATACACATAGGCCAATCTGATGGAGGCATTCTCTCACATGAGGTTCCTTCTTCCTACATATGTCTAGATTTGTGACAAGTTGACAAAACCAACCAGTACAATTGGCCCCTTGTGTCAACTTGACACACAAACTCATCACAATTAAACCATAACCTTTCCTTTCATGTTTGTCCCCAAGATCTCATGTTAACATTAATATTAGAATATAAAACACAGTACAACTTTAAAAGTTCCATAGTCTTGGCTGGGTGGTGGCGGCCCATGCCTTTAATGCCAGGACTTGGGAGGCAGAAGCAGGTGGATCTTTGTAAGTTTGAAGCTAGCCTGGTCTACAAAGTGAGTTTCAGGACAGCAAGAGTTACAACAGAGAAACCCTGTCTTGAAAAACTAAACCAAACAACCAAAACAAAAGAAGTCCCATAGTCTTTAAATTTTTCAACATGTTAAAAGACCAAGTTCTCATTAAAAATTCAATGGCTCTTTAGAAGTTTAAAGCCTCTCAACTGTAATCACCTGTAAAATAAAACAAACAAGTTAAATACTTTCTAACACTAAGAGGAAAAAAACCCAGAGCTCAGCCATAATCAAACAAAGCAAAGCCCAAAACTAACAGTGTAAAAAGTTCAGGGCTTGGTATCTGAGACCCACTTGATCAGCCCCAGGATCCACCTGTCTCCGCTTCCCAAACTATGGGATGACAAATATGTTTCTAATTCAGGCCCTCATGCTTGCGTTGCCAACTGAGCTAACACACACACACACAACTGAGCTAACACACACAACTGAGCTAACACACAGGTCCCAACTGATATCTTTAAAAAATGTTTTTGAGATAGAGTCTTACTGGGTTGACTGGCTTGGAACTTGCTATGTAGACCAGGCTGGCCTTGACCTTAGAGTGATCCTCCTGCCTCTGCCTCCGGAGTGCTGAGATTAAACGTGTGTACCACCACGCCCGGCACAACTGATACTATTTTGAGAGCACTTCCTCAAATTCTTATGGAACTATAAGCAGCATTAGTCTTAAAAAATTGCTTATGGCTGCCCACATATAAATGTAGCTACCACCCCGGATCAAAGAATCCTCTCTTTACAGCAAATGGAAACCACATCTGGACACAATGCCGAGATCCAAAGACTGTGGGCAGCCCAGCCCCGACAGAAACATCTGCATCACAGAAACTGCATCTGTGGCTCAGGGGACATGGAGGAGGAAGGGGCAGAACGATTGTAAGAACCAGAGTATTAGGAATTCTGTTGTGAAACAGCCTCTCCTAGAAACAGCTGCATTTAGAAGGCCAGAAAACGGACAGTGTTAACAGACCCGCCAATGTGGAAGGGGTAAAATTTCACTGGGTACCACCCCTAGACAAAACAAAGACTGCTGGGAGAGGGAGAATGAGTCTCTCCCCCGGATGAGCTCCCTTATTGTTATCCAATACAAGGTAGCCAGCCCTAAAGCCACGAACATACATACAGGTAGAACTTACATATTTGTGCACACACGAACATATCCATATATTGGTGTGTATGTAACATAATGATCTCAGAAAAAGAAGAATATTCATTTGAGAGTGGAAGGCGTGAGAGGGGTTGGAGGGAGGGAAGAAAAGGGGGAAAAGTGATATAATTCTATTTTAAAATGTATTAAAATTATTAGGTAAAGTGGGAAATGAAGTCAAAGGAAGCATGATTCCCACTCCATGCAAAGTGAACAGGTGGTAAGGGCTGTGTCTGCTTCTCGACCAAAGGGACCAATCCCATTGTGTTCAAAGGAGAATTTGGTTATCTACTTACTTGTTTTTATTTGAGACAGGTTTTCTGAGGCTGACCTAGAACTCATTCTGTAGCCCAGGCTGGCTCCAAACTCATGGCAATTCTCTTGCCTTAGACCCCCCAGTGCTGCGATCGCAGGTGTGCACCACTTCGCCTCCCTTTCACACGTCCACCTTTCGTTTTCTTCCATCCTCACGGTTGCCATGTGATTGGACTTCGCCCAGACCTTGTAAGTAGCAGTATGCTCACCCAGACAAATGGCAGAGGTGCCTCTGGGTGACGACTACCAGGTGGCACGGTTCCCAGCCAGGGACTGTGTGCGCGTCTCTGCTGTCACACTTGCCTCCCGTTCAGGCTGATATGAACACAGCTGCCCAGTCCATCGGCCAAGGAGAGCACGCTCTGAAGACCACAAGCAACATACGTGCTCTCTGCTCTCTGGTGGGCAGCTCAGGATGACGCCAGGATGGAGATGTGTGGTGTAGGAGATGGTTCTCCTGAAGAGCCATCAGACAGGGTTCTTCTCCAGGGAATCTGGTTTTCTTTGATAGCAGGGAGAGAGTACAATGATGAGCTGAGCCCCCAGTAGGCTAGAGAGAAAGAAGGCCTGACTTGCAGCAGCAGCAGAGAGCTGCAGAGGAAAGGTCACCCATTCCCTTGAGCTGCTGCCTCTCGATGTTCAGTTCCTGGGAGGCTGAGCCCAGGGATAGCATCAGGTCCTGCCATTCAGCTCATCCATCAGGGGTCTCTCGCAGACAGAAAGGGAGAGAAGATGGGCAGATCTAAGGTGCTTCCTCAGCTGCCTGTAGTCCTGGTTACCAAGACCTTCCTATAACCTTTTGCTGGGGGCCAAACCCCCCTCTCCTCTGTCTTTATATTCTGGAAACTTCTCATTGCTCTTTCAGACTTTGCAACAGGTCCCTGCTGTGGTCATGACATCGTCTGACTAACATTATGCTTGTTTTTAACGGACTGTATTAAGTACTCTGAAGGCCTGTCGCCAGTTTCACGTGTGGTCTGCTTTCTGTGGACTCTGTGGAGAGTAGGGCCAGCACGGGCTGGGTCTGAACAGGAGCGTCACAGGGAACCACACACACGCTGCTTTCTCATAAGCTGGGAATGGAAATATGAACATTGACGTGTCCATGTTGCTGACTATAAAGCTGAGGCATGGAGAGCTAAGTGGGTTCCTAAAAGTCGCAGAGCTGGCTGAGGTGTAGAAGCAAAGATTCTAATGCAGGTTTACTGGATCCAAGCCTTTAACTGTTCTCATTGCTCCGGGCTTTCCGAAGAGATAATAGCGATGGTGGTGAGAACGGTAACAATGACGATCCCCGTGGTGGTGACATAGCGGTGGTGGTCCTGGTGAGATGGGGGTCGTGGTGGTGATGGCAGTGATGCTGGTGATGGCTGTGGTCATGGTGGTTGTGTTGGTTAGCTGGCTGGTTTTATGTGCACTTGACACAAGCTAGAGTCATCTGGCAACAGGGACTGTCAATGGAGAAAATGACTCCATAAGGTTGGTCTGTAGGAAAGTTTGCGGAGCATTTTCTTGATTCATGATTGGCGTGGGAGGGCCCAGTTCACCACGGCAGGAGGTCTGGAGTGCATAGAAACGCCGGCCGAGCAAGGTGGAGGGACAGGCCAGTAAGCAGCGTTCCTCCACGGCCTCCGCTTCAGTTCCTGCTTCTGGCTTCCTGCCCTGACGTGTCTCAATGAAGACGAAGCTGTAAGGAGACATAAACTCTTTCCTTCTCGGGTTGTCTTTTGGTTGATGGTCTTTATCACAGCCATCGGAAGCAAACCAAGACGATGGTGATGGTGACTGTGATGGTGGTGAAGATGGTGGTGATGGTGGTGGTGGTTATGGCGGTGATGGTGATGGTGGTGATGCTGGTGATGGTGGTGATGTGGTAGTGCTGGTGATGGTGGTGATGGTGGTGGTGGTGAAGATGGTGGTGATGGTGGTGGTGGTTATGGCGGTGATGGTGATGGTGGTAATGCTGGTGATGGTGGTGGTGGTGGTTATGACCATGATTATGGCGGTGATGGTGATGGTGGTGATGATGGTGGTGATGGTGGTGGTGGTGGTTATGGCGGTGATGGTGGTGGTGGTGATGGTGGTGGTGATGGTGGTGGTGGTTATGGCGGTGATGGTGATGGTGGTGATGCTGGTGATGGTGGTGATGGTGGTGGTGGTGGTTATGGTGATGCTGGTGATGGTGGTGGTGATGGTGGTGGTGGTTATGGCGGTGATGGTGGTGGTGGTGATGGTGGTGATGATGGTGGTGATGGTGGTGGTGATGGTGGTGGTGGTTATGGCGGTGATGGTGGTGGTGGTGATGGTGGTGGTGATGGTGGTGGTGGTTATGGCGGTGATGGTGATGGTGGTGATGCTGGTGATGGTGGTGATGGTGGTGGTGGTGGTTATGGTGATGCTGGTGATGGTGGTGGTGGTGGTTATGACCATGATTATGGCGGTGACAGTGATGGTTGTATTACTCATATAGCCTTACATTTGGACATGACCTTCAAATGTTATCTGACTGAATAAAATTCAGCAATGTTCAGAGTAAGTGGTCTCTCATGATGCCTAAACAAGGCCTTGGAACTCAAGAACCCACCAGAGACATGCTGCGATTCTAAAAACCTCTTTGCAAACACACCTAGCAATCAAGCTTTGGCAACTGCATGGGTATCTTTGGCCCAGTCAAGCTGACACCTGAAATGAGCCGTCACGGCCACATTCTAAAGTACTCCGAAATGCAGAGACTTGAGCTGGGCATGGTCACATACCCAGTTATCCCTGCACTCAGGTGACAGAGGCAGGGGCATCGCCAGTTCAGGACTAGCCTGGGCTTCATAGTGAGACCCTGTGGGTTGCTTGGCACATGTCCAGTTGGGGTGGGGATTGTCCGAGTGACTGCTCATGTATCTTCCCTTCTCCATAGGGAGCACTTGTTCTCAGGGTAAGTGCCAGAGGGCAGGCCATATCCACACAGCTCAGGCTGGCCACGTGCCATCAACTAAAGCAAGTCATATGGCCACATCCAAGTCCAAGGGGTGGGAGAGCACGTGTTGCCCCCCTAGAAATGCAGCGAGGCTCTGTGAACAGGAAGGAGTGAACAACTGGGCATGATCGTTCAACTTAAAAAGTCGAATGAGTTAGAAGAGGGCTGACTCAGGATGGTCTCATTCTCATAAAGAAAAATCAGAACTTTTTGACATTTCCAAAGGACTTTTAAGGAAGCTGGGATAGCTATTTATGTTCACGAAGTGACTCACACGAGTCACATGGCATGAAATGGGAAAATTCGATGCTAATTGTGCAGCCTCAGGGCTCCCTGTGTAACAGTAATAACATCCTGTGCTATACAGCCTTTTCAAGCTCGAGGAGCCTCCAACAGCCGCGTCTGACTTCACAGTCAAAACAATCCTTTTCAGGTCTTTCTTAGCCCAGTTTTGAGCAGGAGGTGATACAGGCTTCAGGGACTTGTGCAAGGTCACACAGCCTGTGACTTGTAAAAATCACTTTTTTCGGTGTCAATGTTTGCATACCCCAGAAGTCAGCAAACTGGTCCAGGGACCAGATCTAGAACAATCTCCTGTTTAGAAATAAGGTTTCGGGCTTTGAGGATAGATCAGTTGGTAAAGCGCTTGCTCTGCAAGCCTGAGCACCCCAGACCCCACATAAAAGTAGAGGGGGGCTGGTAACAACAGCCTGGGGTCACTAGGTCGGGAAGGTGGAGACAGGTGGATCCTTGGCGCTCACTAGCGGCTAGCCAGTCTCATCAGTGAGCTCCAGGCCGGCGAGAGATGATTTTTCAGAAGGGAAAAGAAGGACTCATGAAGTTGTTCTCTGGCCTCCAGGAGTAAGCATGCACACCTGCACACACACCTGCACACTGCACACACACACATACACACACACACACACACACACGTGCATGCGCGTGCACACACACACACATGCACATGTATACACACACACGCATGTGCATACACACGTACAAACATGCAGACGTGCATACACACACACACACACACACACACACACACGTGTGTGCACTCACACACAGATTGCTTTGCACACAGCCAGGCCATACACAGAACACCCTGGCCGCTTCCTGGCATGAAGAAAGCAGAGGTAAAGAAGCCGCCTCTGCTTCAGTCACTTCAGCCATTTTCTCACTTCACTGCTGAGCCGGGGCTGGACCCACAGGGAGGCTCCTTCCCACTCGCTCAGCAGCTGGTGGAGAGCCTGCCAGCCGGGACCACATTCTCACTCCACGGACCTCCACGCCTCTTCGGATAGAAACATTTTTTTGTTGGTAAAGACTTTTTCAGTGAGTGTGTGTAAGTGTGTGGATGCCATGGCGTGGTGTGAGCACTGGGGGCAGAAGAGGACCTCCGGAGATGTCAAAAGGCTTCTACATCTCACCGTAGGGCCACGGGGATCCAACTCGGGTGCCAGGCTTGGCAGCAAGCTGTGTACCTGATGAGCCATCTTGGGGACCCCAAAATAGAAACTTTCAAACACGCACAAGTGAAGCAAAGAAAGATGCCAGCGTGGGGTTTTCCAGCGTCTTCAGCAGCGGGGCTCTGTGGTTTGTGCTTGTCGCTCTTCTTGTCTGTGGGAGATTTTTAAAAAAGATTTATTTTTATTTTTATTTGTGTGTGTGTGTGTGTCTATGTGTGGGTGTGCATGTAAGTGCGTGGGTGTGTGTCTATGTGTGGGTGTGCATGTAAGTGCAGGTGCCCTCAGAGGCCAGAAGAAGGTGTCAGATCCCCCGGAGCCACAGTTTATGGAGGTTGGGAGCCACTTGTCTTGGGTGTTGGGAAGTGAACTCTGGTCCCCTGTGAGAGCAGTGTTTGCTCTTAACAGCGGAGACTGATGTTTGTTTAAAGTGTGTGTGTGTGTGTATGTGTGCGTGTGTACCTGTGCGTATGTGAGTGTGTGTATGTGTGTGTGTACATGTATGTATGTATGTGTGTGTTTGTTTGCATGCTCTCATGTGTGTGCTTATGAATGTGGTTGCATGTTGGGGTCAGAGAATATCTTGCTGGAGTTGAGGGCTGGAGTGGGCCTATTAAATAGGAGTCACAGATCCACCATGTGGGTCCCAGAGGTTGACCTCAGGTTGTCAGGCTCGGAGGGAGGCACCTTTCCGCACTGAGCCATCTTGCTGGCCCCTAGTTGTTTCTTATAGGGAAAACACAACAGCATTAACTTTAAAAAGACACACAGGATGTCTGATCCCAGCAGTGGGAAGGATGAGGAAGGATGTGGAGTTTGTGGTGAGGCAGGGTTATGTAGCAAGACCCTGCCTAAAAAAAAAAAAAAAAAAGGTAAGCGGGATCTGGCTGTGGTGGTGCAAACCTTCAATCCCAGCACTTGAGAGGCAAACACAGGAGGATCTCTGTGAGTTCAAAGCCAGCCTGGTCTACATAGTGCGTGTCCGCACACCCAGGGCTGCACCTTGAGACCCTGTCTCAATCAATCAATCAATCAGTAAGTAAAGTAAACCATGGGGGTGCATTGGTCGGGGTGTGGTATATCACTTGCCTAGATTTTCCAAAGTCCTGGGGTTCCATTCCTTAAAAACGAAGAAGAAGAAAATAATTTTTGGTTTAATTCTTCTATGTTGCAGACAAGCACAGAAGCCTGTAGTCCGTAGCCCCACGCAGAAGAGCCAGGTCTCCCTCTTCTCTGCCCTGCTGTGGTAACTTCGCCCTGAGGAGATCACGGGTTAGCAGCTGCACCCTAAATATTGTTTCTCTAAGAGCATAAATAATTTAGGTCGCCATCCGACAAAGGGGATGTGGCTGAGCTCTGAGCAGCCTCCGCCTTACCGCCACTGGCTGGGAACAGGTGGAACACAGGGGTCTCTTGAGCGCCACCCGTGTTCTGCTTCTTAAGGTCCTCCGCTCCTTAGAGTTGGGCTCGGTGCTGGGAAGTCAGGAAAAATTTTTCCTGAGCTCCTTCCAAGGAGCAATGGGGGAGGCTTGCTCTCAGCTCCGGGTTGGATGGTGCCAGACACTTGGCTGTGGATGATCAGAGCGGTCGGTCCACGCCTTCGCTCCAGCTTCGGAGAAGCCGCCCCCTCCTTCGCGCCACAGCTGGCGCAACTGGCCTTTCCTCACCGGCTTCGGTGCGCGACTCTCGGCGCCCCACGCAGCTCTTTTACCCACCCCTTGGGCTGGTCCATGGACCCGTGTACCACCCATTGCTTGAAAGTCTGGGTGCTGACCAGGCAGGACCCTCAGAACTCGCGGAGGACTGGCCGCGGCACCCTCTAGATCCGATGCAGGTGAGCAGAGCTCCGCAGTGTGGGTGCCTGGGGTCGGGCTGGGCATTCGGCTTGGAGTTCCGTGTTTTCTTTTTACTCTAATAAATCTCCAGCCCTCTCTGTGAATCATTTTTCCTTTAAGTTGATTTCCAAAATTTTCTTGATTCTCTGAAAAAGAAATTTCCCTACACGTCTTTCTCTGGAGAGTTTCTCTTAATGTTGTATAGGTGGATAGACTTATTTTTCTTTTAGTTTTTTTAGTTTTAGTTTCTTTATAGTTTTTTTTTTTGGGGGGGGGAGGGTAGAACCCTCGACCTTGCACATACTAGGAAAGTGCTCTGCCATTCAACCACATCCTTCCCCTCCCCCCAAGTCCTTTTTTTCTAATTACCCTCAGCTCTGGGTCTGCAGCCACCTGCTGGGGACACGTGACGGGGGCTGTGGGTTACTGTGCTAAGTCCGGAAGGTAGCCAGCCCTTTCTGAGCCCCTTTGCTCCCAGGGCGTCCCAGCAGCTGGGATTGGAGGGGCCTGGGCTGAGGGTCCTGGGCCCAGACTCGGCGCCCCCACGGACTCCTCCTGATCTGTGCGCTCCGTGGAGCCCGGCCTTTGGGAGAGACTAGCTCTAGATGGTTCTCTCTGTCTCTGTCACTCTGTCTCTCTCAGTGTCTGCTCTGCTTCTCTGTCTCTGGCCCTTATTCTGTCTCTGTGTCTCTTTCCTCTCTACCCTCCTTTCCGTCTCTGTCTCTCTTTGTCTCGCCCCCTTCTCTGTTTTTTTTTTTGTCTTTCTCTCTATCTCTTTCCCCATTATCTCTCTATTTCCTGTCTCTAGTTCTCTCCTCTCTCCTTTTTCTCTTTACCTGTCAGTCTTTCTCTCCTCTGAGTCTCTCTCTGTGCTGACAGCCTCATGCACTCCTGGGGGACCCTGGGTCAGACTGGATGGGTTTGGGGTACACATCTGCCCAGTAATCTCCTGTCTTTGTTGGGGGGCGGGGTCCCTGACACCTGCTCCAAGCAGAAGCCATGTGACCGGAACACAGCAACTTTGGGGAGCAGAAACAATCGGCAAAAGCCTTCTGCCTGAACCCCTGTTCCTGTCTCCAGGTGGAAGGCACAGCTGAACAACCCCCACCAGTAGCCCATCTGGCTCAGGGTTGATGGCTTCACATGGCCTCCTTATGTCTCCTGCAGGGTATTTCTAGGGTGATCTCAGGTCACCCTAAACACACTTCAGGTGTGTCTAGCTGCCACAAGCCAACCCACTCAAGCACCTCCTCTACCCAACACCTCACCCCCTGGCTGCAGGGAGACCCTCAGAGATGCTGACTTTATCTCTGTTAATGTCCTGTTTTCCCCTAAGACCCAGAAACCTGTAGAGGTGCAAAAAGATGTCACCCTGTGCAGATGCTGCCTTCCCTCCTTGTGAGATGGGTTAATTCAATGTCATCTTCTCCCAAAGAGCCTGCAGTGAGCAGCCCTTGGGGTCAGAGGGGAGAGGGTGAATTTGACATTGAAAGAAACAAGGCAAGTGGCCAGCAAAGTTCTGCGATGTCTGCGGTCACCGAAGGCTCTAGCATAGAGTTAAACTATTTTGTTTATGATTGCTTTTTTTTTTTCCCCTGAGACAGGGTTTTTGTGTAGCCCAGGCTGGTCTGGAACTTTCAGCCTTTGGAGTACAAGGATATAGGTGCTCTCCTGGCTAACTTTTCCCTCCACTACAGGCTCTGAGGACCCTTAGGAAGGGCCAAGGAGGAAAGTTCTATTCTGGGATCTTTCAATCCAGGCTGTCTTCACAGCATGAGACAGCTTAGAGCTGCCAGCCAGCTCACTCTGACCCCTTGGGCAAGACCAAGTTCATCTTGACAGAGAGGATTGATTTAATGAGTGGGTGGAGCCACCCTCCTGAGTCCCCAGACTGGGCCCTGGAACGTCAGACCCTGGACAGCAGCCCAGGCAGGGAGGCAGATGGAGTTGGGGAAGGAGGATTTCCTGAGGATTCTTGGATCCTTCCAGCCCAGAGTGAGAACCACCCTGGAGTGCTACCATCCCGAGCAGTTACCTCACAGTCATGGAGGAGTCTGATTATACCCCGGGCCTCAGGGTGCTCTGCTGAGGAGGACAGCAGTGCGGCTGGGAGGCTCGGTGTGCAACCCAAGCTCCATAAATCTCAGGAGGATGTGTGCTTCATGCTCCTGTTGGTGTGTGCAAGTGTATGAAGGTGTACATGTACATGTACATGTGTGCACATGTGTGCCCATGTGTGTGGAGACTTCCTCTACCTTCTTTATTTCTTAAAGCTCATTTCTTTTTTTCCCAAAGATTTTTTATTAACTTATGTATGAGTGCTCTGTCTGCATATACACCTGCATGCCAGAAAGGGCATCATCCCCCATTATACATGGCTGTGAGCTACCACGTAGATGCTGGGAATTGAACTCAAGACCCCTGGAAGAGCAGCCAGTGCTCTTAACCATCTCTCCAGTCCATCTGCCTCATTCCTTGAGGCAGGGCCTCTCACTGAATGGAGCTTGAGGATTCTGCCAGGCTGGCGGCCACTGGGTTCTAGGGATCCAGATGTCGTTGTTATCCCAGACTGGATTACAGATGTGTGCCACTGCGCCTGGCTGTTTTCATGTAGGTGCTGAGGAACGAATGAGCCAGCTCCTCATGTGCACAGCAAGCGCTGGATCAGTTGAGCCATCTTCAAAGCCCTTCATCCTTCCTCTGAGCCACCGCACCTGACTTGACATCTTCTTAAAACTAGTTACAGTATTTAGTAGACCCAGGATGGCTTAGTAGACCCAGGTGGTATGGCTGTCACCCTACATAGTCTTGGGAATCCCCCCATCAACCCTCAGATAGAAAGTGCAGACCAACGCAGGTCACTTCCCTCCCCCAGCCTCAGCAGCAGCCTCTGTCTGCCACTGGTCCTGGGAGTCATGTCCTTGGTTTCCATCCACGGAAACCCTGTGGTGAGTGCGGCTCCTCTCACTTCTGATGCATTTCTCCTTTAATGCTCAGGCTCCTGCCTTAACTTCCCTGTTGTGCTGAGCTGGTCTGAAACTGTGAGCTAGAAATAAACCTTTCTCTTCTAAGTTGGTTTTATCACAGCAACAGAAGGAAGCAGGACAGGCATGGGAGACGTCCTCACTCACCACACAGCTCACCTTTCTTTCTTCCTCTTTTCGCATGACTGTCGTCCCCCCCGTCCCCCCCCCACACCAGGGTGGACGTTAGGAACAGGATGATGTTCTGGCTCTGGCTCAGGGATGCACGCCTGTAACCCTCGAAGTTAGGGGATGGAGGCAGGAGGATTAGGAGTTAAAGCCACAAGGCCAGCCTGGGCTACAGAAGACCTGATTTCAATAAAACACCAACAAAATAGGAGAGTGCATGATGCACATAATTCACTCCCAGGGACAGCTCACGTGTTTGTGTTCACATGCATGTGTGTGCATGTGTGTGTGGAAGCCAGTGATCAAATGCAGCTTTTCTTCAGAAGCCAAACACCTTGGTTTAAAAAATTATTTTAAATGTATTCTTTGACAATTTCTTCCATATATATATATGGATATATAATATATATACCACAATAATATAATATATATAGTATATACATATCTATATATCTCATATCTTTTAACTTTTTATACGTATCTTTACCTTGTGTGCCCGTGCATCTGCTCACGTACACTTGCACACACACTGACATGCAAGTGCTGCAGCGTGTTTGTGGAGGTCAGAGGACAACTTACCAGAGTCAGTCCTCTCCTTCTATGGTGTGGTTTTGGGGATGGAGTTCAAGTCATCGGTCTTGGTGGCGAGTGCTGTTATCCACGAGCCATCTCACAGGCCCTGGATAACGCATCTTGATCATCTCCACATTCGCTTCTCCCTCTCTTCTTTCTACCATATGCCTCTCCCCTCTCTAGCTCCTTTTAAAAAAAATAACAGGTGGAGTGAGCCAGGAGTGGTGACTCATATCTTTAACCTTGGCCCTTAGGAGACAGAGGCTGGTAGATCCCTGTAGGTTCAAGGCCAGCCTAGTGTACAGAATGAGTTCCAGACCAACCAAGGCTGCATAGTAAGACCCCATCTCAAACAAAACAAACGACAATCAAAAACCCTCACAGAGTCTGATTAGTACTGCCCACACGCACTGGAGCACCGGTATTCTGCCAGAGTCCACACCCCAGAGGAAAGCTGACTCTTCTTCTCCCAGCAACCAATAACTGCCAACAGCTTTGCAGCTAGGGGTGGGCTAAGGAGTCCATACCCCAGAAACCTTGATGTTCAAGGCAGGGCCTTTCATGGGTTGGTGTGTGTGGGCTAGGCTGGAGGGCCTCCTGTCTCTGCTTCTGCTTCCCAAATTCCCGGGCTACATGTGCTGCCTCCACACCCAGTCCCCCCTCTTTGTTTCTCTCCCTCTTTCCCTCCCTTCTTCCTTCTCTCCCTCCCCTCCCTCTCTTTGTCTTTTTCTCAAAAAGATTGAAAAAAAATTTATGGGGATGAGTGTTCTGCTTTAATCTGTGTCTGTGCGCCCCATGCATGCTGGTACCTATAGAGGCCAGAAGAGGGCGCTGGATCCCCTGGAACTTGAGTTACAGGTGGCTGTGAGCCACTGTGGGTGCAGGATTGAATCTGGGTTCCTTGCAGCACCCAAGATTTTATTTTATTTGTCTTAATTACGTCTGCGTGTATTGGGGCAGGGGCTGTGCACGAGTGCAGTGTCTGATGAGGGTATCGGATCCCCTGGGGCTGAAATACCAGGTGACTATGAGCTGCTGGGTGTGGGTGCGGGATCTAAGCCCCGGTCCTCTGCCGGAGCAGAATGCATTCCTGACCAGTGAGCCATCTTTCCAGCTCATGCCTCACACACTGGGGCTCAGGGGGGTTCACGGGCCTTGCGCTTTCATGATGAAGTACTTGACTGACTGAGTCATCTCCCAGCTCTCTTCAAGCTTTGTTCGGGCCCAGACTCAATTCGTCTCCAGAGTTTGGCAGCTGAGAGAAAAGTCAGAGAAGAAGGGAAACAACTGGGGCTTTAGGAGCTCCTTCAAGGGTGTGGCTGCCTCTCACGAGGCCCTTCCCCCTCAAGTTCCTATCCTTCCAAATAGCCCTTATCCCTGTATCATCGGGGTCCACCCATGATATAGCCTCACAATCCATTCACCCCGGGGCCAGCTCCGCTCACAGCTGCACTGGGAACAATCTTGCAACATACGACCCTTTGGAGATGACTTAGATCCAAACCATAGCAGCAATCAATAACTATTTGTTCAAGAACGGGCTCCGTGGTGTATGTCTTAACTCACAGCACTTGGGAAGCAGAGACGGGTAGATTACTGTGAATTCGAAGCCAACTTGTTCTGCACACTGAGACTCTATATCAAGATTAATAATATAAAAATATTTGTTTAACAAAGGAGCCTCCAGTCACCACGACCACCCTAACAGATTAACATGTTGACTAATTAATACTTGGGTGACACATGGGGATGCCTTGCCTAGCGAAAGTGGCAGGAGCAGTGAGGGAGACCAGCAAACATCTGCTCACTGTAAGCCCCGAGGAATCAAATGCACACATTCAGCAGAAGGCACTTGAAGATGTGCTATTAGCAAAAGTGCCTCCCGCCGCTGCCCAAGGCAACTGAGAGCAGCTGCCTGGAGGCTCGGGGAGATATTCTTGACTCCATAGACCAGGCTGGGCTCTTGCTTCAGCCTCGTTTTGGGCTATAGGTGTGAGCCACTGTGCCTGGCCTTTTGGTGGTGCGTGCGTGCGTGCGTGTGTGTGTGTGTGTGTGTGTGCGCACGTGTGTGTGAGAGGAGTTCAGATGTCAACTGTGCCAGCTTTTTTGTGGGCGTTGGGCATGGAACTCAAGTTCTCATGGCTGCCTGGCAGGTACTTAGCTACTGGGCTATCCCTCTAGACCTCAAATGTAACTTAAAAATGTATTATTTGTTTGTGTGTGTGTGTGTGTGGTCTGAGGTTTGCATGCATGTGGGCACGCCTGGCATGTCTTGGCATGTGTGTGCAGGTGCACACATGTTCGAATGAATGTGGAAGACCTCAGTTGCTCTCTTCTCTACTGAGGCTGCGTTTCTCACTGAGCCTGGAGCTCACTGATCAGCTCTCTTCTCTTGCCAGCTTCGTAGTCTCCCCTACTCCACCTCCCAGGGCTGGGTTCGCAGGCAGCCACCACATCCGCACAGCTTTCACAAGGCTTGTGGGGATCTGAACTCTGGTCTTCATGCTTGTGGAGCAGGTATTTTGCCTACTGAGCCTCAGATGAATTTTAAAAGAAGTATTTTTAATTCATGCTTGGTTAAATGCTCTGATATGGAACCCAAGAATCCCGAGTAACTGTATCTCTATGCAGAAGTGACTGTGACTCTATGAAATACTCGCTGCTGTCTCGTCTCTACTTTATGGAGAGAAAACAGGCTCAGAGAGGTGCAATAATTTACCAAGGTCACACAGCAGGCTGTGACAGACCTTGGCAAGGAGCACACTGGTTCCGAAGGTGAGGACATCTGCCTGTTCCCACCCACCTTGGCTAAGGATATCCCAGGCATGTATTTCTTCATCGCCTCTGACCTGTGCCCCATGGCTGGACCTGGGTTCTATGCTTCATCCACATGTAGACAGGCAGGGACCATGGCCACCAAAAGCATCTTCTAGAATCTAAAAGCATCTTCTAGAATCTAAAAGCATGGGAGGCAGAAGTATGTCTTGAGCTGGATGTAGGGGTAAAGAGAAAAAAATGACATTTGGGGAAGTAAAGGCTGATTTGTGCCAAGCAGGAGAATGGGGTGACACTTCAGTCCAGCATATAGCAGGTGCTCAATATGTGTTGCTGCTGGGGGTGGGCGGGTGGATGGGTGAAGAGAGGGAGAGCAAAGCTGGGCCAAAAAGCTGGGCAGATGCCTTGACTCGGAGGTCACAGGCAGCATGAGCAGGGGGCCGCAGTCTGAGGTCTCCCTCCTCTCTCTTTCCTTCAGTCCATGCCCGTGTCCTGGGGTCACCCACGCATCCTCCTGTCCAAGGCACACTGATCACACCGCCTGGAAAGTGCACAGCTGTGACTAGGTTTCTCCTCACTGGGCCACACACACAGGCCAGTGCCTGCTTGCTGGTCTCCGCCTGGTGCTCAACCTTTGCCATCTGGCCTGGCAGTGTGTTTAGCTCTGTCCTCGTGGGACTTTTGCCCCAAGTCATGAGAGCTCTTGTTGACCCCAATTTGATTTGATTTCTCCCCGTCCACCCTGATTTATGCTTGTCTGAGCAAGGGTAGGGGATTCTACAGTGCCCAAGATGAAGCAGCTATGCAAACACGAGACCCTAAGTTCAAATCCCCAGCACCTGTGCCTGCGTGTGTTGCGTGGTATATGTGCATATTTATGTTGTGTGTGGTATGCATGCATATGTGTGGCATATATGTGTGTTTTGTGTGTATGGTATATGTACATACTTTATGTGGTAGGCATACATATGTCTGTGATGTGTGAACACATGTGGGTTTGTTATATATATAGTGCTGTGTATATATGTGTTGTATGTACATATGTGTGTGGTATATGTAGATACATGCATGTTGTATCTGTGTGTGGTATATATGTGTGTGTGATGTGTAGTGTATTACACATGTGTGCATGTGTTTCTGTATGTAGTATAGGTACAGGGAGGCAGGCTTATTGCATACAGCTGGATGAAGGAGGTGGGTTTAGCTCATCTCTGTAGGGAGCAGTCTGCAGGCTGTCAGCATCTAGGGAGAAAGCTATGGTGGGCATTTTGTACGCACTGCCAACATTCCCTCTCAGACCAGAGGAAGGCTTTGCTATTTTCTCGGGGGGGCGGAGGGACTGGGGTCTTATCATGGCTGTGCCCATGTCAACAGCCCGTGCCTACTCAGGACTTCATTCACTTGGAGAGTCCTCTGCTCCCCACAGAGTAAGAGAGAGGAGGGGAGAAAGAGAGGAAAGCAGTGGGAAAAAAGAGTAAAAAGAGAGAGTCGAAGAGAGAGGAGGAGACAAATGAGAGAGCAGGGGAGGGAGCAGGAGGGAGATGGGGGTAAGAGTGGAGAGAAGAGAACTCAGCAGAGCAGATCCTTCTGTTGCACAGTGAGCTCCATGGTGGCGGTCTTGCTCCAGGCAGCCCTGTTCTTTCTTCCTTGGTGGGAGGATGGAGTGGATTTCTGATTTCCCGCCTCCTTCCAGGAGCATCACATAGCTTCAAACAAGTGTTTCAAACAAGTGCTGAGTCTGCAGAGCTGAAGCATTAGCTCTCTGTCAGTGTCTCCCCAGAGGTGGAGGACACATGTCCCTGTACACGTGAGGGTGAAGAGGCCTCAGAAGCGCCCCCAGCTCTCTCTGTGGTCTCTCCTCCCTTCCCCTTCCCCCACATCTCCAATACCTGTCAGGCTGTGGGAATCTGGACTGTCTTCAGGAGTCAGCAACACAAGGTGGTCCAGCCTAGGCGACAGGCATCAGCCCCATCTCGGGTGTGGCTCTCATGTAATATGGCAGGTGAGGAACCCGTCCTATGCCGGGCACGCGGGCTTCCCTGTGAGGCTGTCACGTCCACGCTGTGTGACCTCCTGCTCATTGTCCCCCTCACACCCGGCTGCACTTAGGCGAGACAAGTTCCACGGGTTTTGTCTTTTTCACCATTGATCGAACACGGTTGGCGAGATGAGCAACGCCTGCTTGCCAGGTCTGCAGGTGCCTGGACCAACTCCAGCTGGGGAGCGCCTGCGGTGGGCAGGGGTGTGTGTCTCCGTGTGTGTACACAGGGCAGCTGGGGCTGCTGAGCAGCTCGTGGGGGTGGGAGACTAGTTGACCTTTCTGGAACAGCTTTCCCCAGACCCTGCAGGTCCCTTCCACCTGCACACATCTCAAACTCCAGGGTCTGTCTACCCAGCATTCTCCACAGCCCGAGGTCACGCCTGGCTCCAGAGTCAGACCACCCTGAAGGCTCAAGACTGGGCACCTTGTCCACCCTGTTTGCTTCCGTGTGTGTGTGTGTGTGTGTGTGTGTGTGTGTGTGTGGTCAGCCAATCAGGGACCAAAAATGTTTTTACAAGGCTGAGAAGCGGCTCAGTGAGAGCTGGGTTCCATCCCCAGCACACCAAAAATGGGCGTTTTGGAGACTCCATCTCTTGGGAGCCATGGCAGGAGGACCAGGAGTTCATTGTCATTCCTGACACACAGTGAGTTCAAGGCTAACATGGGCTGCAGGAGAACCCCATCTCATTTTTTTTTTTAACTTTTTAAAGATTTATTTTATTAGTTTAAATTATGTATTTGTGTGTAGGGGTATGGCCGGCATGTGTGTGTGTGAGTGCGGGTGTCTGCTGAGGCCAGCGGCTGGCAGCAAACACTCTTCACGCCGCCGCTCATTTATAATTAAACGGCATCTGTAGCGGATTTGCACACACCTTTGTCTGCATCACTCTTCCCTCACTGCACATACTAACGGCTACCCACATGCCATGGAGGCCAGAATGCAGCTGTGCACAGCTGGCGAGGACAGACTCTGCAGGACCAGAGTGAGCTCTGTAGGAAGGACTTGAGCACCTGTGCGTTGGGATCGGCCTGGGTTTCTGGAAGCAAACTCCCGGGGACACCGAGGGACAGTGTTCGTATCATGATTCAGTGGTGACTTAGCAGCTCAGAAGCTGGAAGTTTGCAGAGCCCCCTATAGCTAGTTGTTATGTCCTGGGTAAAGGTGGGCTGTGTGTCCTTCTGGGTCTGCCGCGTCGCTAGATGCCGAGTGAGGGCTTGACTTTTCTAGGGTGTACTTGTTCCTAGGAATGTTGAAGAAGTTCAGTTCATCCATCGTGTACTCATTCCCCCTCCCTTTTTGCTGGAGATGGAACCTTGCACATGATTGGTAAGACCTCTAAGAGTGACCCTAGCTCCTTATTGGGGAATTCTAGGCAGGCTCTCTGCTGCTGGGTCTTTTCTGTTTTTTAGCATAAATAAATAACCCAGAGCACACTATACTTGTGAGAGTCTCCCTTTTGTACCGATGCAGTGAGGTTATTTAGGAGGAACAGACAATTCTGCCAGTGACTGGAATGTCATAGCAGGAGTCAGTGGGACCCTGAGAGCCACGCCCCCACCTCCTGTGCTCAGTTACATGTCTGTGAAACAGCTGGAGTAGCACTCTTTTTTAGGACAGTGGGAAAGTATTTGGCTTGAGCACAAAAGCCTTCAGAGATGCTCAGACAGTTTAGAGAGAGGTTTCAGGGCAGGTGAAGCTTAAAGGCACAGGAAGGATGAATCTATTAAACTCCAGAAGTTCCAGGGTTTAAAAACAGACTGGTGGATTCCTGCACTGGTCACACTACTACGATGGGGCTTAGGGGAGGGAGCAGGAAGGAACGGGGCCTGGCTTCCCACAGTGGGGGCCTTGCAACCCGGGGCTACCTTATTCTCTGCATTTGTATACAGAACACTCACAGAGGCCAGAGTCGCTTCTGTTTGTGCGAGGAGCTTCCTAATTGCATTCACTTGTGACACGTTGATTCTGAGACGTTCAGGTGGGAAACATCAGTTTGGGCTTGAAAAGAAGCCGCAACCAGGGATGGATTCCAAACAGCACA
Organism: Cricetomys ansorgei; assembly: GCA_026225945.1. Classification (NCBI taxonomy): domain Eukaryota; kingdom Metazoa; phylum Chordata; class Mammalia; order Rodentia; family Nesomyidae; genus Cricetomys; species Cricetomys ansorgei. Next base: position 15,875,533 of record JAMJFZ010003163.1, read on the forward strand.
TACTTTGTCTCTCTGAGTATAAGAGAAGTCTTCCCTGTGGTCCAGGATGCCCTGGGAGATCTGCTCATCGCTGTGCACGCTCATCCCCCTGCTCCCCTCCTTCCTCAGTCACATTCTTGCCCCCCTCCCAGGCTTTGAGTGAGTCCCATACAGTTCTGTCTCAGGACCTTTGCACATGCTGTTGTTGGTGGCTTCCTTCAAATACCTGCACGATTCCTGTATCACCTTTAGGTCCCTTCTCTGGGCTCCATTTAACACATAATTGACTTACCCAACACGCCCTGTTCAACTCTTTGTAAAGGCTAAATTGAGTGTTGTCTGAAATTAACATATTCCCGTGTAATCCCTAATACCTTCAAATGTGGCCATGTTTGAATAAAGGGCCTTTTAAATAGATGATTCATGAGCTGGGCACATAGTCAGTTTGGTGTAGTGCCTGCCTAGCACGCACGAGGCATGCTCAACCACCAGCTGTGCATAAAGCCAGGTAAGGTAGCACACATCTGTAATCCCAGTGCTCAGGAGGATCACTGCAGCCTGGAGGGGCAGCCTGGGCTACGGAGTGAGATCACGTCTCAAGCAAAAGGCCACCCCTCTGCCCACTGGTGCTCTGAGCTTCGGTCACTATGTGTAAGGGTCAGTAGCTTCAACTCAGGCCAGGGCACACAGGGCCCTTCACGGGTGGGGAAGCCCTGGACCCCACAGTTGAGTCTGTACTGAACACACGCCTAAGTTTTTTCTTGTCGTTGTTCCCAAACAATAGAGTGTGTCCTCCATGTTTGCAGCTGTCCCAGAGAGACTCTGGAGTCTGTGGGACCGCATTCCCGTTCTCTGTGAGTCTGTGTTTTTCCCTTAGGGGACCTAGTCTCTGCAGGATTTGGGGTCTCTGGGGTCCTGGGTGCCAGTGGACAGCTGGCCTTCCTGACCACAACCCAAGAACACTCAATCCCTGCTGCTTCTCTCCGTGGTACTAGGATGCCCCCTCTGCCTAGGCAGGGACATTTATCCCAGCACCCTGCATAGAGCCAGTTCTGCACCAGCTGCTCACACAGTGTTTGTTGAGTGAATAAATGAGCGATAGCAAAGATGCCAAGGCTCCGAGGTCTCTGGTTTTGAGACTCCACCTACCGCGTGTGAGAGTGGGGGGCCCCATCACTTTCCTCTTCCCAAACAGCACCTGAGCTACAGTTTAAAGAGAAGGACATGCATTTTCAGTCAGAAGCCTCTCTGTGCAGCCCAGATCGCCACCGAGCTCTCCATTCTCCTGCCTCAACTTCCTGAGTGCTGGGCTTGCGAGTGACAGCCACCTTGCTTCCCTCCTCCTCAGTCCTGGGGGGGACTTCATCCCAGGCAACAGTGACTTTAACGGGTGATAGGTGCGCTACCTACTGCAGTAAAGAGACACCTGTGCCTCTGAGCTTGAACTCGCCGTCAGGGATCTGGAGTTCACAGGCCGCAGGGCCCAGAGCTCAGAGAGTAAGGGCTCTAGACTCCAGCATCTAGAGGGTCCATTCTAGATGTGAGAAAGCACCCCTCCCCCTCCCCACCCCAGTCTAGGTGGCATCTGGAGCCAGGCGGTCCTATTGCTCAGCACCAGCCACACCCTTGTGCCCTTTCAACCCATGGCCCATGTTGCCCAGCAACTGCTAGAAGTGTCTTTCCTGCCCTCAGTTGCCAAGGGAATAGTCAATCCTGACAGCCGGGCTTGGGGCCCTGAACTTCCGGGCGCAGGTGGGGCGCAGGGTTGGGTGGCCTCTTCTGCTGTTCACACCTGCTTGTGTGGCCCTGCCTACACGGTTGAGCCTCTCACTCTGCTCTCCCTGTCTTCTTTCTCCCTCCAGTTTCCTCTCCTGGGATTCCTGAGTGAGGCCCATGGATGCCAAGGGCCTCCCCGGGCTCTGACCGCATGCTTCCCTCCCTCAGTCATGACATCCTGCACAGCCCAAAGGGCCCAGGCGTGGACTGCACCCTGGCAAGCTCACCCGGAACCCTGCCGGTCTCGTGGTCACAGCAGATGAGCGGCAGCCTCGAGGGGCCGACTCTGAAACGGCGTGGTGGAGTGGTGGACCACCGGGATGTCATCTTGGCCCACCAGGCACACAAGATGCACAGCACTCCTCAGGCCCGAAGGAAAGAGTGGGAGTGAGTATGCGCCCGGCAGCTGCACGGAGGGGGGAAGGGGCTCATGGGCCAGGTCATCTTAGCTGGGAAGCTGGATAAGATGTGGGGTTTCTGAAGTCCCAAGTTCTCCCTTGACAGTCCATCAACACTTTGCCTTGAGATTGCCTTGAATACTCTGAGCCAGCTTTGTGGAGGACCTGGGCTCCCGGTGCACCGTGCACGCTGCAGCCAGAAGGAGCTGGCAGGGGGGACAAGAGTTTTTGCTTGGTCGCTCAGGGAAAAGGCTGAGAAATGCTACCCTCTAGAAGCGCTCCTCCGGGACCTGCTTCGCCCCCCCCCCCCCTGCAGGTTCCAGAGCCTGGGATAGACCTTTGTGCTGAAGGCAGAATGGGCTAGCTGGGGTTGGGAGAATGTGGTAACCTCCTGACTCGGTTTGCCACCCCCTAAATGGGGTCCCCCACACCCCCATCTCCACCCCCGTTGTAGTGGAGGCAAGTAGCTGGTGCTCAGGGGCTGAATACCTCTCTGCAAGTTCCGCGAGCAGTGGGGAACCAGCACACTGTGACATCCGATAGAAAACGGTTTGTACAAAGTTTCAATCACAAGCCCTCCCTTTGCCGTTGCTTTTCTAAGTGAGTGGCTAGGACTTAATAAACACCCCCCCCACCAAAGTACAAAGCTGGGGTGGTTTCCCGGGCTGATAATGTTGGCTGCAATGTGACCACGAATGACAGGGTGAGCAGCTGATGCTGGCAGGACCGGAGTCAGCTTAAGGGGTCCCTCCGCCTCCACACCTGCTGTGCCCGAGAGGCTCGATGTATGGCTGGCCTGCTTCTCTCCAGCTCTCACTGTTTCCCTCTATCACTGGAGGAGGCGGGGGTGGGGGGTGGGGGGAGAAGCCAGTAGGTACTGATGGGCTCGCGCAATAACAAGGAGGGCTGGGTTTGAAGCAGAACTGACTGAATGGCTGCTTGCGGCGACGTCCGAGGTGGTTCCCGAGGTTACGGCGACACCTGGTGGCATATCTGAGCACCCATGGGTGGCAACAAACTGACCTGTTTCTCATCCTTCAGTGTTGCCCTTAGCTCTGGTTCCCTGCCATGTGCTGGCGTACCCACCACCTTCCTGTCCGCGTGTCGGCTGCTCACGCAGCAACATCTACCGCGGCATCAGTGTCCCACCCACGCAGCTTCCGACGTAGCCCTCTTTGTCCTCCCGTGTCCACCCTCATCCCGCCTCCCAGCTCACCAATGCCTGGATGTCCTCCCCGGGACTCCTCCCCCCACCCACCCCTTCCCCTTCAGTCTCCCCCCACTCACGCTCTCTCCTGCTTGGTTTTCTCAGAAGCAATGAGACGTTTTAAAGGCTTGCAGTGAGCATTTCCACACACTTGTGCACAGAGATTTTAGGGATGGGAAAGTGCTTTTTTTTTTTTTTTTTTTATCAGTTTTAAAACTGCATTTTAGTTTATTTTGTGCGCATATGAAGAGGATGTTCCAAGGCGTGCACGTGGAGGTCCGAGGCTACCTGTAGCCTCGCCAGAGAGGGTTCTGTCCTTCTACCATGTGGTTCTGGGGATTGAACTGAGGTTGGCAGGTTTGGAAACAAATGCCTTAGCTTGCTGAGCCACTGTTTCTGGCCCAGGAAAGTGGTTTAAAGAACTGAAAAAGCACTACCGCTCAAGGAAAGGGACACGTGGTGTGCAGCAAGCTTGATCCAGGGCCCAGTTCTTGGGCCTTCCTGTGCAGGCTCTGCCCTGGGCTGGGCTGAATCCCACGAATCCCCAGTCTAAGCCCTTTCTATGTGTTTGCCCTAGTATGGCCGGTGATTTTACTGCTGATCCACAGTCCCCAGACCCTCACTGGGGGGTTCTAGGTCAGTGTTCTTCTGCTATAGCTTTCTATCCTTGCAAGAAGACAATTTTTCTGCACACCCCTGTCATGTTTACATGTATGTATTTGTTTATACATATGAACATAAACTTGTCGTGTGCAGTGTAACGTACCTAAAAATAAGAATGGAAGGGACACATAAATAAGATTTATAATATTTTGAGATGACATTTTCAAGAAATTTGGTTTGTTTGCTTTTTGAGACAAGATTTTCGTTTTCTTTCTTTCCTTTTTCCTTTTATTTGAGACAGGGTCTGTCTATGTAGCCCTTGCTAGCCTAGAACCTGCTAGGTAGGGCAGGCTGGCCTTAAACTCACAGAGCACTGGCTGTGTCTGTTTCCTGAGTGCTGCGTTCTGCTGGAGTGGGTCTTGATGCACACCACACTATTGAGCAACACACCTGTGACCCTCTGGCCTTGGCCCCTGGAGCTCTAGGATTCCAGGCCTACTTAGTGAGGGCCACGGTTGACTGGCAACTGGACGGAATCTGGAGTCACCAGGAGAAGGAGAAGGGCCTCTGAGGGATTATGTTGGTTCTGTGGATTGAAGTGTAAGATCTGCCCACTGCAGGTGGCACCTTTCCTTGGCTCTTCATGGGACCCCAAACTGTATAAAAGCAGACTGAGGGCCAGCACACGCGCATCAATCCATTCCTCTCTGCCCTTGACTGGAGGTGCAGTGTGAGCAGCCGCCTTAGGCTCCGGTTGTGGCTGCCCCTTTGACCAGGAAGCTGAACTTAACCCTTTCCCCCTGAAGCCTCCTCAGAGCACTTATGGCAACTGGAACAAGAGCTGGCTCTGAGTTCAGGGCAGCTATCCTGGGGTTTGCTTTCCCTTTGGATGCTGCTCTGTGCAAGTGTTTTTATTCTGGACGTGCTCAATGCAGTAGAAGTTGCTCGGGGCCCACATGATCACATGATCACAAGTCCATGATCACCTTCAGTAGTAGTCAGGATCTCCAGCTCCAGCCGCAGCCACAGCCACACTCCTCTTTCTTCTTTTCTGAGGATTTTTAGAGAAAATCCTAGCTGTTAGATGGCTTTATAAAGCCCAGTCTACACCTCTAAAGCACCCCCCCCTTTTAGTACTATCACACTGATGACATCAATCACATGATCATGAACCTCATACCTGGTCTACCTTCAGCTTTCCTGACCCCCGACCCCCCACTGATCTCTTTGAGCAGGAAGGGTCTGTGCTATGTTTGATCACTGAGTCTGTTTTTATAATGGAGAATACACAGAGCACACAGCTGAACAAGCACCATCACCATCTACCCATCTACCCCCACAGCTTGCCCCTCCCCCCTCCACTGGAAGTTGGACCTCCTACACAACCCAGCCCCTGTCCCTATGCAGTTAGTGACCTAGAGGCTCTGGGGAATGGCATCTCTGAGCAGCCATCTCTATAACTGGATCAGTCTGTGCTATGGAACAGCCATATCAGACATCTTTACTTGCCTTCCCCTCCCTTCTTTTCCTCTCCTCCCCTCCCTTTCCCTTTCCTTGTCCCTCCTGAGCTTCCTGCCTCTGCCCACCAAGTGCTGGGATTAAAGATGTGTGCCCCCAGACTTGGCTAAAATTCCCTTCCTTTGTGTGTGGATGTGGATATTTGTGTGTGTGTGTGTGTGTGTGTGTGTGTGTGTGTGTGTGTGTGAAGGTCAAAGGTCAACCTCAGATGTTTTGTCTGATATGGAACTTTCCAAGTAATCTAGGCTGGCCAGATTAGGCTAGGCCAGGGAGCCTCAGGGAACCTCAGGGAGCCTCAGGGAGCCCATTGTCTCTCCCTCCCCAGTGCTGGGTTACAATTGTGCACCACCACCCCTGGGGTCTGCATGGTTTCTGGGATTGAAGTCAGTCCTCAGGCTTGCAAAGCAAGCATTGATCAACTGAGCCATCTGCCCAGTCCAGCTTTCCTTCTTTCTTTCGTGTGGTATTTTTGAGGCACGGTTTCTCTGTGTAGTTCTGGCTTTCCTGAAACTCACTTTGTAAACTAGACTGGCCTTGAACTGAGAGATCCACCTGCCTCTGCCTCCCGAGTGCTGGGATTAAAGGTATGAGGCAGAACAGGGGGATTCAACAGAGCCATGAGGCTTGGGGTCAACCACCCTAAGGATTGTAGAGCTCAGAGCCTGCCTTCCTTCCTTCCTTCCTTCCTTCCTTCCTTCCTTCCTTCCTTCCTTCTTTCCTTTCTTCCTTCCTTCCTTCTTTTCTTTCTTCCTTCCTTCCTTCCTTTCTTCCTTCCTTCTTTCCTTTCTTCCTTCCTTCCTTCCTTTCTTCCTTCCTTCCTTCTTTCCTTTCTTCCTTCCTTCCTTCCTTCTGAGACAGGGTCTCAGTCTGCAGCCCAGGATCTTCTGGCACTCAGTGACCTACCTGCTAAGTGTTCCCAGTGCTGGGACTACAGATGTGGTCACCAAGCCTGATTCTTTCCCTCCTTCCCACCGCCCTTTGACAGAGTCTCACTATGTAGCCCAGGCTGATCTTCAGTCTTTGATCCTCCTGCCTCAGCCCCTAGACTGCTACATTATACACAATTGACCCTCCATATCTGTGAGTTCTTTAAGGATGTAATCAACCATGGATCAATTTTTAAAAACTTTTAAAATTATTTATCCTATGTGCATGTCTGTGCACCATGTGCATTCAAAGCTCTTGGAGGCTAGAGGAAGGCTTCAGATTCCCGAGACTAGTCACAGATGATTGTGAGCAGCCATTGCGGAAGAGCAACCAATGATCCTAACCACTCAGCCATCTCTCCAGAGCCCCCTCCCTGACACACACACTTTTTTCTTAAAGTCACATCGATGGGCTGGGGATGGGGGTGGTAGAGTGCTTGCCTAGCCTGCCGGAAGCCCGAGGCTCCATCCCCAGCCCCTCAGGAAAGCCCCACCGCTGCCGACTTGTATGCTCTAGTGAAGCCTGCAGTGGCCATGAGAACCACACTTGGAAGCCTCCGTCTCCCCAAGCTCACTGAGAGTGAGGGAAGCCGGCAAGTGACCATACCCATCGCCTTAGGTTAAACATGGGGTGCGAATACGTGAAATCCTCTTTTAGCTGTTTTCAGATGGAATTATCATTAACCTGAGCTGTAGGCTCGCGGTTCCAGGGTTGCAGTCAATGGTCATCGGCTCTAGTTTCTGGGCGTGTGTTTATGGTGAGGAGTGACCCAACTGGACACACTCAAAAGCCTCTAACCCCGCTGCTACTGCCCGACAAATGCCGTAACTCATGGCGTAACTCAAATCTCTGGGTTCTCCAAAGCCCTTGACGGCTCATGCCATGGATCCCACGCAACCAACGTGGAATAACCAAAAAGCGCTGACAACGTTCCCAGACCAACACTGGTCTGACGCAGAGGCAGCTCTCTAAAGAGCTTCCTCTCCCAACGGTACGCTGGCACACGGCGGCATTTGCACGTTGCCAGCTCCGCATCTCTCCGTGGACAGACAAACCCCCTTCACTGGACTTGCTAACTTCTGGGAGGGATGTTATTTTACGCTAATGACTCTGGGCTGGTAAAATGGGACATGTATGTAACCTCCAAAACTTCCAGCGGGGTCTACAAGCCCATTCCACCCCAGTGACTATATGCCTTGATATTCAAACACCCCAATAGCTCAAACGCAGTTGTCACAGCAACAGGTAAACAACACTGCCAAAATTGCTACCAATGAAATTATTAAAAACAATTACTATTTGGCCTTTCTTATTAAAAACACATCGGGAGTTGTGGTGCCCTCATGGAAATGGACACATAGAAGCTGTGGGTCGAGGGTGCTTGGAACCCCACGCCTGACATAGGGGGCCAGCAGGATCCCTGGCCCCTCACCCCTTTGCAGTCTCTGTGCTGACACCACAAGCCACAGCAAAACTCCACCCCCTTCAAGGGGCCGGTCGGGATTGGCAGAATTGCTTACCTACATGCCTATCCCACCTATCCCAGCATCTCTGTCTTAACCAGTGCCTTTACCCCTGAGTACCAAAAGATACCCCCCCCAACCCTATAAAATACCAGGATCCTTGCATTAAACTTGAGAGAATGTTCCACTGACCACACTCTCCCGGAATTCTTCAAGTTCCATTGACTATTTGTCCCCGACCTGGGACCCGTCTGGATGCATTGGCCCATTTTCTGTACTTTCCTTCCCTGGGAGGTAGTCGAAGTGGCCGTATAGCCTAGCCATGTGCCGGGAAGGGAAGTAGGACCAGTGGGAACAGAGAAAGAGAAACGACCCAGCAGTAAGGCATGTCATGGTGTGCGTGTGTGGTGGAGCAGGGCTCCTCACCTCGAGAAGGATCAGGGTTCTAAATCCTTGTTGGAGTCATATCCCCTGAACCTCATTTTCTCCCACTAGGCCCCGCCCCGCAAGGGCTCCACCACTTCGGAACAGCTCTATAGACTTCAGCATGACCTTCGGGGCACATCTCAGGTCCAAGTCATAACAGGAAGTGGCGTGGGACACTTCAAAGATAAACCCAGTGGCCTGCTTCCTCCAAGCAGGCCACATCAATTCAGCCTGAATTCATGAATTCATTAACTCATCAGTGGGATAATTACTCCCATGATCCGGCCAGGGACCAGGTCTTCAGTAATGAGCCTTTTTTTTTTTTTTTTTTTTTTTTTTTTTGGAGGGGCTGGAGAGGATGCTACATCTGGTGACTATTCTAGCTCCACACCCACCGGGTCCATTTTTGAGGAGCTTTATGAATGTTTCCTGAACATTCGCAGGTGCGAATGAGTGTGGGCAGGTGTGTGTATTTCTGCATGCACGTGGGCGGGACCAGAGGTTAACGGTGGGTGTCGGTCCCCAGGTGTTCAAGGAGGCCAGAAGAGGGTACCCTATCCTGATATGGAGTTATGTGTTCGGGGAACGGTTTAGCCCCAGCTCCGGGTTTACGAACGCACACCACCACATCTGGCACTTCGGGGCATAGAACTCAGGTCCTTAAGCTTGCACGACAAGCACTCTCCTCAGGCCCCTCCTTAGTGTTTTCCTGGGATACGGTTTCCCTACTTCTCGGAGTATTGGGGGATAATTTTGTCTCACAATAGCAGAACTATCTTTGCAACGGACTATCTGGCTCCTTGTAGCTGAAAAATGCTTGCTTTAGAGCCTTTTAGGAACTGGGTTTGCGGACCAGGGGGTTAGAACCGCCGGCTTCCAGGGGGAGGGTCTGTGTCAGACCACCAGATGGCGCTGTGGTCCACGAGCCGAGCAGGTGCCGGGCTGCGGACGCGAAAACCCAGCTCTCCGGTCCGCACGTCCTGGCCTTCCGCTTCCCGCCTTTAGGGGGCAGAGGTCTGAGATAACGGCGCAGCGCTCTCAAGAGCCACGCTATTCTTACCACGCTATTTCTAATCCTCACACCAAAGGCCGGTTCTTTTTAAATTCACAGTGAGTCTGAACGAGATTGGTTGTGGGCAGGCAAGATGACTCAGTGGGCAGAGGGGCTTTCTGCACAAGTTTGGAGACCTGAGTTCAATTCCCAGCATCCATGTAAATGTGCCAAGAGAGACTCAGTTCCTCAAAATGATTTTCTGATGATGCCCATATGCATGCTGTGGCACAGACATGAGAGCATTCACACACAAAATAATAGTAAGCGAAAACTTTTAAAGACCAATTGGGAAGGATTGGGGCTGTGGTTTAGTGGCAGGTCCTTGCCTAGCATGATCACAGAGTTCAAATCCCAGGGCTACCACATGGAGGCGCTGACAGTGGAAGCCCTCTCCCTCTCTGCAGGCCCTGGTTTCATTGTCTGTAGAGACAGCAATAGCATCCAGCGCTGGTGGCAAACATTTCCTTTTGTGTGTGGGTGTTTCCATGTTTGTATGTGCAGGTGCATGTGCACACATGTGAGCACGTGTGTGGAGGCCAGAGGTCAGAGGTCAGAGGTCAGTCACAGGTGTAATTTCTCAAGAGCCAACCTTTTTTTTTTTTTTGTAGCCGGGACTATCCTGGAACTCACTGTGTAGACCAGGCTGGCCTGGAACTCACAAAGATCTGCCTGCCCTTGCCTCCTGAGTGTTGAGATTAAAGATGCTAGCTTCCATTTTGTTTTTTGACACAAGGTCTCTCACTGGGACCTGACACTCTTCAGTTAGGCTCCCCCTGTCTCTGCTTGCCCTGTACTAGGGTGCCAAGGGTGTAAGAAGTCTGGCTTTTTCCATGGCTTCTGGAGATGAAGCTCAGGTTCTCATGCTTGGAAGAGAAATACTTTCTGCACTGATTCCTCTCTGCAGTCTCTATCAGTGGGGGGTCACAGGCACTCAGCTCTCTGCACCTCAAGGCAGAAGGGACAAATGGTCTCAGGGCCTCATCTCTGACCAAACTGAAGCCTGACTTTTCGAAAGGACCTGCTTGGGAATCAGAGTGCCTTTTTAAAAAGGGAAGGCAGGTTGAATAATTCTAGCCCAGTTGATACTAAAAAGAAATAGGTCTGGTCCCCGGGCGCGGCTTTTCCAGTGCAGCCGGCTGGCTTGCAGGGCAGAGACCCTCTTTTTGTCCTTTGAATACTGGCCTTGACTTCAAGTCCCAAAGGAAGGTCTGCAGAGGCTCTGGGGTGCCCCTCCCACAGTGTCTGGCAGGCTCTCCATGCCAGCTGCTAGCTCCTAAGTGTCCTGTGAGCACATGTCCCTGAAGTCATCCTCCTGGTCTTATAGGACTCTTGATGTAGGATTCAGTTGTGCTTCGGGTTTCAAGTCGGCAACAGCCCTGAGCCATCCGTTCCGTCTTACGGGGTCTCCGTGCTTGAGCTGGCCCGTTCCTCCCTGTCTTCTACCACCAGCACAGGATCATTCTAAGCTTTCAATACCTCTCACCTATGTTTTGAGACAGGGTCTCAGATTGGCCTAGAGCTTGCAAATGAGGCTAGGCTAGCTGGTCAGCGATCCCCGGGGATCTGCCTGTCTCCATCTTCCCAGTGCTGGGATTGCATTCTTGTGCCACTCCACTTAGCTTTTATTATTATTATTAATTATTATTAATAATATTAATTATTATTACATTTTTTATTTTGTGTTTATGGGGGTCGCATATCGGGGTACACATATGGAGGTCAGAGGGCAACTTTGGGGAGTCAGTTTTCTCACCATGTGGATCCTGGGCATCAAACTCAAGCCATCCTTCTTGATAGACGACGCCTTGACTCATTGCGCTACATTGCTGGACCTGACCTGCGTACGCATGTAAATGTGCGTATGCGTAACTAGTTAATTAATTAATTTTTAGCCTATGTGTATGAGAGTGTTTTATCTGCATGTGTATGTATGCAGTGTATGCCTGCCTGGTTTCTGCAGAGGCCAGAAGAGGGTACCAAACGCCCTGGAAGCTGGTGTTACAGACAATTGTGAGTCTCCGTGTGGTAATGGGAACTGCATCTGGGTCCTCTGCAAGAGCAGCAAATGCTCTTAAACTCTGGGCTGTCTCTCCAGCTCCCCTACTCCCTTTAATGGGTATGAGTGTGTTTCTGTGTGTGGGTTTGTGCACATGAATGAGCACCCAAGGAGGCCAGAAGAGGGCATTGGCTCCTGTGGAATGGGTGTGAGATATAAGTTGAGTCACTCCTGAATGAAGGCTGGCAACCAAACCCAACATTGGTTTTTTTTCGGTTTTTTGAGACAGGGTTTCTTTGTCTAGCCCTGGCTGTCCTGGAACTCACTTCTGTAGACCAGGATTGCCTGGAACTCACAGAGATCTGCCTGCGTCTGTCTCCCAAATGCTGGGATTAAAGATGTGTGTACCACCACCGCCCAGTGCCCTGCTTTTTTTTGAAATCTGAGTTCTAAGTATCAAACTCAGGTCCCCGTGCTTGCGTGGTGAGGGCTTTACCACCTGAGCCCGTTTCCCAGCCCCTGTCTCATTTCTTTGGATGGTGCCCTTGCTGACTGGAAGATCTGCTTTGTGTTTGCTTGTTTTGTCTTTGGTTGTTGTTGTTGCTTGCTCTGTTGAGATGACTATGTAGAAAAGACTGGCTTAGAATTCATAACCCTCCTGCCTCAGCCTCCCAGCGTTGGGATGACAGAGGTGACTCGTCACTCTGGCCACTGCAGGTTCTTCTAATGGCTCCCCTGAAATGGACCCTTGACTCTGTCTCTGGCCGAACATTCGCTATTACGACTCTCTCCCGGGTCAAATGCCACTGGCCTATCTTCTGCTCCTTGCTGTGTTTTGGGGTTTTGTTTCCTGTGGTGTAGGGGCTGGAACTCGGGGCCTGTGTGTACCAACCAAGCTTTCAACCGCCAAGCTGCAGCCAACACTTCTTTTATTTTTAAAAGTGATTTTTTAAGTGCGTGTGTGTGTGTGTGTGTGTGTGCACGCGCGCCAAATGTCGAGATGCCTGTAGAAGCCAGAGGAAGGTGTTAGGTCCCCTGGAGCTAGAGCTCAGGCAGTCACGAGCCTCCTGACTTGGGCACTGGAACCAAAGCTGGCTCTTCTGGGATAGCAGATAATGGTCTCAAAAGCTGAGCCATCTCTCTAGCCCAGGCTAGCCCTGAACCTCAGGTGTCATTATGTCTGGCTTCTGCCTTCAGTGTTTTCACCTTCAAGGCCGTTTTCTTGCTGTTCCCTCTGCCTGCAATGTTCTTCATGCAGCTGGTTCCTTCTTCCACGCTGGTTTTTGCTCCGATACCACCTACTGATATAGAAAACTGGGAGAACCACTGTCTAGACTCCCCTAGTGAGGAGCTGGGGGCAGGGCTCAGCAATAGCAATTGGGAGCCTTGTTAGTATGGGAAGCAGCCGGGCCCGACCAATGTGATATTCCCAGGTCATTTTAACCCACACTGCAATGCTTTCCTTTCTTCCTTACTTTATGCTCGTCTGAGAACCCCCCTTTCATTAGCAAATTGGAAGCTACAAATCCACTTTGGAGTGAACCCACAAACCCATAGACACAAGCACATCAAAAGCAAAGCTTTCCCAGAGCTTACAAGCAATCACAGAGTAGTTCTGGGCTGATTCTGGTTTGGATTCTTACTCCTCAGAGTCCAATGATTTCTTCTTTGTGCATCCAGAGAGCACAGCCTGGGCAGTCGATTGTTCAGATATTGAGATGGTTCCATCCCAGCTAGTAAAGGGCAATTGCTGACTCGTGAGGAGGCTCCCCAACCATCCAGGTCCCTTTCTGGGTCCCAGAAGGTTCCAGAGAATCCACATTCCAGAGGCCCTGTCATCTGCAGGCTCCCATCGGGGAGGGCCTCCAGCAGCAGATGCTCCAACCCGGGCCAGAAAATGACGCCGAATCTGCTTAGAACCTGTGTCCCCATCGCAGACCCATGAAATGGAATTCAAGTGATAGGACACAGCTGAAGTAGAAGGCTGGGCAGGTGGAATCTATACGGGGTGATGATTCTGACCACGTTTTGAGCCATGAGTCCTCCACGGACCAGTGAAGTCACGGGACCCCTTCTCTGAAGGGATTTTAGATGAATATACCAGACAGAAGAAAAGTGACCACGCTGAAAGCGTTTGAAATCCTAGAGTTATGGCGAGACATGCTTCTCTACGCAGAGCAGAGCTGCTGGCAGACCTAGGTTCCAAAGAAGTATTAAAAGTGAGTGGACATTCAGAATCTCTACCGGGAGACAAACACAGTCTCTGTTGGCAACAAAGTCACAGTCACGTGAGTTCTGTTGCTTCTAAGTGTCATTGCAGCTAGAAAGGGTGAAAAGAAAGACGTGGTTTTTATTCCCCATCCAAATTGCAGATTTTGTGGATTAAAAAATGAAGCACCATGCTGAGCATGGCGATGTGGGCTGTCATCCCAGTGTTTGGGAGTCTGAGGCCAAAGGGTGGGGAGCCAGAGGCTAGCCTGGGCTATGAGAGCAAGACTTTACCTCAGAAACAAACAACCACTCAATAAATTAAGTGACTGATGAGGGGGAAGTGAGTTCAGAGGGAACCCTGAGATTTCTTGACAGGGTCCTGTGTCAACAAAGAGGTACCTAGGAGATGATATCAAGGTGGGACACAGAGCTGGAGAGAGGGCTCAGAGGTTAACAGCATTCATCGCTCATGCGGAGGACCCAGGTTCAGTTCCCAGAACCTCTGTCAGGCAACTCACAACTGCCTGTAACTCCAGCTCCAGGAAGATCTGATGCCCTTGGCCTCTGGCCTCTTTGGGCACTGAATTCCTACAGCATTCTCCAACGGAGACATATTATAAACCAAACAAAAACCAAACAAAACAGGAGGCTGGAGAGATAGCTTAGTGGTTAAGAGCACTTGCTGTTTCTATAGAATACCTGGCTTCAGCTCCCAGCTCCCACATGGCAGCTCACAGTCATCTGTAACTTAAGTTCCAGGGGATCTGATGTCCTCTTCTGGCCTCTGTGGGCACAAAGCATGCATGTGGTGCACAGACTTACATGCAGCCAAAATGTCTAAACATATAAAACAAATAAATATTTAAAAAATTTCAAAATAAACATAAATATTAAAAAAAAAGAAAAATCAGAGGAAAGACAAAGGGGCCAAGAGGTAGAGCTTGGAGCACTAAGGAACAGGGTATAGGTATGTCTTGGGGTCAAGAGCCCAAGTGCTTGATCGGAGTTCTCACCAGTTTTGTAACCTCAGTGTGCTTCATCACACCCCACTCCTGGTACCAATTCAGACTCCATTAGCTTCTGTGCCATTTCCCAGGCTCCTTTTCCTCATCTGTGAAATTGCATTGCCTACTTTACAGTGGTGTTGTCAGGATACAGTGAGCTAATGAATACTTAAAAACCCTCTGGACAGTAAAGTTACCCCTCAGAATCCCCGGACCCTCAGTTCCAGGGCCCCTGTGAATGCTAAGGTCTGCCAAAATGAGCAAGTCCTTCTCTAAAATGGCACATGGACCTCACATCATCTCTAAAGAACTTAGTAACGCTGATACTCCTGTTCTCTTCAGATAGCTGTGCTATATTGTATGGGGAGTATCAGCGTAACAGGGGCTTCTGTATGTTCAGTCTACGCAGCTTCTTCTCTAAATATTTTCAGACCTCAATCAGTTGAATGTGTGGGTGTAGAACCTGCACATAAGTAGGGCTAAGTATATGGAGTAGCTGTCATTGTTGTGTGACTCTAGATACGATGGGAGCAGTGCTGCTCACTAGTCACGCATATATTCACTGAGAACAGCTTTAACTTTACTTTAATTGATAAACAGTCACGCACAGTTGGGTAGTGAGATGCGGTATTTTGATCTTGGTGTGCATGATCGGAAGAGTCAGCATTACCATGTCCAACATCTCCCATGCTTCACATTCACAGTCGAGGCACTGAGTAAGCCAGTGACCTCTCTCTCCCCCCCCCCCCCCTTTCTTCCTTTCTTCTTTCTTTTGTATGTGGACGTGTGTGTGTGTGACTGTGCTCATGCGTGTGGAGGCCCAGCCACTCACCTTATTTTTGAGACAGGGCCTCTCATTGGCCTGGAGCTTGCCAGGTAGGTTAGGCTGGCTGCTAGCGGGCCCCAGGAACCTGCTGTCTCTGCCCTGGTGCTGGGATTACAAACACGGTCTACCATGTCCAGATGTTTTTTATGGGGTGCTGAAGCTCTAACTCGGGTCCTTACTCTGTGCGGCCAGCACATTCCCACTGCTTTTATTTAAGACATTTTTATGATGCCAAGTGGAACCCCATACTCATTGTTCTGTTCTGTTTTGTTTTGTTTTGAGGCAGGCTTTCATTATGTAGCCAAGGCTAGCCTCACATTAGTGCCTCCTAAGTGTTGGCATGAAAGGTATCTGCCACCATGCCTAGCTGCTGTTATTTGTTTTTGTTGATTCTCAGATTCATTGATTCTCGTTGACTCATTGTGACGGTTTCCAGCACAATGTAGCCAAGGGTAGCCCTCTAACACCCTTCTTCATTCTCCCCTCTATGGATTATTCTCAACTGGCTTTTCCCGAAACCCAGTCAGACAGTATCCTTGGTCACATCTAATGAGAACAACAGCGACTGGCCTCCAAGGGTGCTCCTCTACCCCCCTTCTCTGGGTCTCATTCTGCAGCCCAGGACAACCTGAAAGACACTAATTTAAATCAGACTTGCAGCTGTGCACCTGTCTCAGCTTCCCCTAGTGCCAGGATGACAAGCAGAACCACCACGCTCAGCTCAGGATTGCTTTCTTCACAAGACAGACATCCCTCCCTAGAGTCCCTGGACTCTTTTTGGATCTCTTGGTCCACACCTGTGCACCCACGGACAAAATTACTAACAGTTGAAGAGGGGAGCCCGTAAGCAGCCCGGACTGACCGGAAGGGCGCTGAGTCAGAATTTACATCCCTATTCCGATAGCTCCTGGGTGTCTGGTTCTACAGCTCTGGCTTGGCCTCCTGTCCTGAGATGTGGGGCGCCCTGCTCTTCCCCTGTACAGTTCTAAGGGGACCGTGATTGGGACGGCGAATGCGTGTCCAGCGCAGCCACGGGCTTCTATTGCTATTTTGAACAACTCAGGAGGCGCCATTTACATACATGGTGTAGGCGAGTGTCCTCTGGGGTTTTTTCTAAGTAGCAGGTTTGCTAAATGCCTTCCAAGAGTCAGTGTGAACTTAACAGCGTATGTCAACTGTTAATGTTGCACCCATCTTGCAAACAAGAAAACCGAAACACAGAGAGACGCTTAGTAATTGGTCCAAGGTCACACAAGATGCAAGTAGATTTCAAATCCGGAAAGCCTGGTCCCAGATCTTGTCGCCACATAGCCATTAGTCTCTTGCAGTAGCCTGAGCTGTGGCCCAGCTTCCCACATTTCATTTCCGTATTTGGAGACTCTTCAGCACCATCAGGCTTGCAACTCACTTGCTGAGCTAGGGCTGAACACGGTCTCCCTGAGCCTAGCTTGAACCCTCTTAGTGCCAATGATGTGCAAGCATGGGTACCCCGACCACTACTGTGACCACTTTGGGAAATTCTAGTGACTTGGTTTCCAGCACTGTCAATGAGTCTCACTCTCATCTGGGTCTTCCTTGAAACAGAGAGCAGCTGGCGAGGAGCATGAGCTGCCTTGAAAGACCAGGGGAGGCAATATGAACTGTAGGAGGCTCAATGTAGACTGGAGAGATGTAGTTATACACCTCCTGTGTCTCCCACCAGGAAGACACGGAGGCATTTTCATAGGTGCAAACCCTGCCAGACCTCAGCAGAGGGAACCACTATCACGGCAAGCGCCATACTGGACAGTGGAACCCTGAACCTCTCTTCTCAGGGGTTTTTATTGATCCCTAAGCTCCTCAGGTGTTCTACTGATAGCACGTGCAGATCATGAGCAATCAAACCTCCCCCACATAAACCCAACACCTGCAGACAATACAAAACGCTAAGGCCTAGGCAGCCCTCCACCCAACAGTGCACAAAACAACCATTTTAAACATAACTAAAAATAAACTTCTGCATCAGACAGAGAACTCACAGGACTCTCGGCTTCTCCCATCCCCACCCTTCTGTGGTCAGACTTCTGAAGCTGAGGCAAAACACCGTGAGAACAATGTGAAGTAGCTGGGTTTTGCCTCGACTCATGCTCTCTCAGGGCTCAGTCCGTGGTCTCTTGGCTCTGCTGCTTTGGGTCTGTGGTGAAGCAACTTCCGTAAGGTAAGCACGGTGCTCACCAGTCAGGGAGACAACTCTCGGCATCCCGAAGCTGGACAGCAGCCAGGTCAAGGGCATCCAGCCAGTACACAAGCTCCCCTTCAGGCTAATACCGCGGATGAGTTGACACCTCCAGCTGATGTGCTGGTACGCAGCTCTCATCCCAGTACTTTGAAGACTGAGACAGGAAGATGACAGAGTCACAGCCAGTCTGGGCTACATAGTGAGACCCTGTCTCAAAGAAACCAAGAGCTTGGGTGTTGTTCGATGGCAGAGCCCCACCTAGGTTCCTCAATGGAGGGGCTGGGACATGGAACAACAGTAGAGCCCCTGCCCAGGATTCTCCAGTGAGAGGTTGGGGGTGTAACCCAGTAGTGGAGCTCCTACCTAGAATCCTTTAGTGAGGGGCCTGCGGTGTGACCTAGGGGTAGAGCTCCTGTCTAGTATGCATAAGACTCCACATTGGAAAAAACAACAAGCTAGCTGGTGCCTCACCTAATACCAGCTGAGACCAGGTGAATAACACCCATGTTGTCCTCTCTATTGAAAACTCGCCTCTGTGATAATCAAACTTGGTATTTGAATCCCTGTGGTCACCCTAGAGACCTCTTAAGGTGCCCAAACTATGTGTTTATTTTCCAGGTCAAGGAGAAATCTGGCTGTGCAAGACAGGGCCTCAAGCACTCACAGTCTCTACACACACACACACACACACACACACACACACACACACACACACACACAGAATGAGGTACTGAGCCTGGACAGGTGGGTCTCAGAACTCACAGTGAGTGGTGTGCAGGCTGCAGACTCGAGAAAGTCCCTGGGGTAAACTGAAGATTCAAGGGCCACAGCACCAATGATGTGGGGTCCAGTCTAACAATCAGTTCTCCAGAGAACTCGCTCTGTCCCCCAGAACCTAACCCACTCCTGGGAGACATCACTGATTTATGGGCTAGAGTCTTACCAGCACTTCTGGCTCATTTGCCAGCCCTCACCTCTTAAAGGCCCCACCCTCAACACCACTGCCCTGGGGGCCAAGCTCACTAAAGCATGGCCACATGACCATGCTGAATTGCAGTCAGCGGAGAAACAGTCAGTGCTGGTACCCAGGCTTTGAGTGGTGCAGGCAGCTTCTTGAGTAAAGGTGACTGATTTGGGACAGCCTTGACAAGCTCTCCCTGTGAAGCGCACTGCTCCCTGTGAGGACCTGCGTGCGCACAGTCCGCCCCCTGGCTGCATCCAAGGCTTCGTGGCTCACCCCCTGCAGCCGTGCTGCCTCCAGCCCTGAAGGCTTGCTGTTCTTCAGCACTGAAACACAGGGAAATCCGCCATTTCCCCTCTCTTTCTCTTTAGTTGCCACTTCTCTGGGTCCAGAGGTGGCCTGGTCCCACCCTAATCCTGCCAGCTAGTCAGTCTCAGCTCACAAAGACGGAGTCCCCTTTTTCCTGGGAGCCTGCTAGGGAGCCGAGACCAGGTGTTCCTGGTAATACTTCCTAGTGGTTTTGCTATGTTTTTGTCTTGAGAAAGTGTCTCATGTAGCTCATGCTGGCCTCAAAGCCACAATTCTCCCACCTTGTTCCCCTGAGTGGGTGACTATGTGTACTTAACCTCTGGGAGCGGCAGGGTACCACAATGCATGCATATCTTCGCTTTCTACCTAGCTCAGGTAGGGTCTCTTTGTCCTTTGCTTTGGGTTAGCTAGGCTGAGGGCTTCTGGATGATTCCCTGGTCTCCACTTCTTGTTTCTCCGGGAATTCTGGGATTACAGATGTGCACTACCACATGTGGCTCTTTTTCACAGGTTCTGGGGATCCTAAAGACCACAAGTCCCCAGGCCTGCCTGCATGGTGGGCACTTTTACCTGCAGGACTGTCTATCAGTCCTTACACCTTAGTTTTTGAGACAGGGTCTCTCACTGAACCTTGAGCTCACTGATTGGCTGGACTGGCTAACCTAGGAGCCCCTGGACTTCTCTAGCCTCTCCTCCCCGCAGGACAGCAGCCAGGCGCATGCAGCCTGGCCCAGACTTCCCTGTGAGCACTGAGGCTGACTCAGGCCCTCGTGTTTCTGCAAATGCTTTACTGACTGAGCACTTTCCCAGCCCGATCCATTCTTTAGAGGCTTTGAATGTATTTTGAGCTAGGCGTGTTTTCATTTGTGGTGAGAAGAGGTTGTTGAAGGTAAGAGCTCATGCTTTGGGGCTTTCTCTCTTTCCCTCAGGAGAAGGTGATGCTCCTTGCAGCCAGGGATGTGTGCGTAGCCCAGTGAAGCCTCTTCCTCATCCCTTTTTGCCTCAGAAGCATTTTTTTCCACCACCCTAGCATCTTGCAGCCAGTTCTCCTGAGCTCTCCTCTTCCTCCCCCGACTCCAGGCTTTTTCCAAGGCTTTCGGCTCAAAAACTGCTGAGGCCACTGCTGTCTGAGTTCTGCACTCCTGTTGTTGCTGGAAAGGAGCCTGCAGCGATCTGCCAGCACCTCTCCTCCCCCCAGGGCAGCCAGCCACCCTGGAAGCTCAGCTTGGCTTTCTCGAAAAGCAGACTTCCTCTAACTAGCCCATGACTCTCCCGCAACTTTAAAAAACTTTGAATTTGGTAAGTTTTGTTTGTTTATTGAGACAGGAACTAACTATGTGGCCCAGGCTGTTCTTGACTGTGAGGGCCTCCTGCCAGTCTACCAGGCAGTACCAAAGATACCAAACTGTAACTCCACACAAGCCTGCAAGGCTACAATCATGCTCATCCCCAGATGTGGACACTCAGGCACAGAGAGGGTAAGTGACCTGCCTAAGGTCCCACAGCTGGGGCTGGCCCAGCTGCAATTCAGACCCAGCAGTCTGAATCTGGAATTAGTAAAGAAATATCCATCTTGTCTGTCTCCAGGTGCTGGCAGCCTCTGAGCCAGGTACCAGGGATCACTCTTCCTGCCCTCCGCTGTAGGTGCTAGACTCACCGATTCTCTTATTACGGCTGCAGCGTGGCAGAGGTGGCCAGTGCTTCCTGGTTAGATCACAAAAGGACGCAGCTTTTGTCCTGCTCTGCTTCTGTGATGCTGTGTGTGCGTGGTGTGTGTGTATGTCTTGTGTATATATGTTGTGTGTGTGTGGTGTGTGGTGTGTGGTGTGTGTGGTGTGTGTGTGGTGTGTATGT
Organism: Cricetomys ansorgei; assembly: GCA_026225945.1. NCBI lineage: Eukaryota > Metazoa > Chordata > Mammalia > Rodentia > Nesomyidae > Cricetomys > Cricetomys ansorgei. The sequence continues at coordinate 15,896,263 of JAMJFZ010003163.1, forward strand.
GTGGTGTATGTGTGTGGTGTGTGTGTGGTGTGTATGTGTGGTGTGTGGTGTGTGTGTGTATGTGTGTGTGTGTGGTGTGTGTGTGTATGTGTGTGTGTATGTGTGTGTGCGTGGTGTGTGTGTATGTCTTGTGTATATATGTTGTGTCTGTGTGGTGTGTGTGTGTATGTGTGTGTGTGGTGTGTGTGTGTATGTGTGTGTGTATGTGTGTGTGCGTGGTGTGTGTGTATGTGTGTGTATATATGTTGTGTCTGTGTGGTGTGTGTGTGTGTTGTGTGTGTATATGTGTGTGTGTGTGTGTGTGTGGTGTGTGTGTATGTGTGTATGTGTGTATGTGTGGTGTGTGTGTGTATGGTGTGTGTGTGTGTGTGTATGTGTGTGTGTGTGTGTATGTCGTGTGTATATATGTTGTGTCTGTGTGGTGTGTGTGGCGTGTGGCGTGTGTGTGTGTGTATGTGTGTGTATGTGTGTGTATGTATGTGTGTGTGTGTATGTGTGTTGTGTGTGTGTGTGTGGTGTGTGTGTGTATGTGTGTGTGTGTGTGTGTATGTGTGTGTGTGTGTGTGTGTATGTGTGTGTGTGTATGTGTGGTGTGTGTGTGTGTATGTGTGTGTGTGTATGTGTGGTGTGTGTGTGTATGTGTGTGTATATGTGTGTGTATGTGTGTGTGTGTATGTGTGTATATGTATGTGTAGGTATGTGTGTATGTGTGTGTATATGTGTGTGTACGTATGTGTGTATATGTGTGTGTACGTATGTGTGTATATGTGTATGTATGTGCGTGTATGTGTGTGTATGTGTGTGTACCTATGTGTGTGTGTATGTATGTGTGGTCTGTGTGTGTATGTGTGTGTATATGTGTGTATATGTGTGTGTATGTGTGTGTGTGTATGTGTGTATATGTGTGTGTTTGTGTATATGTGTGTGTATGTGTGTGTGTGTATGTGTGTATATGTATGTGTGTATATGTATGTGTGTATATGTGTGTGTGTTTGTGTATATGTGTGTGTACGTATGTGTGTATATGTGTGTGTACGTATGTGTGTATATGTGTATGTATGTGTGTGTATGTGTGTGTATATGTGTGTGTATGTGTGTGTGTATGTGTGTGTGTGTATGTGTGTGTGTGTATGTGTGTTGTGTGTGTGTGTGTGGTGTGTGTGTATATGTGTGTGTGTTTGTGTATGTGTGTGTGTATGTGTGTGTGTATATGTGTGTGTGGTGTGTGTGTGTGTGTGTGTGTGGTGTGTGTGTGGTGTGTGTGGTGTGTGTGTGTATGTGTGCATGTGTGTGTGTATGTGGTGTATGTGTGTGTGCGTGTTCATGCATACAGGTGCTGTGGCACACATGTGGACATCAGAGGACAGCTTGTGGTAGTCAGTTCTGCTTCCACCATAAGGGATCCCCAGATCAAACTTAGGCCATCAGGCTTGATGACAGAGTCATCTCAATAGCCCAATTCTGAAGGCTGCTGTGGTGGCTTCTTGTCTTTCCATCTGTGAAATGGGGATTGTGTGCTGAAACAGGCATCACCCAGTCGGGGTGGATGAATTGAGATAACTATCTTAGACTAGTTCTAGTGAGAGAATTCTATTTAGAAATTTTATTTAGGAATTGTTCTTCCATGTCCCCTTTCTCCTTTGCATAGCTCAGTCTCTCCTGGTGGCCTCCCAGGAGGCAGGGTAGCTGGGTTGGGAGAGTTCTGTGTGGCTCCTTAGCTAGCAGCTGGGAGGCTAGAAGAGCGTGCTAAATCAGGGATGACTGTGGCCAGCTGTGGCTGAAGCAAGGCTGCATCTTCCCCTTGCTCCTCATCAGGACTCCTCCTTTGCTGGCAGACAAATCAGCTCTCTGCTTCAGGGGCTCTGGAGGGTCCTGCCCGGCAGGTGGGCTCAGAGAAGAGAGGTTGGCTTCTGGCAAGAGGCCACGACTTCTTCCTCTCTCCCTTCACACTCTCGATTGCTGTTTAACTAGAGGAGAGATGCCAGACAAAATCCACACAGCACTGCAGGCTTTGCTTTTTCTTCCCCTTTAGAAATAAATCCCCTGGGAGGCAGTAGTGGTGCATGCCTTTAATTCCCCTTTAGAAATAAATCCCCTGGGAGGCAGAAGCAGGTGGATCTCTGTGAGTTCAATGCCAGCCTGGTTTACAGAATGAATTCCAGGGCAGCCAGGGCTACACAGAGAAACCCTGCCTCAAAAACAAACCAACCAACCAACCAACCAATAAATTCCCTGTGACTGGAGAGATAGCTTAGCAGTTAAGAGCTAAGCTATTCTTCCAGAGGACCCAGGTTCAATTCCCAACACCCACATGGTGGCTCACAATTATTTACAATTCCAGTTTCAGAGGATCTGATGCACTCTTCTGGCCTTCGCAGACACCAGGTACGCACATGATGTGAAGGCATACACACAGGAAAACACTTTTACACATCAAATGAAAATAAATAAATCTTAACAAAAAATTAATTCCTTGCCAGGAGCAGGTTAGTTTGCTGGTTAGTCACCTAGTTATTCACCTGTTCACTTAGTTCATTTCCTGGACACGGCTGTGGTCAGGGCCTGGACACAGGCATGAAGAAGCAATTCCGCCTTGAGGACAGACAACATAGTACAGCCACCATACAAACGGACTGTGAGTGCTAGAGAAGTCAGGATGGGCAGAAATGGGAGCCACTGGTCTGCTTCTGTAGCTAGGGAGGGCATATGATGGAAGGGCACCCACAGACAGCTGTGAAGGGGAGCTGTGGTGTGCTAGGCCCATGTTAGAGACTCATTGCAGGTGGATGGCACAGCCCTAGGGCACTGGTCATAATGCTTCCCACGTCAGAGACGGAAACACAGGAGCCGACTCAGGCTGGCGTGGTGGCAAAGGCTACAGCGCTGTCACTTGGGAAGCAAAGGCAGGAGGGCAATGACCTGGCTCTGCAGCGACTCACCGGCTCAACAACACAGAACAAAACAATGTAACAGCAAAAATTTAATTTTTAAAAGGTAGGAGACATGTGGATTTATTAACTCAAGGAATTTGAAATAGACTTCCTAGGGTGTGCAGAAGGTCCGGGTTTCAGGAATTGCTGTATCCAGGGACTGGGATGACGTCATCAGCCTGTGCCATTAAGTATCTGGTCTGTGCTCGGGTTTCCAGGCTCCTTGTCCTATAGGACCCACAGTGTGGGGTGGGGGCAGGGGGGTCGTGCACTTCTTCCTGCAGCCCGCTCCTGGGTCACTCGTGATCACTCTCAGTTTTTCCACAGGTGCTTTGCATCTTGAAATGAGGTGATGGAATTCTCCCAAGTGTGATGACATACGTAATATATGTGGATTAGTCTACTTACAATACGCACCTAGAGAGGCCGACTTTGCAGAGACCCAAGCGAACGGTGGTGAAAGCACAGATTGAGAGGGAGGGGCAGGGTGTGCATACTTAATGAGTTTCCGGTTTGTAAGATGAGAGCATCCTGGGAAGGAGGGGTGGTGCTAGCTGTACAGAAACGTGAGTGGATGGGGTGGGGGCAGAGAGATGGGCGAATAGATGAACAGATAGAGAAAGAGGGGGATAGCCGGATGGACACATGCAAACGCAGATGAATGCATGAACGCATGGATGGGTGAATGAATGATACATGGGCAAATAAATGATACATGGGTGAATAGATGGATGGATGAGCAGACATGAAAGTGGACGGACAGATGGGAATGCAGATGACGGGTTGATGATGCATGGGTGAATAGGTGGATGGATAAACAGACACGAAAGGGGATGGACAGATGGACAGGTAGAGGGTAGATGGATGGGTATACAGATAGGTTGATAGACGGGTGAACACGTAGATAGCTTGGATATCTAGCTCTTTGTCAGTATTATTACAGGTCTTCCCAGCTGCGTTCCATCAATGGCAGCCTTCCTATTTTCAGAGGTGTGGCATTACAGCTTTCTGGTAAAGGATTCTGGGCCATCTGAGGTGAAGGGCCTGCTCCCTGCCTGCTGCCACCTCTCTTCTTGTGTGTCTCTTAGCTCCTGTTCACTTTGTCCAGCCACACACCGCTGTCTGTCCCAATCCTTCATGCTACTGCTCTTCCTCCCCGCCGTTTCTTCCTGCTACCTAGACACATGATCTCAGACTAATTGTCAACTCTCTTTGCCTATAAAACGGGCATGGATGGTACACATCTGGATCTAGTTGTAAAAATACATAGAAAATGTTTTGAATAGTTTTGGGCATTAATTGAATGATGGTGCGAGGTATAATTGCTATTTTTTTAAGACAAATTCTAATTATGTAGCAAGCTGCCCCTGGTCTTGCAATTCTCCTGCCTTAGCCTCCCAAGTGCTAGGATTAGAGGTGTGTGTTGCCACACCTGAAAAATACAACTTTTTTCTTTGGAGGTTCACAATGAATACAGCCAGCCCTAATTTGATTGTTGACACTACCCATATGAAGGTATTCCCTTGTGATGGATACTTACAGTGCTCCCTATATCTCCCTTGCATACAACAGTCTGGTTAGTGACATTTATGATGGCTTCAGTGTAACATGGTGTCTTAGTTACTTCTCTATTGCTATGATAAGACACCATGACCAGAACAACTTATAGAAGAAGAGTTTATTTGAGGCTTACAGATTCAGAGGGTGAGAGTCCATGACCATCATTTGGGGAACATGACAGCAGACAGGCAGGCACGCCTCCTAATCCTTCCCAAACAGTTCCACCAGCTGGGGACCAAGTGTTCAAACACACAAGCCTATGGGAGCTATTTTCATTCAAAAAAACCGCATGTGGAAAATGGTGCCAGGTGTTGTGACACACACCTCTAATCCCAGCACTGGGGAAATTGAGACAGGGATGTGAGACTAGCTTGGGTTTCACAGCAAGAGCCTGTCTCAAAAAGACAAGGAAAAAAGGCAATGGAGTAAGCTTGGGGATGCTGTGTGGCTGGGGTGACGCTAGAGTTGGGATTTGATGGGCAATATCCAGTGGTACTCTGCTGATGGCACTGTCCTTGGCTTCTGTTACTGGGGGACACCCTGCCTGTTGAGCATCTACCTACTCATCCATCCGTCCATCCGTCCATCCGTCCATCCGTCCATCCATCCTTCTGCTCATCTACCCATCTATCCACTCATCCACCTACACATCTACTCACCCAGAAATCCATACCCACCTAGCTAACCACCCACCCACCCATTTGCTTATTCTTTCAAAGCACCTGTCACGTATGATGCCCCACATTTGCCCACAAAGCCAAGAAAGAATCAGCACTGTAGATGAAGTTCCTGTGTGTTTACACCAGCCTAAGAGGTGACAGAATGCTTTGAAGTGTATTGTTTATAACTGCAGGGTTGGAGATCACCTGACAAGCTGAAAGGAGTCATCTTAAAGGGGCAGTGCATCCAGGACCCCAGGAGGAATGGCCCTCCCCTGGGGAAGAGGTGGAATCCTAGCAGCAGAGTACTGTGATGGTCTGGAGACAGTTGAAAGGAGTCTTTAGTTTCAAGTGTATGTGAGTGTGAGTGAAGCAAAAGATGTCTGGTTGGGTGTTGTCTACCCCAGTTTTTGGTGACTCCATTTGTGTTTCATTCATGTACGTATTTACTTTAATATATTTAAGATGCAGCTACAATAGTAGGTTTCCATATGACCCCTCAAATGGCCCTTGTGTTAGTTGTCTGTCCCTGTATTCCCTTCCATACCTCCCTCCTCTTCCTTTCCCCTCCCCATTTAATCTTCCCATTCCAGTCTGCTCCATGCCTCTCCCTAAATATATATTCTCTCTCCCTTCCTTGCGAGTTCATCCTCTCCCTCCTACGCGTCCCTTACTCTATAACCTGTGGTTATATGAGTGGTAACATACTTACTGAGGCTTAACAGCTAACATCCACATATAAGAGAATACATAAAATGTTTGTCTTTTGGGGTCTGGGTTACCTCACTCGGGATGATTTTTTTCTAGCTACATTCATTTAGTTGTGGATTTAATGATTTTGGTATTTTTCTTTTTTCTTTTAGCAGCTGAATAATATCCATTGTGTAAATGTATCACATTTTCCTAATCTATTTATCTGTTGGTGGGCGTCTAGGCTGTTTCTAAATTCCGGCTATTATGAACAGAGGATCAATGAACATGGATGAGCAAGTGTCTCTGTAGTCGGATATGGGGTCCTTCGGGTATATGCCCAAAGAGTGAAATAGGTACATCTATTACCAGCTTCCTGAGGAACTGCCACACTGATTTCCATGGTGGCTGTACTAGTTGGCACCCCACCAGCAACGGATGAGTGTTCCCCTTGCTCCACAGCCTCACCAGCGTGGGCTGTCGTTTGTTTTATCGGCATTGGCCATTTTGACTGGTGTAAGATGCAGTCTCATCTTTCGGTTTTGATTTGCATGTCCCTGATGACTAAGGATTTGAACATTTCTTTAAGGGTTTCTCAGCCATCTGAGTCTCATCTTTTGAGAGCTCTCGCTTTAGTTCTGTAACCCATTTTTAATTGGGTCATTTGTTTCCTTGCTATCCATTTTTTTAGTTACTTATACATTTCAGATATTAACCCTCTATTGGATGTGTAATTGGTAAAGATCTTTTCCCGTTCTACAGCCTGCTGTTTTGTCCAAATGATGGTGTCCTTTATGACACAGAAGCGTTAATAAACGAGGTCCCGCTTATTAATTGCTGTTCTTAGTGCCTTTGTTATTGATGTCTTGTTCAGAAAGTCCTTTCCTGTGCCAATGAGTTCAAGACTATTCTCCACCTTCTCTTCTATCAGATTCAGGGTTTCTGACTTTATATCAAAGGTTTTTATTCCTTTGGAGAGTGGTAAATATGAATCTATTTTCATTCTTCTACACACAGCCATACAATTTTACTGGTGCCATTTGTTGAAGATACTGTCTTTTTTCCAGCATGTATTTTTGGTTTATTTATAAAAAATCAGGTGTTTATACATGTGTGGATTTATGTCTGGGTCTTAAATTCAGTTTCATTGATCAACCTGCATGTTTTTATGCTAACACCACGCTGTTTCGTTACCATAGCTCTGTAGTACAACTTGAAGTCAGGCATGGCGATACCTCCTCCAGTTATTATTCAGTATTGTTTTTGTGTGTGTGTGTGTGTGTGTTTCCAAATAAAGCTGAAAATTTTTCTTTCACTTTTTGTGAAGATTGTGTTGAAATTTTGATGGGGATTGCATTGATTCTGTAGATTTCTTTTTGCTAGGATGGCCATTTTCCCTGTATTAATCCTACTGATCCAGGAGCATGGGAGATTTTTCCATCTTCTGAGATCTTCAATTTTTTTCTTCAGTGTCTTAAAATTTGTATTATAAAAGTATTTTGGCCAGGCTGTGGTGGTGCATGCCTTTAATCCCACCATTCCAGGAGGCAGAGGCAAGTGGATCTCTGTGAGTTCAAGGCCAGCCTGGTCTACAGAGTGAGTTCCAGGACAACCAGAGTTACAGCAGAGAAACCCTGTCTCTGGGGAAAAAAAGACAAGAAAATATTTCACTGGCTTGGTTAGAGTTATTCCAAAACATTTTTTGAAACTATCATAGAACACAGTATTTCCCTGATTTCTTTCTCAGTCTGTTTGTTGTTTGTACCTAGGAAGACTACTGATTTTTTTGTGTATTAATTTTGTATTCTGCTACTATGCTGAAAGTCTTTATCAGCTGTAGAAGTTTTCTGGTGGAGTTTTAAAAGTCATTATGTATAAAATCATATCATCTGTAAATAAATACTTTGACTTCTTCCTCTTCTATTTGTATTTCCTTGATCTCCTTGCTGCTCTAGCGAAGACTTAATATATTCAATAGGTATGGAGCGAGGACAACCTTGTCTTGTTCCTGATTTTGGTGGAAATGCTTTGAGTTTCTCTCGGTTGAGGTTGATGTTGGCTATAGGCTTGCTGTAAACTGCCTTTATTATGTTGAGGTGTGTTCCTTGTATCCCTAATCTCTCCAGGAATTTTGTCACGAAGGATGTTGGGTTTTGTCAAAAGCCTTTTCTGTATCCAGTGAGAGGGTCATGTAGTTTTTCTTTCGGTCTGTTTCTGTGGCATATTACGTCTACCATGTTGAACCACCCCTGCATTGCTGGGATGAAGCTAACTTGATCACAGTAGATGACCTTTTTGTTGTGTTCTTGGGTTCTGTTTACAAGTATTTTATTGAGAATTTTTGCATCTATGTTCATTGGGGAAATTGAACAGTAATTCTCTTTCTTCATTGGGACTTTGTGTATTTAGGTGTCAGGGTAATTGTGGCCTTGTGAAAAGAAGTAGTCAATGTTCCTTTGGATTCTATTTTGCAAAATAATTTGAGGAGTATTGGCATTAATTCTTCTTTGAAGGTCTGGTTGAATTCTGTGCTAAATCCATCTGGCTCTGTTTTCTGTTTTGTTTTGTTTGTTTTTTTTGTGGAGATATTTTTAATTACTGCTTCTATTTCACTAGGGATTATAGGTCTGTTTAAATTGCTTAACTGATCTCAATTTAACTTTGGAAAGCTGTATATATCAAGAAGTTTATCCATTTCTTTTAGGTTTTTCAGTTTGGTGTAGTACAGATTTTTTAAGTATGTCCTTATGATTCTCTGGATTTTCTTGGTGTCTGTTGTAATGTCCTCCCCATTTGCCTCTAATTTTATTAATTTGGATCTTCTCTCTCCGTCTTTTAGTTAATGTTACTAAAGTTTTATCAATCTTATCGATTTTTTTGAAGAACCAATTCTTCATTTCATTGATTATTGTTTTTTGTTTGTTTGTTTCTATTTTATTGATTTAAGCCCTGAGTTTGATCTTCCTTCCTTCCTTCCTTCCTTTCTTTTTTTAAGACAGGGTCTCTCTGTTGTAACTCTGGCTGTCCTGGAACTCACTCTGTAGACCAGGCTGGCCTCGAACTCACAGAGATCTGCCTGCCTCTGCTTTCCGAGTGCTGGGATTAAAGGTGTGCATCACCACTGCCCGACCCAAGTTTCATTATTTCTTGCCACTACTTTTTTTCAGATGTTATTTTTTCTTTTTGTTAGAACAAAATAAAATGCAGCTTTCATGTGTGCCATTAAGTTGCTAATATAAGATCTCTCCTTTTTTTTTTTTTTTTAAATGCAGGCACTTAGCGCTATGAACTTATTTCTTAGAACTGCTCTCATTTTGTCCCAAAGGTTTGGATATGTTATATTTTGAGTTCCATTTAATTTTAAAAAGTTTTTAATTTCCTTCTTAATTTCTGTCTTGACACATCTTTTCTTTCTGTAGTGAGTTGCGCAGTTTCCATGAGTTTGTAAACTGTTATTTCTGACAGCCAGCTTTAACCCATGGTGGTCAGATAGGATGCAGGGTGTTGTTTCAGATTTCTTACATCTGCTGAGACTTGCTTTGTGTTCAAGTACGTGGCCAATTGTGGAGGAAGTTTCATGAGTTGCTGAGAAGCTATATTCTTCTGTGTTTTGGTAAAATGTTCTCTAAGTTGGTTTGTAACACTATTTAACTCCAGCATTTCTTTATTCAGTTTGTCTGGAAGACCTGTGTGGTAGGACGCTGCTGTGGTGGCTCAGAAAGGATGACGACGAAGCATAACCATAGGTGCAGACCCTGCTGGACCTCAGCAGAGGGCGCCACCATCACAGTAAGCACTATACTGACAGTGGAACCCTGAGTGTCTGAGCTCAGGGGTTTTTTATTGAGTCAGAACTTCTCAAGTGTTCTACTGATACCACGTGCAGATTATAAGCAATTAAACATCCCCCACATAAATCCAACACCTGCAGGCAATACAGAATGCCAAGGTCTATGCATCCCTTTTTTCAACAGTGCACAAAAACAATTATTTTAAACACAACTAAAAATAAACTTCCACAACAGACTTGTCTATTGGTGAGAGTTGGGGGGATGAAAGTCATCCACTATAACTGTGTGAGAGTTTAACCACTGTATGTGGTTTTAACTACAGCAGTGTTTCTTTTACTTGGGTGCCCTTGTGTTTGGTGCATACGTGTTTAGAATTGTAATACCCTCTTGGTGGACTGCTCATTTGAAGAGTCTGTGGTGTGTTTCCCTATCTCTTATGATTAGCTTTGGTTTGAAGTGATTTTGTCAGGTATTAAAATGATTTAACCTGCATGCTTCTTGGGTCCATATTGGAATATCTTTCTCCATCCTTTTACCTTGAGGTGAGGTGATGTCTATCCTTGATAGTGACAAGTGTTTCTTGGATGCAGCAGAAAGATGGATGCTAGCCAGGTAGATGGCACACGCCTTTAATTCCAGCACTGTGGGAGGCAGAGGCAGGCAGATCTCTGCAACTTTGAGACCAGCCTGATTTACATAGTGAGTTCCAGGACAGCCAGAGCTACAAATGAGACCTTATCTCCAAACAAACAAATACCAACAACAAAAGAAAAGAAAGAAAGAAAGAAAGAAAGAAAGAAAGAAGGGCTCTATTTTCTAATCGCATTTTTAGTCCTTATCTTTTTATTGGGGAATTGAGACCATTAATATTGAGAGCTGTCAATAAGCAGTCTTTATTGATTCTTGTTATTTGGTTGTTATGATGTGAGTTTCCCCTTCCTCTTTTGATTTGCTGGTTCTGGGATTAGTTGTTATTCCTAATGTCTTCTTGGGTGAGGTCAACCTCTCCAGATTGAAGTTTTCCTTCTAGAATCTTCTGTAGAGGTGGATTTGTAGATAGAAATTGATTTTATTTTTCTATATTGTTTTTCTATATTTTCTATATTCTATATTGTGATTGGTAGTTTTGCTGGGTATAGTAATCCTGGCTGGCATTTGTTGTCTCTTAGAGTTTGTAGAATATATTCATTCAGGCCCTTCTGGCTTTTAGAGTATCCATTGAGACGTTGTGTGCTATTCTAATGGGTTTATATACGTTTATATGTTATGCATTTATATATGCTTATGTATAGATGTTTGTATGTTATTTGGTTTTTATCCCTTATGGTTTTTAATATTCTTTCTTTGTTCTGTATGTTTAGTGTTTTGATTATTATGTGTCTAGGGGAGTTTCTTTTCTGGTCCTGTCTAGCTCTGTATGTTTCTTGTACCTTGATATGTACTTTTTTTCTTTAGGTTAGGGACATTTTCTCTTATAATTTTGTTGAAAACATTTTTTGTGCCTTTGACCTGGGTTTCCTCTCCTTCCTATATACCTCTTAGTCAAAGATTTGGTCTTTTTATTGTGTCCCAGATTTCCTGAATATTTTGTGCCTGGAATTTTTTAGCTTTAACATTTTCTTTGACTGAGGTATTCATTTCTCCCGCCTACTCTTTAATGCCCAGGATTCTCTCTCCGCGTCTTGAACTCTGCCGGTGAGGCTTACCTCTGAGGTTTTTATTCGATTTATTAAAGTTGTCATTTCCAGTTTTATCTCAGCTTGGGTTTTCTATGGTGATTCTTTTTCTACTTTGATGTCTTGAACGGTTTCCATCATTTCATTTGTGTTTTCACAGACTTCATCAAGGGATTTATTCAGACCCTCTCTAAGGTCCTTGAACATACTCATAATTGCTGTTGCGAACTCCTGTCTTGTGCTTCAGCTGGGTTGCATTTCAGGCCTCCGGTAGTAGGGTTACTGGTACTGGGGGAGGCACATTGTCTTGGCTGTTAATGTTTGTGTTTCTGTGCTGGTGTCTGGACATCTGGGGTTGGATGGGGTGATTCTAGGTGTCGATATCTGATCTTGTCCCTGTAGGGTGGGTGTCCTGTTCCTTAGTTTCTGTTGCCCTCTCTGGATCTTTGGAAAGTGTGGTGGTTGAGGATTGCCTGGTAGAGTGCTCCTGCAGACTGGTGGGTGGCAGAGAGGAATAGCGGTGGGCTGGGAGGAAAGGCTAAGAGAGACTTCAGGAAGAGCTAAGGGGATCCTGCCCACATTGAGAGGCGGGTTTCCAGGGAGTCGGAGGTATGGTGGGGAGAGGGGATCCTGTAATTGGGGTGCAGTAAGACAAAGAGTAATCTGGAGAGACAGGGATGAAAGGGTTAGGGGAATCCTGGGACTGTAACAAGAGTTGGTGTAGGGGGAGGGACACCTGTAAGCAGGTTGTTACTGGGCTGTGGGTGAGAATGGAGAGACCATAATGGAGAGCAGGAAGGATTGTGTGACTCACCTACCTGCGTTCCTGCCAGGTGTGGCCACTGGGGGTTCCAAGGAGAAAGTGTTTCTAGGTATTGGGGGCTAACACAAAGGAGCCGGGTTAGGCCAGAACAGGGAGTGGGGCTGAGAGGGTCCACAGGAAGGAGGAAAGCGGCTGGCTGGAAGGTTAGGTAGAGTTCCCAGAGAATGGAGGTGGGGTGGTGGGAAACACCCCCCTCCCCTAAAGCGCTCTGCTACAGGGCTGGGGATGGGACTGGAAGGGTCATAAGGACAGGAAGGATCTGATTGGTTCGTTCAAACATTTCCTTAGGTCGAGGTCCTTTACTCAATACAAATGGCTATTTTTTCCTTTGCCAGCCAGATGCAAGAGAGACACCGAGCAGGAGCAGACTGTATACTAATCACCAGGGTATTTGCTTGCTTTTTGTGGTGCTGGGGGATTGAACCCAGACCTTACACAAAATAGGGAAGTGCTCCCCTCTGAGCCAACAATCCTAACCCCTCTCTGGAGCAGAAGCTCTCCCTGTGAACCAAGCCCCGCCTCTCACTGGGGAGTTCCAAGCAGGTGCTCTCCCACGAAGCCCCGCTCCCAGCACTTATTTTTTGGACAGGGCTCTTTATGCTGTTTGGTCTAGCCTCAGACTCATGGTCTTCCTCCCTAGAGCCTATTTCATATCATTCTGAACTCCTACTGTGCTCAGGGGCTATCCTCTACACTGGTAATACAGCCTAGAATGAGGTCCCGGAGTGCCACAGTTAGATTAGAAAAGCAATATGCAGTTAGTTAATATGGTGGAAGAATGGTCTAGAACTGGTGATCAAAGAAGCCCCTGTGTTAAGGGAACATTCCAGTAGCAACTTGAAGGAAGTGAAGCAGGGAGTCCTTGGAAATCTGTGGTAAGAGTACCACAGGCCAAGGAAAAACAGCAAGCACAAGGCCCTAGGGCAGGAATTTGCTTGGTGTGTACAAAAAAGAAGGTTAGAAGGCCTTCTTCTGTTCTCTCGGCTCTTTTCATGAGCCTCTGAGGAGCCTGAGCTGGGAGGGATGCTAGGTGTTCCGGGGAACTGGCCTGGCTGTGAGAACAGAGCAGAGACTCTAGGAGACCAGGAAGAGGCAACTCCGGAATAAAGGGTGGGCGCAGGCCAGGTGAGCCTTGTGGGAGTCAGTCCTGGATCTATTTTGAAGACACAGCAGATGCACGTGGCTTACAGTTTGGGTGTGGAGGATGTGTGAAGGAGAAAATCCAAACACACCCCAGAGGATGCTGTGGTGAGCAGCTAAGGGCAGAGCCGTCATCTGCGGAGAGGAGACGACAGGGCGGGGGAGTGTCGTGAGGACCTCGAGTCGCTCAACACTCGCCACGTCCCCCCTGAATTAGAAAATCGCCCCACAGCAATATTCATGAAGAATGGAATGCAAACATCTATTAATAATTACTCGCAAATGCTACATATTAGCCAGTTTAGATAAACTCTGCTCTCTGGGAAGTTTGCCAGAAAAAAAATCTCCAACGAACTTTCTGTAGCTATCAAAGGCAGCAAAATGGCATCTGCAAGTCCACTGCTAGACAGGAAAGCTGGTCTCCCGTGGAAATCTATTTCTCTAACACCGATTCCTTCATCTGCTCAGAGCCTCCTGGTTGGAAAGATAGATATGACAGAGATGAAGGAGGACGAGTGGGAGAGAGCCAAATTCTGCAGAGTGAGATGCTTGTCAGTGAGAACACACTAGGCTGGAGCACAGCTATGGCCCTGCCAGAATCCCTCAGCAAGAGGCTGGGGCAGGGCTCAGTGGTAGAGTGCTTGCCTAGAATCCCCCAGTGAGGGGCCTGGGGTCGTGGCTCAATGGCTGAGCACCTGCCTATAATCCCCCAGTAAGGGGCTTGGGGTGTGGCTTAATGGTAGAGCTCCTGCCTAGAATCCCCCAGTGAGGGGCCTGGGGGTGTGGCTCAGTGGTAGAACGCTTGCCTAGAATCCCCTAGTGTGTGGCTGGGAGTGTGACTTGGCAGCAGAACACAGACCTGATATTTTCCAGACCTGATATACTTCCCTGAGTTCCAGTCCCTGCAAAGCATTCATATATTTAATATATTATACTACTATATATTTGATACATGTGATATTTCGTAAATATATTGATATTAGTAGAGAAAGTCAGATGTTTTGACTAACAAACTATGTCTGTACAGATTTGGGTAGATACTTGGAACTCAGCCACAAAGGGTTGGACACCTCCTGACCCAAGATTTTGGAAGCCAAAGAATACTCAGAACACAACAATACTCTGTTACTTATTGTTTTATCTCTTTTTAAAAAAGCATGTGGGGGACAGGGGCAGGAAAGCTGGATCAGAAGTTAAGAACTCTTCAGAGGACCGGGGTTTGGTTTCTAACACACACAGGAAAAAAACATGCATGTGCGTCACAGGTTCATGTATCACTTACATGAAAAATCTCAGACTTACTTTGGGGAAAAGGAGTCATTTTGGTGATTAAAAGTCCTTTTGAAACTGGATGTGGTGGCTGCCACTTGTCATCTCAGCATGATAGGCTGGTGCAGGATGATTGCCAGGAGTTTGAGACCTCTCTGGGCTACATACTGAGTTCTAGTGACACCCTGTCTCAAAACTAAAGGTACTTTGAGCCAGAGGCTGACACTTGAGCTCAGAAGTTCAGTAACAACTGGGCAACATAGCCAGACACTGTCTGGAAGGAGCGTGGGCTGAAGAGCGGCCCAGTCAGTGGAGCGCCTGCTACACAGGCACCCTCGTGAAAGCCACAGTCCACAGCACAAGGCTGTAAGCCCAGACCAAGAGCTGGAGACAGTCCTCCGCTGTCCTGGCCGGGCAGCCCAGCAGAGCAGATGAAGCTCTTTGAAAGACCCAATCATCTCCTGGGGATGATTCAGACGTCAGCCAGCCTCGACCTCTATGTGCGTGTGTGTATATGCACCCTCACACATGTGCACAGCCCCCCACAAACATAAACATACACCCATATAGAGACTTTGACCACCAGAGAGGGTACTGGAGGCAGTGAACATCTCTGACACCCAGTCTATAAAACTGGTTTCCTGTTTTATTCATAAATACACCAAAACCAGAGAGGTCATTCACTTACCCAATATCACACAGCCCCAGGTCACGCTGCCTTGTAACGCAGTTTGAGCACAGTTACATCTTCCCCTTGATTCTGTACAGAAAGGGGGAGTTGGGTTTGCATGTTCTTGATAATTCTTTGAGACATGTTCTTAAGTGGGTGCCTCCAGGGAAAGCACTTTCTGCCACAAAGGCTAAGGCCATGCCTGGGACGGGAGAAAGAGAAAGACAGAGAGATAGCATTCACTGCCTGCCTGGGGTCACTCCATTGTGGTCCCTCTGTGGGGTGGCATGCACTGAGGTCCTCCAACACAGCATCCCGGCGTCTTCTGTTTGTCTCCACCCAGTCAGATGGCGTGGCTCCCTGGAGGCATTGCTGTCAGGCTCTCTACTGCAGTGGTTCTCAGCCTTCCTAGTGCTGCGACCCTTTAATACACTTCCTCATGTTGTGGAGACCCCCCAATATAAAATTATTTTCATTGCTACTTCATAACTGTAATTTTGCCACTGTTATGAGTTGAATTGTAAATATCTGATTTGCAGATGGTCTTAGGTGACCCTTGTGAAAGGGTCGTTCAACCTCCCCCCCGCTCCCCCCAAGGGATCAAGACTCACGGGTCGAGAACCCCTAGTTTAGTGTGTTGTCCTGTTTGTGTCCTTTGGATCGCAGTGTCAGCCCCTGGATATGGCAGGCAAGTGCCAAGATGTTCACCAGGAGGCTGGAGCTCATTTGCCACCCCAGGGTATCCGTGCTGGGGTGTGCCGTGTGTGCGCACAGATGTGTCTGCACACGTGGAGACTAGAAGACAATGTCAGATGTCTCCTACCATCACTGTCCAAGTTATCATTTGAGACAAGATCTCTCACCGAACCCAGAGCTCCGAAATCATCTAGACTGCTGTGTTCTGGAAACCTGACTGGGGTGATGAGGGGTAAAGGACAGATACACGGACGTGTGTACAGAGAAGCTGGGGTCAGGTGGGCTGAGCTTGCTCTGCTGACCACACAACTACACAGCCCTGAACAGCAGCGTG